>JAQFVV010000013.1:956800-1556800 GCA_028023455.1 Epiperipatus broadwayi
AAACAAAAAAATATACTATGCATATTGTTTATATAATTTACATTGTACTATTGTATTTTAAAAATATGCAATACTTATTTTTCTCTTTAAAAAAATAATAATAAAGCATTCAAAAATAATTAACATTTTAAAAAAAATATCTTGTTTAGATACTCTATTTCAAAATTTATATTTCATTTCCGAAATAAATTCAAAATATATTCTATGATTCTTTCTTTTCCTTAGGATACTTTGGACCTTCAATTTCAAGTTATAAATTCTATTCCTTCTAAGTAAATAAACCAATCGTATACAAAACGATAGCATAACCTAAGTTCTAAATTATTTATTATTTCTTTTCAAAATATCTTACTGAACGATGCAGTTACATGAAATAAAGATAGCGAAACAGATGTATAGGATTTAAAAAAGAAAGCTAGAGTATCACTCTTAATATATCTCAAAAATCATGGCACAGTGCAAAGAGTATGACCTTTACCTGTCTAATAACCTCTAATACATGAACGATGTTAAAGCTACTTCTTCAGCTTTATTTAAAACATCAAATATTTAAAGACATGTAAAACACTGTCCAAATAAAATGTGTATCAGTCATAGGGCTTTGTTAACTATGCTGATAACCATATAAAGACTAAATATTATTTCTATTCCCTATCATATCCTATTTTTTAAAAAAATACATCATCTTGGTTTCCTGCTAACTATAGTACTTCCAAGCCACTATCTCAACATTATTTCTCAAGATTTTTCTACATCTTACATCGATAAATAACTATCTGCATTGATAATTAAACAATCTTACTGTTCCACAAGAAAAGTTTGTCTACTTCATCATTCTGTATGTTTAATCATATACAATCTAACTAGACAATATTTGAATATCCAATAACATGAAAGTTCTAAAGGAATCACATAATTATTTGTTATTATGTTGGATTATATCACTAATATATAAAAAATAATCATCGTATGCATATTTTCAAATCAATCCTATCTCATAATGTTTTTTTAAAATGTATGAAAATGCGTTACATATAATTAAAACTTTTACACTTCATTCTTAGATTCATAGATGATCTAAAGAAAACAAAAATATACATTATAAATTATTAATAGTTATTATTATTACCAAATAACCCTTTTTATCTGGTCAGCATTTTTTAGTAGGCTTCTTCCATCCACTGGATATAGAAAAACATTGCATACATAAACAAAAAGACACATCCATACGTTTTATTTAAAAATATTCTTATCTAAATTATTAGATTATATTATAAATTTTATGTTATTAACAAATTAATGTTTTATGTTTTTCTAATCTTATAAATAGAAAAATTTACATTTAACTAAGTTAGTAAAATAAAAATTTAAAACTATAATTACGTCTTCACTTGACCATAGTTCATGATAAAATCCAAAAATGTTTATTATTTTCTCTAGAGTTTTAAAATGTTCTCTTCATTAAAGTTTAAAAATAAAATAATTATTAATCCATTTAGTAAAATTTATAGAAAATAATCCTGGGTCTTTACTATTCAGAATGAAAATTATTAAACTGTAATATTAAAGAATTATTCCCACGAAGTTTATTTAATATTCTCTGATACATCACTCTGTTCAATTTATCCGGTAAACTTTTACACAATATTTGTATTTTCATGGATCCATCCTTTATTTATCTACTATATGTTCATTTTTTTAATATAGGTTTTATTTCTTAATAAGTTTTTTTTACTTCTTGTAAAATATATATTTAAAAAAAAATGTTTTCCTTCAAAAAGGACTGAACATTCTATTTCTTTCATTATATTTTATGATAACTCTTACGATATAAATATCTTATTCTTTTTTTTTTTAAAAAAAAAACTCCTGGATAAACTTATAAATAATGCATCACAAATTTTTTTAGACGGCAAATAGTTTTCTGTTTAAGCTTCCAGCATAATGGCCGTATTGTTCTTTTATGAGTTAGAACAGTCCTCCGGTTAAGCATAAATAAAGCTGTATTATAATTTAAACATATTTTATTTTGTAGTATATCCATTTTTATTGCGTAGTTTAGGTTAAATTTCAGATAAAATAATCCTGGTAAGCAAAATCATTTTCATGAAGTTCCCAAATATATTATTTTTTTAAACTCTCTTTTGCAAAATACTTTTAAAAATATCAATTAGTTTTTTGCAAATAAAACTATAAGAAAGTATTAAAAAAATTGACTAAAATAAAAATTTTAAAGTACTATCTCTTCGATAGCTACTAATATACCTTTCTCTGGTTTCAATACATTATTCATCTCCTCCCCCCCCCCCGTGCAATTCATATTTATAGTCTGTAAGAATACCTCATTTGATTGGTTGATTCTTACTTTAACTTGAGAACAAATTTACATATTTTTCAGTTTATAGCAGAATTATATTTGAAAATAAAAAATTATGACGTAATGAACTTAAAATATTATTTAAAATATTACTTTTAAATAAATTATTATTTTATTAAAACTATTTAAACATTTAAAATAACTTTTAAAACAATTTTAATAACTTATTCCATTTATCTATTTTTATTTAAACAAAATATTTAATTTTTTTATTAACTGTATTCGTCTTTATTACATTATTTAAAACATTACATACGATAGTTAACTTAATATTTATTGTTTGCTAGGTGACAATTCTGTCCAATTCTATAATATAACTTTTAAAATATTTTAAACTTTGTTATTAATTCAAACAAGCATGTGTGTGTAAGTATATAGTATACAAGTCACATGATTAATAACTTTGACAGACGATTTTCAATCTATTTCTCTGCCCAGATTTATAAAATTGATATACTTATTATATTATATAAAATAATTATAAAAAAATTTGAAAGAACAATTTAGAAAATATAGAATTAAATACAATTTTCACCATCATAAAGTTTATATTTAAAATGTACTATATTAATTTTGACTATTAAATATGATTATAAATTTAAACATAGCATTTATTAACTATAAGTTTTAAACTATTAAAATCGAATTTTTTTAAATATACTTTTAATAATTATAGCTGTGTTATTTAATATGGCCAGCTTTTACAACCATATGCAACAATATTTAAAGCTTTACATAACTATTTTTAAATGATTCGTTATAATTTTATATACTACGTATTTTCTTTAGCTTCAAATTGTACTTTATATTATAATTGACAAACTATAATTAACATATTAAAAGAACATATTCTAAAATTTAAAATTTTTAGTAATTGACTGTTATGAACTATTACTGACCTATAGAAAAGGGCACATAACCTCCTCCTTCGAACAATAATTTCAAATTAGACATCTATCTTATCATTTACTCTATTCATTGATACTTAATATCTTTATCATTTGCTATAATCAAATTCTATCCTGCACTACTGAACTATAAACGAATGTACTGTTTTTAATATAAACATAAAATATTTGGACATTACACTCAGAATCTCAACTAATAATACTAAAAAAATTTTTCTACACTTCTGATGGGTATGGGATTAAACTCCTAGCATTGTATGTCCCTTTTTTACCATCTGTTGTAGTCAACACGAAAGCATTTTCTCCTACTTTGCTAAAAATCTTATATGGACCCTCGTATAACTCAAGAAATTTTTTAAATTGATTTTTTTGAAGGTTGCTAACATGGGGTGTTCTAACAAGAACTAAATCATCAACTTTGAACGGATGTGGTCTATTATAGGATTTTTTTACTCTCTTAGCACCCATAATATGTAGCTTTACTTTAGCTTGATTTATATCTTGATTTACATTTATTGGTTCTCTTATCATAGATATAGGTGTTTGAATTAGTAAATTTTCATGTTTGCCATAGTGTAGACGGAAAGCTGTAAAACCTGTGGATTCATTGCAAGTGCTGTTTATATAATTAACAACCTCAGAGAGTTTATGAACCCATTGTTTATGATCATCGGCTATAAACACCCTGAATAATCTACCGAGCTCCCGCATAACACGTCCGCAGGGATTAGACTGCGGATTTCTAATGGAGCTCATAATATGTTTGAGGCGTTGAGTTCGAATCCACTCATTCCATCTACCAGATATAAAAGTGGTTGCATGATCAGTAAGAATTATTTCTGGCTTTCCAACTAAAGGGAATTGGTAATCAAGCATGCATTTGATTACATAATGTGTGCTGGTTTTAGGTATAGGATAGGCTGAGACTAGCTTACTAAAAACATTATATGTTACAAGTATAAATTTCTGACGATTAAATGGTGAAAGAGGCCCATAAAAATTGATCACTAATAATTTATTAGGATGATCTGGAATAATGGGATGCATGATTCCCATGTAAGATTTACTGCAATGTTTAGATTTTAGATATATATTACACATTTTAATCTTTTTAATTACACGTTTATACATTTTATTCCAAAAAATATCGATTTTAAAACATACATAATTTTTGGTGCACCATAGTGCCCATAGCTACTATGAACATACATGATCAGTTTATCAATCATGGAGTTAGGGACAACTATCCTCCATGATTCCCCCTGATTAGAATTTATATTATACATAAGCAAATTTTGATAAATTTTATACTTTCTAAAAATCATTTTAACGCGTTTATTTTTACTGTTTATATTATCATGATTATTTAAGATAGTCATGATCCTATTTAATCTCATATCCTGATTCTGAATCATAGTGAGATTATTATAATCATCAGCTATAGATTCACCCCTAACCAAATCTACGTTACTTACAATTATGTTTTGACTATTGGGATTTTGTGACATTAAACAGATAGGGTGGCGACTAAGAATATCAGCAGGGATATTCTGTCTCCCTTCAATATAGAGTACTCTATAATTGAACTGTTGGAGATATAAGCTCCACCTAGTAGCTTTTATTTAAAAACTCTAAGCTTCTATGGTCGGTCAATACAATCACACTAGAACCTAATAAAAATTGCCTTAATTTCTGAAAAGCCCAGACAATAGCTAGGGTTTCCTTTTCAGTTATAGTGTAGTCCAACTCAGCACCTCTCAGGTGTCTGCTCAAGAAGTACAATACATGAGGTACCTGACCCTCATTGAGTTGAAATAACACTACACCCAGACCATAGTAACTGCTATCTGTTTGCACATAAAATGTTTTATTGAAATCAGGATATATTAAAATTACATGTTTTAAAAATTTATTTTTAATCAACTTAAATTCACTATCATGATTAGTGGTCCACTTCCACCTCTCAGCCCTTTTTAGCAATTTGGATAAATGTATAGTGTCCTCAGCAAAATTTTGATAAAAGCGGTTGTAATAATTACACAACCCAAAAAATGATTTCAGTTGCTTTACAGTTTTTGGTGTGGGAAAGCGTTGAATAGCTGCAATCTTTTCTGGATGGGGCTGGATGCCATGCTCATTTATTAAATGTCCCAGAAAAGTAATTTCTTTAGCTGCTATTGAACACTTTTCCAAATTAATTTTGACATTTTTCATAGCGCATTCATTAAAAAACATTTCTAAGTGCTGGAGATGCTCTTCTAAACTGTCAGAAGCAATGACGATATCGTCGACATACATAACGATTTTTTCCTTTAATTGCTTTGAAAAAATCATGTCCAAACATCTGATTAAGCCAGCACCACTATTAATGAGACCAAAAGGCATCCGTCTGAAAACATATGACTGGCCTTGAAAACGAAATGCTGTATATTGCTGATCATTCTCATGTAACGGTATTTTCCAATAACTAGCTGTTAAATTAAATGTAGAGAAAATTGACCTCTTATGAAACTTAGTTAGGAGCTCTTGTATGAGTGGAGGAATGTCACGCTCTGGCACAGTTATAGTATTTAACATGAGAGCATCCAAACATACCCTAATATTGCCATCCTTCTTCTTTACAATAACCAATGGGTTTACGTAAGGAGAAGGGCACTTTTTTATTATTTCCCACTCTAGCATCATGTCTATTTGACTCTGTACCTCATCCTTATATTGGTAAGGGATCGGGTACATCTTTTGATGGAAAGGATCATTATACTTCAATTTAATACGATGGGTATATCCCTCTATTATACCAGGGATTTTAGAAAAAATGCTTTTAAAGCTATACATTAATTGATATAATTTCTCACTTAATTTAGAATCAACTGCATAAATATGTTCAATTTTTGCCTTTATGCTAGCATCAATCAATGTATTATGGATGCATAGTAATTGATTGGAAAGGTTATACACATCATATTCAAAATTAAGCCTTTCCTTCTTACAAGTAAAAATTTTGTTATAAAAATCTATTTGACAATCATTTAAAATCATGAAGTCAGCACCTATTATGGCTTCATGTATCAATCCAGTCATAATAAGAAAAACATGCCCAAACTCTGTGTTATTAATTGTGAAGGTAATCCAAACTTGTTTATTTGTTAATTTCGTTCTCTTTCCATTTGCCAGAGTTACTTGTATTTGTTTTACTGGAAATGAAGGTATATCACCTTTTATGCATACCAGATTTTTATAGGTTGATTCTGATAAGATGGAAGCTTAGCTTCCGGAGTCAATCAATGCTTCAACTTTCATATTTTCAATATTTAAAAATTACAACCGGACATTGATACGTTATAGGCGGTTCACCTATATTAAAGGGTTCTAAAAAATCAATATCTAAATCTAAAATATTTAGCATCCACATCTGATTGTTCCCCATTTTGTTAGCACTGGGTCCTTGCAAAGAGGAACTAATACACAAAGACCTTTTCAGTTTAACTGTTTCTCACTTGTTTTAACATTTGGTCTTTTTTAAAATTGTAGTAATACTACTAGTAGAGGGTTGACTATTTTGTACCTCTATCCTACTCCTAGATTTATCAAATCTAACTGCTTTCTTAACATGGGGAGCTACCCTATCTCTCTCTCTAAAATTATATCTCCTCTTAAAACCTGCTTGAAATCTTGGACTATTATTGTTAATGTTAATATTTGATAACGGATAATTATTTCTTTTCCTATTTGCTTTGAATCTGCTATCTAAAGATGTCTCAGTGATTTCAAGTGCGTCTAATACCTCCGACACATCTTCTATCCAATAATGGTCCACTGCAATTAATAATTGCTCCACATTTCTGGGCAAATTATGGCATACTATCCTGACTATCTGCCCTTCAGATAATGGGCATGCAGTAAGCGTTTTCAATCTGACAGCCTGGCTTTGAAAGAAACTAGTGTAACTGCCCTTACTAGAGTGGTATTTTTTTGAGTTATCTGGAACCTAATACTATTTTGTTTGTCTGTGTTCCAGAAACTCCCTATAATTAAATACCTAAAGTCGCCATAAGTATTTGGCCTTTCAAAGAGTGACTGCCACCAGTCTTTGGCCGTGCCACCTAAATGATTACTACAGATGGCTAATTTTCCTTTTCTGTCAGAACACATATCGAAAATAGCTCATCCAAACTATTCAGAAACTCAGATGGATTTTCAGTATAGTCTCCTCTAAACGGTTTGACCCTCATAAAACATAATGCCATCGAGCTATTTGAACCTCCGTCACAACTAATATTTTTCCTAACTGGTCTGCTGTCTATTTCTTTAACATTAGTATGTTCTAATTGGTTATCTTCACCTTTTCTTAGATATTCTATTCTATCTATTGGGGATGGATTTATACAGTCTTCATACTTACTACGCAATACTTTTTCTTTGCCTAATTCCAAAGTCTTATTACTAATGGATTTAATCTCCTCCATTTGTTCATACACTTGCTGCAACTTTTCTTCGAAATTTATCTGTCCAATCACTTTTTCTACACATAACTTCTGTTCATTTTTAAATTTATTCAAGTTGTGATCTACTATTTCTCTACACTCATTATTATTCTTTTCCAACTGCTGTGCCTGTTCTTTTACATCTTTCTGTGAACGTTTCATATTCTCACCAACTTTAGATCTATACTTATGTTCATCAGCTTTCTGAATATCAAGATCAGCTTTCTGAATACCAAGATCTTTTAATTTCTTAACCAAATCTTGTTCTATTTCTTCCTTTACACCTATCCTAGTTTGTACTATCAAATCCTTGAACTTCTCTACTAATTCTTTCTCCATTTCATCTTTCACAGTTATTCTGGTCTGCACTACCTCTTCCTTTACAATTTTAAAATTTTCATCCATACGACCTATATGATCTTTTATTTCCCCAATTTCACGATAATCTATGTGCTCTATTTCCTCCTTTAAAGAACCAATGACTTTTTCATTGCTATCAAATCTCAAATCCAAATTATTAAATTTATTTTGTACTTCCACCTTAAAATCTTCTACCGTCTTACAGGTTTCATTAAGTTTTTGATTCATACTTTCTACACAAGTTCTGATTTCATTACTATTTCTGTCCACATTTTCACTAAGAGATTCTAATCTTATATTTGTTTTATTTAGGTTTTCATTAAGAGACTCAATATTTTTATTCATATTTTCATTAAGAACATCAAATTTTATATTACTATCTTCTCTATTTTTACTCATATTTTCATTAAGAGCTTTTGTATCCTCTCTAATTTTATTCATATTTTTATTAATCTCTTCTCTATTTTTTCTATTATCTTCTTTCATCTCCTTCATCATCAATAACATTTGAGATATTTGGGAGTTCTCTACCTCCTTTCTAGGCACTATTATCTTTTCTTCCACTGTTTTAATTTCCATAACCTCTTTCTCCTCTTCATTCATTTTGCTATCTACAATTTGAACATCATCTAAAACTGTTTCCATTTCGATTAAGTTTTCTATTTCTCATTCCTCCTCACAACTATCATCGACAATAAACTCAGATATTTCACTCTCTAAAATGTTATCCCGATTATTCTTTTTTTTTTTTTTTTACAAATATGCTTTTCTCAAAACTCCATATTTAAGCAATATATTACTATTAATTTTTCATAAAATTAGTTCCTTACCAGTTTCTTCTATCTCCATCTAACCATCACCCACAAAAAACTATAGATAATACTTTTTTTTATATCCTTATACAAACTAACTCTAATTAATTACAGTAACCATAACGATTAAAATTATGTGTCACAACATTATTTTCCCACATGCATGATTTACAGATATTTTGCACATAATAAAATATTTTCAAAATATATCGTTAATATTTCAATAATTGACATGGTCATAATATGTAATAAAATAATCATAAGCCACATATGCATGTCTCAGATATTTATTTGCTAATTGTTTTAATTTATATTTTACTATTTTTAAACAGTCAGATTATCTACCACATAAAATTACAATATTTTTAGTAATAAGCACTTAGTTCACTATAATAATCAAATCCTAAATAATTATTGCTATAATAAAATATTAAATTATCTATCTTCTGTGAGATATACCTATCAATAATCTTCAAAGTTACGCGAACAAATTCTAATACTAACTATTGTATTGTATATTCTTAATTACTTTCCTAATATATCTCGTAGCCTAAATGTTTGGGTACCACAATCTGACCTATCGATTGTAGTCCCAACTACACATCGTGCAGCCACGATGGGCGAGCAAAATCTAACCGAGACTTTCCCATGTCATGTAAGTCCATTATACTCTCTCCATTTTAATACTCAGCCCATTACGTTGCTGGCGCCAAAATCTAACCTACACTATGTGTAGCTCCACTACACATCATGCCTACCACATTGGGGGCCACAATCTAACCTTGACTTGTGCATCCTCACTTCAGAATAGTATATGATATAAAATAAAATGGGTTCTAGCTCAGTAAAATAATTAATAAATAAAATATTCAGCATTAAAATTAAAATGTTTCACTAGCTCAAATTTAAAATACGAATAAGGTTCAGTTTATAAAATTAATTAAATAAATATTTAATATTTTTATGAGACTTGAAGTGAAAATGCAGATGACAAGATAGATTACATTGAGCCAATATACCACAGGATACTACCTCAATGGCATAAGAACACTATCCACCCTTACTATTTCAAATAACAAACTCATAGTATTCTTACGACTTTAATAACTTCTACTCACTAAGATTAAACTAATAATTAAGTCTTAATCTTCTATTTGTAATAATCTAGCTCAATAAAATAATCTCAGGTTCATAAAATTTATTCTAAGTTAATTTAAAAATACGGTAGTAAAATATGAGAAGGGATTTTATGTCATAATCTACTACACTTAAACTAATAATAATAAATAATAATAATAATATTCTTCATTGTTTAATTACTACTGGATATTTTTTCTTTTCATTATATTTTTATTACCATAATAAAATAATAAAATAATTTTATATAATCTTTTACCTTCATGTAATAATATAATAAATACATGGTAGCATATGATAATCTGATAAACAAAGGATGTGTGGCAACTGATAGCATATAATTCAGTATACTATTGTGATAACTGATTTATGACCAATAAAACAATGTAAAATTATAATTATTTAATTAAAAGAATACCAATAAAATATTTAAAATTCTTAAATAATTCTCTATTTATCTTTTTTGTGCAAAATTATATATTTGTTTCAATTGTTATGAATATATCGTGATTTCATGCAGTGAAGTGGAGAAATAAACAATCAAGACACAAAAATTTTGAAAAATAAATTTTAACAAAGTTTATTAACAACAACAAATAAAATAAACAATTTATGTACACTATTTACAATGGATATCCTTATTTTAATCTTACATTTTTATCTACTAAGTTATATAAAAATAGTTTATAGTTTAGTTATATCTTTATTTATACTTAAGACAAAATATGAAAAAAAATGTTACCATTTGGTTTTTCATTATGGTTAACTTATTACAAATATATTTACTTATTAGCAGAATATTTCATCCTTAATATTATTAAACTATCTTATTTTTAAAAAAAAAAAAATTCATAGAAAAACATTCTACAGAAAAAACAAAATTAACTTTATAATGAGTATGGATTTCTCAAAATATTAAAAAATTTTCATCTTGCAAAGTCAAAGATGTTACATAAAATATTCATCCAAAATTCAGTACTAGATTTTAGTGTTTTATCACACGATGTTTACTATTAGATGTTTACTATTTACTAATCATAATATATTCTTATTTAGCCTTACTTTAGTATGATGTAAGTGTAATAATCAATATATTCCTGTTATTCAATAAACAAAAAAATATACTATGCATATTGTTTATATAATTTACATTGTACTATTGTATTTTAAAAATATGCAATACTTATTTTTCTCTTTAAAAAAAATAATAATAAAGCATTCAAAAATAATTAACATTTTAAAGAAAATATCTTGTATAGATACTCTATTCCAAAATTTATATTTCATTTCCGAAATAAATTCAAAATATATTCTATGATTCTTTCTTTTCCTTAGGATACTTTGGACCTTCAATTTCAAGTTATAAATTCTATTCCTTCTAAGTAAATAAACCAATCTTATACAAAACGATAGCATAACCTAAGTTCTAAATTATTTATCATTTCTTTTCAAAATATCTTACTGAACGATGCAGTTACATGAAATAAAGATAGAGAAACAGATGTATAGGATTTAAGGAAGAAAGCTAGAGTATCACTCTTAATATATCTCAAAAATCATGGCACAGTGCAAAGAGGTATGACCTTTACCTATCTAATAACCTCTAATACATGAACGATGTTAAAGCTACTTCTTCAGCTTTATTTAAAACATCAAATATTTAAAGACATATAAAACACTGTCCAAATAAAATGTGTATCAGTCATAGGGCTTTGTTAACTATGCTAATAACCACATAAAGACTAAATATTATTTCTATTCCCTATCATATCTTATTTTTTTAAAAAATACATCATCTTGGTTTCCTGCTAACTATAGTACTTCCAAGCCACTATCTCAACATTATTTTATAAGATTTTTCTACATCTTACATCGATAAATAACTATCTGCATTTACATAACAATAAATAAAATTCATTGATAATTAAACAATCTTACTGTTCCACAAGAAAAGTTTGTCTACTTCATCATTCTGTATGTTTAATCATATACAATCTAACTAGACAATATTTGAATATCCAATAACATGAAAGTTCTAAAGGAATCACATAATTATTTGTTATTATGTTGGATTATATCACTAATATATAAAAAAATAATCGTCGTATGCATATTTTCAAATCAATCCTATCTCATAATGTTTTTTTAAAATGTTGTATGAAAATGCGTTACATATAATTAAAACTTTTACACTTCATTCTTAGATTCATAGATGATCTAAAGAAAACAAAAATATACATTATAAATTATTAATAGTTATTATTATTACCAAATAACCCTTTTTATCTGGTCAGCATTTTTTAGTAGGCTTCTTCCATCCACTGAATATAGAAAAACATTGCATACATAAACGAAAAGACACATCCATACGTTTTATTTAAAAATATTCTTATCTAAATTATTAGATTATATTATAAATTTTATGTTATTAACAAATTAATGTTTTATGTTTTCCTAATCTTATAAATAGAAAAATTTACATTTAACTAAGTTAGTAAAATAAAAATTTAAAACTATAATTACATCTTCACTTGACCATAGTTCATGATAAAATCCAAAAATGTTTATTATTTTCTCTAGAGTTTTAAAATGTTCTCCTCGTTAAAGTTTAAAAATAAAATAATTATTAATCCATTTAGTAAAATTTATAGAAAATAATCCTGGGTCTTTACTATTCAGAATGAAAATTATTAAACTGTAATATTAAAGAATTATTCCCACGAAGTTTATTTAATATTCTCTGATGCATCACTCTGTTCAATTTAACTTAAGTTATCCGGTAAACTTTTACACAATATTTGTATTTTCATGGATCCATCCTTTATTTATCTACTATATGTTCATTTTTTTAATATAGGTTTTATTTCTTAATAAGTTCTTTTTACTTCTTGTAAAATATATATTTAAAAAAAAATGTTTTCCTTCAAAAAGGACTGAACATTCTATTTATTTCATTATATTTTATGATAACTCGTACGATATAAATATCTTATTCTTTTTTTTAAAAAAAAAAACAAACTCCTGGATAAACTTATAAATAATGCTTCACAAATTTTTTTAGACGGCAAATAGTTTTCTGTTTAAGCTTCCAGCATAATGTCCGTATTGTTCTTTTATGAGTTAGAACAGTCCTCCGGTTAAGCATAAATAAAGCTGTATTATAATTTAAACATATTTTATTTTGTAGTATATCCATTTTTATTGCGTAGTTTAGATTAAATTTCAGATAAAATAAACCTGGTAAGCAAACGGTTAAAACTTAGCAAATCATTTTCATGAAGTTCCCAAATATATTATTTTTTTAAACTCTCTTTTGCAAAATACTTTTAAAAATATCAATTAGTTTTTTGCAAATAAAACTATAAGAAAGTATTAAAAAAAATTGACTAAAATAAAAATTTTAAAGTACTATCTCTTCGATAGCTACTAATATACCTTTCTCTGGTTTCAATATATTATTCATCTCCCCTTATACCCCTGTGCAATTCATATTTATAGTCTGTAAGAATACTTCATTTGATTGGTTGATTCTTACTTTAACTTGAGAACAAATTTACATATTTTTCAGTTTATAGCAGAATTATATTTGAAAATAAAAAATTATGAAGTAATGAACTTAAAATATTATTTAAAATATTACTTTTAAATAAATTATTATTTTATTAAAACTATTTAAACATTTAAAATAACTTTTAAAACAATTTTAATAACTTATTCCATTTATCTATTTTTATTTAAACAAAATATTTAATTTTTTTATTAACTGTATTCGTCTTTATTACATTATTTAAAACATTACATACGATAGTTAACTTAATATTTATTATTATTTGCTAGGTGACAATTCCATCCAATTCTATAATATAACTTTTAAAATATTTTAAACTTTGTTATTAATTCAAACAAGTGTGTGTGTGAAAGTATATAGTATACAAGTCACATGATTAATAACTTTGACAGACGATTTTCAATCTATTTCCTTGCCCAGATTTATAAAATTGATACACTAATTATATTATATAAAATAATTATAAAAAAATTTGGAAGAACAATTTAGAAAATATAGAATTAAATACAATTTTCACCATCATAAAGTTTATATTTAAAATGTACTATATTAATTTTGACTATTAAATATGATTATAAATTTAAACATAGCATTTATTAACTATAAGTTTTAAACTATTAAAATCGAATTTTTTTAAATATACTTTTAATAATTATAGCTGTGTTATTTAATATGGCCAACTTTTACAACCATATGCAACAATATTTAAAGCTTTACATAACTATTTTTAAATGATTCGTTATAATTTTATATACTACGTATTTTCTTTAGCTTCAAATTGTACTTTATATTATAATTGACAAACTATAATTAACATATTAAAAGAACATATTCTAAAATTTAAAATTTTTAGTAATTGACTGTTATGAACTATTACTGACCTATAGAAAAAGGCACAATATATTAAAAACACAAGTCCATTGGGTCTTGTAATTGCTAATAGAAAAATCAATGCCTAAGCTATATGCTCACTTTTTTAAAAAGCCTATATAAAAATTTATACTGTTAATTATAAGCCATTGTGGCATTTTTAAAAATACCATAAAAATTGTTGTCATCTCACTATCTTAGACTACTTGCTATTTAACCTGATCATCAGATTTTTCATTAAACAAATAAATGATTTAGTATATCCCTTCAAGTAGTAGTGAATACCATATTTTTAGTTTACATTCAGTGTAACAATAATTATTTGACTAAACTATGATAATTTGGGAGATCTACCCTCTAGTGAAGAATAGCTAGATAGTCATTTAATGACCATTGTTGGGTGGTTAACTAAGTTAATTCTAAACTGTCTATCTGGTCCAAAAAAATATTATATTTGTTTGATCTTATTTTAATATTTACATGGCCTAGATTCCATCCCCAATTGAAACATGGTAGACAAGTGCACTAATCAGTATGCTATGATGTCCTCTTCCCATTCTAAAACAACCATGTATTCTCATCTTCACTTTTAATATTCTGTTTCTCTTTTTTTTTTCTATTTGAGAAATCTCGTTAAATCTTTTTATTCAAGCTCTCAGTTATTAGTTTTCTATACTTCTGGTATATATAAACCCACACATATACATTGTTTGAAGTAGCAGTCATTAAAAGTTATTTGAAACATTATTCATTTTAAATCATTTTCTATAAATTATATACTGTCTAATAACCAAATGAAAATCATTCAAATTAAAAACTTGAATTATTTTGTTGTAATTTTGGATGTCGGATATTAACAAAATAACATTAATTAATCAGATTTTCTTTTTAATATTATTCTTACTATTAAGCAAAAAGAGCTGTATAATATGAAAATAATTTATTATCATTTGATAAAAGTTTTACTTTTTTTTTTTTGTCATAGCATCGGCCGGGCGCGAACCCGCAACCCGGGCAACTGCCTGCAAGTGCAAGGCAGTCGCGCTAACCTCTCGACCACTTTTTAATAACTGTATCTTGCCATTTGCCAAGTTTTAATTGAATATGTGCCAGATATAAAAACAAACTTTGTAATGCAGATATATATACTAAAAAGATACATTAGGAAGAACAGAGTTCTTAATATCTTCAATTTTTAAGTATAAAATCGGTTAATCAATAATGTAAATAATAAATTATTGTAATCGTTAGGTATTTTAAAGAACTGCCTTCAGGTATTTTGTAAGTGTATATATGTTGGCAAATACCTTATAGTTTTAATGGTATTAATTGTGTGATAATTTAATTCATATGACAAAATTATGTCTAGTATTAAATAAAATTTACTATTTTTTTTTTTAAATATTGCACACACACGCAGTTTTTATATATGTATATATACTATTCCTTTATCTACTGTGTAATTTATTCATATTCTACGGAGAGAATGTTTTACTTCTTAATTATATATAGATAAATCCATGATCAAAAATTTGTAATGCATTACTTACTTATGTTTATATAATGAGTATAATAATAGATTTCTATTATTACTTTCCTGAGTGCTTGGTTTTTTTTTTTTACCTTACTGTTCTCTGGCACTTGTTAGTACAGAACCAATTGTCATAAACTTCTTATATACCAAAGATTATCTTCCTGCATTAAGAGCAACCATATAACTGTGTGTTCATGCAACCACATTTCCATTCTTTAATGCATACACGGAATTCTAACTTCAATCTTTAATTGTTTGTTCTTTGTGTTTCTATGTCTTTTTTCAAAAATCAGAATGGTTATATTCAATTACAGTTGCCTACTAATGGTAATGATATTGGTGAAAATATTTTTAAATGCTATATCATTTCTAAAATTACACTTTCTTTATTAACCTCCAGTCATATGACTCTGTAGTTTTTTATTGCATAAAGTTGTTTAAAACTATAATAAGATTTGGACAATTTAGCTGTATGATAAAATGGCAAGACCATGGGTTTTAAACGTTCTTGGATTAAAGCTTAATCTGGTTCTTGAACATCATGTTCACCCATACAATTAACACCTAATTGTCATACTTTGTATAGCCTAACATAATGGTAGAAAAATGGATTTGAAATTAAAGGTTCCTAGATTAAAGTTCAACTTATCACTCCTGGTGCTTAAAAATCATATCAATTTCTAAGCAACTGATTATTCGTCTTACATGTGCATATATTACTTTATCCTTTTTAGCATGGTGTAGTTAAAAATTCGTGAGTCAAAGTTCAAATCTCACTTCAGTGCTTGAATGTCTCATAACTTTGCAAACAACAAACCATTTGATTATTTTGTTTATACATCAAACTTTATTAGACATATAATTTAATTGGGGTTTTCTCAAAGAAAATTTAAAACTATGATTTGATTACTAATTAATACTAGTTAGTGCTTAATGAGAAAAAAATATATTTAATTTTTTTAGACACGAATTTAAAAATTCTCGTAAAAATTAAAGCTTAAATTTATTTGTAATGTGAAATCATTTATTGTTTTCAATTTACAATTTTTTTTAAATAAAAAAAAAAACGCTGATCACATGTTTTTCATTTGTTGAACCAAATGTAATAAATATAATATTTAAAAAGTATAATATTAGATCTTGATATTTAATTACAGTTAAATATTTTAATTTTTTATATATATATAAAACGAAAAAACGTTTTATTAATATACTCACGTGTAATTTGGTAATTTTTTCTCCTCCTAATTTTTATATCCTATATATATGTATATTTACATTAAATTAATAAATGCAGTATTTTTCAAATAGTTATCATTTACCAACAATTAATAATTTTTATTAGTCATTCATTAGACTAGAGATTATCCAATAATGAATAATCTTTCTGCAGCGTAATTTTCTCTACACCACTCTCACGGAAGGTAGTGACTGGATTCTATCGACTACTAACACCTTGTGGGGGGATGTAATCATAAACATATGATCAAAGATATATGAAAAAGATCTATGATTCCCAAGATGCACATTTTCTGTTGAATCAGCACTCATCAATTGGCTCAGACCACAATCTCTTTCAAATATTTCTATCATTGTTTAGTGTATATATAGATTGCAAGTTACTAAACTTTAATTGATAAGCGTCAAATATGCAGTCTTCATAATTTTGACACACATCACTTAATGAAAGTATATTAATTATTTTTATTAGTCATTCATTAGACTAGAGATTATCCAATAATGAATAATAAGTCTGTAGTGTAATTTTTTCTACACCACTCTCTCGCAAGGTAGCGACTGGACAACAATCTTTTAATAAATACACAAAAGATTTTAAATCAGTTTTTATTACATTAGAAATTATGATAACATTTTAAAAGCCTGATTGTGACTTTAAACCCTATAAAAGATTATAGATTTCCGCCTTTATAAATCTACATGAGAATTATGTTGAATTTTTTCTATTAATTCACATCTCTCTACAAATTATTTCTGTTATTATATTTTTTGTCAAACGACATAATGTATTTATATAAACTATAAAGACAAACCATTATATTCTCTTTTTTTTTTTTTTTCGTTTTTAAAAGAAAAAATTATTATAACAACAATTAACATTTTGACCAAATCTCTGATGGCTATCTTCTGAATTAACTATAAAAAGAAATTATAACGAAAGTTTGAGAAATTAAAAAATAAATTGTAATGAAAATTTTTCTTCATTCAAAAGAAAAAAAGAATTCAGTGGTTTGTCTTTGTATTCAGCTTTATCTTTATTTGTAAATAAAAAAATGTAATACAAAGTTTGGCAGATAAAGATAATTTTGTAATTTACACTTATAAGACAGACAGAATCCCTACAAGTCTTGCGTTGTTAGCCGAGAGGTATCGCAGCTGCCATGCAAGCAAGTAGTTGGTTGCAGACGGGTGTGGGTTCGCGTCCCGGCAGATGCTATGACATATGAAAAAAAAAAAAAAGAATCCCTACAATTATATAAAAGACACAAATAAATTAATTATATTATATTCATTGTTACATTCAAATATCAGCCTTTCAAGCTAATTGAACACGTGCCTTATGAGAGTGTTAAATAAATGAATACTTTCCTCTTCAATCCAGCTTATATATTCATTGTTGTAAAGTGTTTTATATTATATATACATGTGTGTATTATCATTATTGGCGGTGCAGTCTTATAAAGGTCAAAGTTCATTAGGTCACAGCTAAGAATATATATCTCTGTATTTTCTATTTTTTGCTTTTTATCCAATGTCTCTCTCATCTCAACTTCACCATATAACAACATCAATTCAAAAACTCAGAGCACCTCTCATTACATATGAACTATCTGCACTTTTCGGGTAAGTCAGAATCCCCAATACTTACACTGGCAATTCAGTATCTTTCATCACACCATTTTCACATATGGAGGCACTCACTTCTATCCATCTTTAATATCTTTGGGGAGATAGAACTAATTGCTCAATACTATAGTTTAAACAAAAAAAAATTAATTACAATTTTGATTGGCAATTATGCCCCATATCTGTTAAAGCTTTGGAAACCTTAATAGCATCAACTGCTACTACAAGCATAAGTTTCAATTCGGAAACTAATATTTTTTTTAATTATTGTGAATTTTAACATGAGATTTTTGTTTATACAAGCTACCGATGTGTGCTCATGGGTAAAAAATAAAAAAAAACATACAGCAGCCTCAAAGAATTCACTATTTGAAAAAAATCCACCAGATATTCTTCAGAGAAGAACAGTAGCACAGAAGTCATATTAATTTATGATGTTCTTTCTTTTACTTTTTAGCTAAGGTTGTCTGAATGTACTAATTTTATTGCTTTAAGCTTTCAGCTATTTCAAAAAGTTTCATCAATGAGATTTTAATTTTGTGAGTTTGGTGGAGTAGTACATTTATCATTACACCAAAGAGTCCTATCTGTACATATTGAAGTGGTTTGTGTGTGTAATTTACTATTTCTTTGTCATTGTTTTTATTATAATTATTTTACATGTAAATAAAATTATGGATTCAGTAGTCTCCTTGTATTCATAACCATTTGGCCCAAAGTCCTAGTATGGATATCTAGAATCCACGAATAACAGTGAATTCAAATGTATATCTATATATAGTAATAAGTTAATCTATCTTAATTTAGATGTATATACATAATATATCTTACTGGAACTGCTATACTACAGTAATAATTGAAGATAGGAATTATTATCCTTGCATGAATTATTGTCAGCTGGGGAAGGAAGTTTGTCCTGAAATATATGCTACCTGCAGAGTGATTTTTCAATTTTTTATATAATATGACAGATATAATAAAATATATTATACACATCAATAAAACTGATACTTCTGATTTAAATAGTCACTAAATTTGCATTCAGTCTTTAACAACATGTTGAACTTTGTAAGTGTACTTAATAATGATTGCATATCTATGCTTGCTAGACTCAATTGAATTTCTGATCTATTAATAATATCATATCTGATTGACACAGTTAGTTGATTTTTTTTTCTTCAAATATTGCTATTTAAAATATTTTGGAAATTTCTGTAGAGAGCATAAGTGAATAAAATCTGGGTTATGTTTAAAAAATAATTGCTTTACCTTACTTTTAGTGCTTTACATTTGATTTCCGACAACAATTAGTGGGAGGGATGTTTTTGTGTACGATTAAAGAATAATTGTACATTCCTTTTTTTTTTTACATTTGATTGCCGACAACAATTATTGGGAGAAAGGGTTTTGCATTTTATTTTTGTTTGTGTGTATGTTTAAATCAAAATTTAAGTTACTTTTATCGGTTACCATTTGATTGACAACCGATTTGACTTTCTTTTTTTCATTTATAAATTATTTGGGTTTTTCCAAATAATATTCGGTTTGACAATGGGACAATAATAGTTGTTTCTTTAATTTTTATTGACAAGAGCGGGTCTTTTTTGGTGTATGTTCAAATAGTAATTTGGCTTAAGTTTAACTAATAATTTACGGTCTTACTTTGATTGGTTTACATTTGATTGCCGACAACAATTAGTGGGAGGGTTTTTTTTTCTATATGATTAAAGAATAACTGATGTTCCTTTTATTTGACCATTTGATTTCCAACAACAACAATTATTGGGAGAAGGGGGTTTTTGGGGCTATGTTCAAATAAAAATTTTGGTTACTTCTTTTATTTTACATTTGATTGCCGGACGACAACAATTATTAGGAGAAGAAGGGATGTATGTTTAAATAAAAATTGAAGTTACTTCTTTTATTTTTGACATTTGATGAAGGCCATTTGGAATACCTCAAACAAGCTTGCCTTTACGAAGTGAACATTTCCATCGGCAACAACGAGACTTACAAATGAAAGTCAAAATATGTTTTTGGACCTCAAATCTGCATATATTTGCTGCACAATCCAATCTTTTCTTTCAGCAGCAGGATGTTTTTTTTTCTGCTGTAGAAATATTCCAGCACTGGCTTCCATGTCTGGCAATTCCCCTCTTTTCAAGTTTTTTCTGTGTTGGAATTAGCCATCTTCTTGGTCTTGGAAAATTTCTCGCTAAAACGTGGCTCAAAGCATGATCGTTAAAAATTTTACACTACCCCACCCTAATTGAGAATTTAGGAGGCTTACAGATTTATGAGGAACAATTACGACACTGTTAAAATTGTTAAAAGGTAACAGTACATCAATTCGTCTTTTAAAAAAGGCCCCAATGAAAATTTAAATAATTTTGACACGATCAAATTAGCACATCCTCGTACGATATTGTTACATAAAATACATAACACAGCATTATGATATAGTGTGTGACACAAACAACTACAGCATTTTCCTCTGCTTTTAGCATCGGAAAAAGCCACACCATTAGCTGCTAAGCTGAGTTAACACTCTTTCTAGATTTTATCGTAGAAAGAAGACTTAACTCCGAGTTAACATTCTACCTTTTAGCGTAGAAAAAAGACTTAACTCCAAGTTAACAATCTTTCTAGGATTTATTTTAGAAAGAATGCTTAAAGGCTTGGGTGCAGCCGTGGAAATGGCATATTTCTAGAAATTTAACTAGAAATAGCACCATCCCACAGCTGACACAAAGAATCAGATGACAATCGATGATTTATTCAGAATACTGATGTCATGTATAAATAAAAATGTGAATTTATAATGAAGTGTCTGAAATATTACCAACTGTTAAATAAAATAAATATTAAAATAAGTGAAAAAATGTTCAGAAATATAAATGAGTCAATAAAGTTGAATATACTATATTGAGTTTAGTATTAAAGAAAAAAATTATTAAAGTTATTTATTTTTATTGTGGACAGCTATGGATGTATATAGTACTTTATAGGCTGTTCATTGAATATTTTTCTTCTTCTTTTTAATATTATTATTATTATTATTATTATTATTATTATTATTATTATTATTATTATTATTATCATTATTATCATCATCATCATCATTATTATTATTTTAATTAAAATAAAATAGTATTTAAATTTAAAATTATATGAATATTAAAAGATTATAAATAAAAGTTATTATTATTTTAACTTAATACTTTAGTAAATATGGTCAACATTATAATATCACTGGACTCCAGTAATGTTCATTATATTACATTAAATTGAAATAAAATAATGCATTTAAAATTCAAAAGCTAAATTTATAATCTTAATTCAAAAATAGCAAACCCTGCTGGGAAGCCCTGATATTTAAGTTTCATCAATTTCTATATTTGTTATTACATTCTCAGCAGTTTATTAATAAGTAGTATTTATTTGAAGTTATGTTTTGATGTAGTCTTTTTATGGATTTTTTTAGAACATTTGAATCTAATCATTTTTTATAAATATTTGACTAACTTCATCTAGTTAGATAGATTTCTTACATAAAAGAAAAATAATATGATTTTCTTCTCTTTTTTTTTTTTTGCCTCTTCTATCTTTTGCTGAAAATATAATACAATAAAATATATATGACTGAATAAAAAATGAATGAAAGTTATTAGCATTTAAACTAAATAAATGAGATCAAATTTATTATATTCTGCTAGAAAATAATGGTTTAATATTAAATAGAAAGTTGAAAGCTTATAGCAAGTGAGAATAAAGATCGCTGTCATCTTTCAGGAAGGTTAATTAAAAAGGAAAATATTAATGTCCTGATAATAAATTCTATTATATCTAATAGTTCATCCAGTTTAAGTGATAGGATTAATGTAAAAAGACAGCTTTAAAAATGCACTATTGCTGCTAACTTCCAGGCTGGTCAAGTTTAACTCTCAGAGAAATAGCATGGCTTTCTGGAGATTCTTAAGGCCAATATGTGTATAGTAGATACTCTTTTGAGCAGTTGAAGTTTAGAAATTATGGAATCTGAATCAAATTTTGACAACCAGTATTTATCTTGTGTATCTGTTAATCAGGATATGTAATAATGACTATATGAAAAGCTAGTCTTTAGATAGATGTCATTGGTACATGTTGATAGACACTCATGGAAAAATCAATAAAGGTACAGAAAAAACTAATTATATAATTCTCATGCTGTTACTATATTTTTTCTATGCAAATAAAGCCCAAATGGAAGACATTGACTTGTTAGTAAAATTTCTACTAATATCAACATATTATTTCAAACACTAATTCTGATATTAATGAAAATTTATTTGTTCATTTCCCCAAAAAAGATTTTTGATTTGTATTAAAAGTAAACAACTTTTGAATGAACTGAATAAGTTAGTTAATAAGAAGCCTCCAGCAGTCAAGCATTGGTGGTCGAGAGGTCAGCGACGGCTGCTTTACAAGCAGTTGTCCCAGGTTAGCGAGTTCACTTCCCAGCTGATGCTATGACAAATGGGGAAAAAAAGAAGCCTTCAGCAAGAAAATACAAAAAGATTTAATCATTAAAAATTTCATACAAGATTGAAAGCCTCCATAGTATACAAACTTTGAGTATATTTTCTTTGCATTATATCATTAATAAAACATTTCAAAAAGATGGACGAACTAATTCAAACAATGTTTTAAATAAAATACTGAAACATCTAATTAACATAAATTTGAATACTCCCCCTCATCACTATCAACGGCCCACAGCTATGAGTATGAAACCATGGAGCTTTGAAAGCGCTAAGCTTTAAATAAATTATTAAAATATATATAACTTCTTTAACGAGCATTTAAAGCACATAATTATTGATAATAAAACATTTGTTTTAGAGATAGTTGAAGCAAATAATTGATTTAAAATCAAAATAGTGAGTACAAATTGATGGAGAATGCTATCTGTGGTGAATCTTTGCATAAAGGCTTGTCATATTCTGGCTTAAAATGTATATTAGAATCTTTAAATAAGTTACTTGAGTCTATAAAAAATGAATCTCTGTTTACAAAAATCATAAATTTTATAGCAAAATTTTGGTTTCAGAATATATTTCTGAATATTCTTATAAAAACTGTGCTCCTTTGCAAAACCAAAGTTTACAAAACACTGCACTTCATTACTAAAATTGGGAGAGGGGTTAAAGTAATAAAATGGTAATATAAAAAAAAGATGAAGGAAGTTATTAGTTGTTCAAAATTAAATTCAAAGAAATTTCATGAAGCATGATTTCAATATAGATAATATTAAGATGATATTGTAAATTTAATTAAAAATGGGAGTAGTGGATTCACAATAAAAGGCATATTTTTTATGAGTCTCAAATTGGTTATCTCATGACTATGCTGTAGAGTTTTAGGTTTAAAATTAGTTATAACGTTAATACAAATAATGCAGTGATATATTTTGACATTGTGACTACTTAAGAATGTAAATAAGCATTTACATCCAAAAACATGTGCATGAAAGAAAGAAAAAAAATAGTGACTATTGTATTAATGTTGATTTTATTAAGGTATTATTAAAAAATAAATTCCATGTGTGTTTTAGTACAGTAGTAAAATGCAGATTCTGGACATTAAGGTTTATCAACTCTATCACATTCAGTGTTCAAATTTTTTATTAGCTTCTGATCAATAAACCATTCAATTATTTTTCCTGCATGATTTAATTTCAAAGGTAGATTAGATGACAGATTCTGGAGGGCAAGATTCATGGGTCATGGCCCAATTCTATCACTTCCAGTGCTTGAAATTTTTATGATCTACCAAACAATAGATCAACTGAGTATTTATTTTATTGCTTTAAGAAATGAATAAATAAAAATAGCTTTATTACGTAATTGTTGATATTCATTAAGTCTTTTGATAAAGTTAAGCAATCAAAATAAGAAAGAATAAATAAAAAATGTCTTAATGTAAAGCATGAAAAAAAAATTACAAAATAAAATTATTAACAGAACTTTTTCAATACATATATGATTATTTTCAAAACAGAAATATAAAATGCTTTACTTTTTTAAAATCAGTAATTGCTCGATTAGTCTGGAATATTGATGCCACAATTCTCTACCTATATCTTCACATTTACAAAACTTCTATCTGAATAACATTCTTTAATTTTTGGTAGAACCTGAAATTCAAATGGATACCATTTTCAAGGTATAAAAATGCACTGGATGTTAATTAAGAAACTTCTGTTTGGAAGACAGTTGATATGGAGTCTTTTTGGGGTGCTTCATGGTGCAATGGTTACTGCACTTAGCTTTCCTTCTCACAATCTGACCTTTGAGTCTGTGCTTAATGAACTTGAAATTTAGATAGCAAACAGTTTTGGCATTTCTTTAAACATCTTATAGTCAGTCTCCCTATCCATTTGACAATGATCAGTAAATGGATATCTAGAAATACTTTAGCTAGAGAATAAAATTTCAAATGAGTGTTAACATGCAATCTGTTTAGAAAAAATATTTTTTTATAATATTCTGTATGCATCAAAGTAGTAGTAAAAGGGTGGACTCTAGAGTTTAAACTCCATGGATTACAACTCAATTATGTCACCTCCACTGCTCAAACTTCATGTGAACTTTTATGTGAACTTTTTTATATCAAATTATTTGATTATTATTATTATTAAAAAGAGGGATTTGAACTTAGGATTTTCAGTATCTATGTTTATCCTCCACTCCCTCTCAAACAATCAATACACATGACCACACACATATGAAAAAGATAAATGATCCCTGATATACATATTTTGTGCAAAACCAGCACTCATCAATTGGGCCAGATCATAATTTTCCGCACATATTAAGATAGCAATTCCTTAAACTTTAATGGACAGACTTCAACCTTCTCACCCTTCCAACAATTGAACTGTCCATTTCATTGAAAAAATCAATGATGGAATGCTCAAAGCTCTTGGTGGATTTAATATTGTAATCATAACCATGTAAATATTACATCAATCTAACACCTTGAATTATCAAATCATTACATATCCATTTTTATTA
The DNA here is from genome assembly GCA_028023455.1 of Epiperipatus broadwayi. Taxonomy (NCBI): domain Eukaryota; kingdom Metazoa; phylum Onychophora; class Udeonychophora; order Euonychophora; family Peripatidae; genus Epiperipatus; species Epiperipatus broadwayi. The sequence continues at coordinate 982,774 of JAQFVV010000013.1, forward strand.
AGAGGATAGGAATGGGCTTACACTATAAAGTAACCTACTTCCAAGACAATATGTAATTAACCTATTTATTCAGTATACTGTCTCTATCCTATTAATATAAATGGATACATAATACTTCAACAATTTGAGGGGGTAGATTGATGTAATATCTAAATGGGTACTACTATATTAAATCTACCAAGAATTTTGATCATTTCATCATTGTTTTTTCAATGAAATGGATGGTTCAATTGTTAGAAGGGTGAGAAGATTGAAACTTGTCCATTAAAGTTTAAGGAATTGCTATCTTAATATAAGTTGAGCACTGATTTTATATGTGTGAGGAAGATTATGATCTAGCCCAACTGTTGGGTGCTGATTCTGCACAAAGTACATATATTGGGAATCATTTATCTTTTACATATGTATATCTGTTGTTGGAGATAGAGTGGAGGACTAATATAAACTGAATGCTCACTGAATAAGTTAACTATTATTATTTTAATAGTATGTGGTCTTCATCACTAGTGAGAGAGTATCATACTCATGCGATTGCTGATCTCATGGTTTCCTACGTTTGGATTCAGGTAGCTATCACTTCCTAATCATCAGTAGAATTTTTTGATTTTTTGAAAGATCTAATATATAAATTAGCACGATCGATTGCTTCTTTAAATTTGCAACAAATTTTAAATACAATTCTGTGTTATGGCTTGTTATCTGAATATCATCTGTTAAATTTCTCACTCCGACTTCAATTCACACGAACAAAATTAATTGGTTTCATTTTTCTATTCTTTATATTAATCTTTACAAATACTCCTTAATCGGATGGCGCTGGACTTATGACAAACATATTACAGATCTATATTAATTAAAATTATTTCTTTTATATTTTATAAATAATCTAAAACTAAGGCGATTGGTAAATATATTTTATTCGTTATTTTTTTATCTCAAAGTCAATGGGGAAAAAGTTCATTAAATTATTGCGCAACAGATGGTTGAGTTAATTGAATTCTTTCATCCATTCAGTCGCTCTTGAATTGTTTTACTATTTATTTACTCAAGATTTTATTAATATTGATGAAGTAGTTGTTCGGTTTTAAATATTATACATTATACATATAAAATTCACTTTTGAAAATGGAAATAAATGTTAAAATTTAATATATAGAATGTTGATTGTTCAACATACATTTTATTCTTTCGTAATAAATATCAGACCTATTATTAATAAAATCAGTAGTTATTAATAAGTATTTCAACATTTTATCTAGACTATTAATTTCAATATATATATATATAAAACAAATTAATTTAACACATTTTTTTTTCTTTTCAAATCTTGTTTTATTTTGTGAAGCAATATTTCTCCAATGTTTAGATCATATTATATAGTCATTGTCAAGAATGCTTCCTAAAAATGTATATACATTTAACATATAATATATTTAATATTTAATGTATAATATAGTTGAAATAGTGGAAACATACTATAAATAAATTAAAAAATAACAAATAAAGTCTTCTATTTTAAAAATAGCACATTAATTTTAATATATATATACAATAAATCTCGCACAAACTTCTTTATAAATTTTGATTTGTTATAATATGAACTATTATAACGTACAATAATATACACTAACATTTCGACTATATTATTTTATAGTCTTTATCAAGAAACAAGTAAAAAATACATAAAAAAAAAAACAATAAATACAAATATCCCATAATACATATGAGGTATTTGTATTTGTTATGTGTAATTGTGGAATATTTGTATTTCTTGTTTTTTATGTATCTTTTAGTTGTTCTTTGATAAAGACTATAAAATAATATAGTCAAATCGTTGGTGTATATTATTGTATAATAAATCAAGATTTATAAAGAAGTTTGTGTGGTTTGTTGTATATATATTGAAACATATTATATTATAATATAGCGGAAATGGTGGAGACATACTATGCTATAATATCAAAATGAAGGAGTAAAATATCCTTTAAATAGCTCATTGCAACGTCAAAGACTTTTTCCTAAGTCTCTTCTAAAGGAAATCGTTATCAGAAATTATTACTCACCAGTTTTCCATTTGTTAGATAAACAGTTTTCCCATCATTATTTTCTTTACTAAAAATAAATTACATACCCATTTATTGACCGTTATTAAACTGCTATCTTGATTGGCTATAAACTGGATACCAGAAAGCTAAGCTCTAAGCCAGAATGGAATGCAAGAAATATTTCCAAGATTTACATGATTAGCATTTGAGTCAAGATCATGATAATCATCACAATGATATTATCACTAGAGTATGTAAAAGTATATTGCAAAGTAGAAAGCTTTGATTTTAAAATCATATGTTTATTTTGCTTTTCATCTCATTTATTAGAAATCATCATAATAGTTCAGTTTTTGAAGCCAGAGGCCATTATTTTTGTAGCATATGACAGAGTTCTAAAAACCTTTTACTTAGCTTGGATTATTGCCCCATAGTAATGTAAATAGATAGATTACTTATTTGAAGATTTCTAGGCTTTCATTGAAAGTCCTGTAAAAATCATTATTTTAATTATAAATATCAAATTAGGAATTTACATTTAACAACAACCATAATACTAACAACAACCCATAGATCAGGCTAATACATTTATACTATTTGCATTTTGGTATACTCCAAGTACATTTTTTTTAGGAAACAATACCAGGCAACATCCATCAGCATTTATAAAAAAAACTTAAGAATAGAGATTACAGAATTGCTTCTCCAGATAAATATGTGACAACATGGTCCCTTCTCAAGCAATTAACAAGCCTCTAATTTAAAACAGTCCACACAACTGCTCAACAGTTAGTGTTGTTGGTTTTTATATATTGAACTATGCTCTAGCAACCTGAAGATAGAACCTAAGTTTTTTGCAGATGTATTAATAATTTAAAAACTTTGATATTAAAATATAAATCACAAGTGATTGATGTATCTTTAAATAGTGAACAATTTAAAACCAAGGAAAAAAGACTGCCACTGTAACTTTTGCAATCAAACCTGTGTATTTTTTGTAAATAATGTCAATAAAATTATTGTTGTTGAAATATACTATTACTACTACTACTACTACTACTACTACTACTACTACTACTACTACTACTACTACTACTACTACTACTACTACTACTGCTACTACTACTGCTGCTGCTGCTATTGCTGCTACTACTACTACTCCAGCCTCCTCCTTCTCCTACTGCTACTGCTACTGCTATTACTTCTATTATTACTATTAATAATAATAATAATAATAATAATAATAATAATAATAATAATAATAATTGAGAATGTAAAATGTGTGTCTTAGATTGTCTCTTCATGAGTTTTCATTACTAAGAGCAGTAATCTATTCTTCTTTTCAATTCCAAAGCCATCCAGAAACCATCTATATTTCTGTTATGCTATTCAAGCTATTGATCAGAAAATTTAATCCAATTTAATCTGTTTGTTCAACTATATATCCATCATTAAGTCAAAATTATATACTTTAATGATCTGTTATATTTTACTGTAGGCTCTTTTGACTATTTGTATTGTAATCATAATGGTTAGGCTTGCTGTTTATCAAGCCCTATTTAAATTGTCAATTATATAAAATTTTAATTCATAATAATTAAATAATAACTATTTAATATTAAATAGGTATATTACATCAGTGGTATGTTATCATAATTGATAAATTACATTATAAAATAAGTAAATTTGGTCAATAAATTTCCTGAGAGTGTTAAACAATCAGGCTACTCAAGAGATGTACTAGGCCCTCTGTCAGATTATGTATGAGACTTTTTATGTGCAGTTTGTCAGATGGACTAATCTCAATAATATCAGAATAATAATTTATTAGTGTTATTACTAAATTAAAAATATAGAAATATTTTGGTAATTTATTATTATTAAATAATAGTCAAAAAGACTTAACATTATAGTTATTCTAAATTAATTTTTATAATTAATTCACAAGCATATTTTTATTGCAATTTAAAATATTTTTGAACAGCTTAATTAGTTATCACTTATGCTTATAATTGGAGAATTATTAATTATATGTTAATGTATGCACATACAACAATTTAATTGGTCTGTTAATTTGTATAATAATTCGCTCTGATGAAATTTATAAATAGATTAACATAGATTTTTACAGGGGAGAATGGGAGAACAACTAGGAAGAATGGAAGAACTTAAGAACAAAATAGAAGAACTAAATTAACAAAGAACTGGCAAGCTGAAAATTATTAAAAAGTAAATTAAAAATGGAATTGAATTGTATTTTAACCAGCAACTAATGGAATAGGAACTCCATTTGGCCTACATATATGAAACGTACCACTGCTGTTAATCAATAGTTGTAAAGAGTTCACCTTTAAAACTGGTAGGCATATTGGTAGAAAAAGCACCAAAATGGACTAGAAAGTCTGACTTCAATTCCTTATAATTACATTAAATTTAGTATAGGCAATATGTTTATACTTAAATATTACATATTCAGTTTGTATTCTGCCCATCCTTCTTCTGTATATTTAAATGGACATACTAAGGTTCTATATGTGAGGGGTCAGAGTGACTTAAAATCAACATGGGTATGACAATAACATTGGTATCAACAAGTGCTTTGAGTGTTCCATCGTTGGATTTTCAATGATATGGATGGATAAAGAGTTGGAGTGTGGAGAAGATTGAAGTTTGTTCATTAAAATTTGAAGATTTGCTATCTTAATATAAACTGAGAACTGATTGTATATATGGGTGAGAGATGGTGATATGCATGGTTCTGCATTATATATATATATATATATATATATATATATATATGTATATATATATATATATATATATATATACATTCTGAATGATATTTTTTTTTCTAATAACTTTTTTTTATCTTATAGAAACCTAGGAGACTAATCTTTTTATTAGAAAATTACAATCTCTCTGATTATTTGAATGATTTAAAGATATTCTAAAATTTTTGTAAAGCTTTTAACACTATGCTCAGGAAATATATTACACAAAATACTGTACAGTAAATTCAGAAAAGATAATAAAGGAAGAATAAAAATTATATATTTTTAACATAAATCAAAGGCATTTTAATATATATATATATGATTGTGTGCAGTGTTCTGAAACTTAAAAATGGCTGATGACATATGTAAAATATATTTACAAATTTTTTTTTTAATGATGGTGCTCAGAGGAATTAAAAATGGCTGTCAATTACTGTAAAATTTGTCAATTTTAATAATGAAAATTTTGTTAGTTTATTTAATTTTTGTGTTAGTGTTTATTCCTTGGATAGCATATACTTGAAATCATGTAGTTAGATACAGCATGATTCACAGTTCCACTGGATATTCATGTTGTGATGACTTGTATTAATATATCACATGATCACCATTTCTTATGCTTGCTTATAACTTATTAAAACAGGCAAAACTCTCTATATATATTGCCATTCAATGCAATCCAGAGTAATCAATGGATGCCAAAAAGCTTGTGCATAAAATTCCCATCTAGTGCCTACTCATTCAATATTCCCATACTAGTTTGTGACTTGTGGCCTTCATCAGTGAGTAGCCTTGGATAAGGTGCTGTGCTCTCAGATCCAAGGCTCCTCACTGACCAAGGCCACAAGCTAGAAACTAGTATGAGAATATTGGATGAGTATGCACTAGATGGGAAGCTTGTGCATAAAATTCCCATCTAGTGCCTACTCATCCAATATCCCCATACTAGTTTCTGGCTTGTGGCTTCATCAGTGAGGAGTCTTGGATAAAGTGCAGTGCTCTCAGATCCAAGGCTTAAAGCTAGAAACTAGTATGGGGATATTGGATGAGTATGCACTAGATGAGAATTTTATGCACAAGCTTTCTGGCATCCATTGATTACTCTGGTTTACACTGAGTGGCAATATGTATAGAGAGTTTTGCCTGTTTTGTGTTAGCAGATGATGATTAGAACATTTTATTATTTGATAAAGACTATTTAATAAATATTAACTTTAATTGTTCCAGTAAATACTTAATGGATTGGTGTTAGATTAGTAACCTTTTCAGTGTTAGCAGTCCAAGATTCTTTTATTTTCTATTTTATATCATCACATTCTGCATAGACAATCTTAATACTTTTTAGATCAAACAGAACTTACTTTTCATAGATCAAGAAAATTGACATATGTGCTGAATATTCTTTTGATTCCGTTATATAATTCAGTACACATGTCAGATTTTTTAAAGATCATGAAAAAAATGCAGATATTTATTTTATCCAGAAAACATTAAGATTGATTGTTTAGAAAGTAGTGTTAGAAAAAAATAATAATAAACATTAAGATTGATTGTTTAGAAAGTAGTGTTAGAAAAAAATAATAATAAAAGAAAGCTTGAAATATTGCCAACAGCAAAAGTGTTAGCAACAAAAAATTTAATTGCATCCCTTAAAGTGTTCATTAGAACATATAATTAGAGAGCTTTTGAAAATAATAAAAAGTTCTAGTTGACTCAAAAAGCAACAGAGAATCATGTTATGGGGCAGTGTGCCAAAATGTGTTTGAAATAGCTGTAATAAGAAATACTTATATTAAAAAGTAATTATTAATTTCATTGAAATGTATTATTATTATTTTATCATCTGATGTGTATAAGGAGAATGCATTTATTGGTAAAATAAAAAATAAAATAAACTTGTTTAGAGCTATTAGCACGCTCTTTATATTATATATCTTTCATATTGGCATTACTAAACAATAAATAATCAATCAGCCTAACTCCTTTTATATGGCCACACACAGACTGTAACAAAGCTTATATGTGGCAGATTGGATAAATAAATAGGCCCTTTAATAATCCATGTTAGAAAGCAACAGTGTGTATATAAGCATGGGAAGGAAGGATTTTCTATTTAATAATTAAGTATTAGATAAATTCTGGGCTTGTGTTTGTATTTTGGATCTGTTATCTGGATGTCCTAGCTCCTCACTGATGAGAGCCATAGATCAAAACCAGTTTTAGGGATTGTGATAATTCTAGATAAAGATTTTGATTGCAGCAAGAGGAGCTAGGACATCCAGACACTAGATCCAAAATATAAACTCAAGCACAGCATGTATTGATACTTAACTATTAAGTAGAAAATTTGAAATTCTCAGATATCTCTATTTCTTTAAATTGACCTCTTTATATATATTGAAGCTGGGAATATAGTACATATTTCTGCTTCACCTAGTGCCAATGCCATCAGCACTAGTATGGGTTTGAACCCAATCTTGTATATTAACTGACACCCATTTCATATGAGGTGGTAGTATATTTATAATCAATATTATAATATTTTATCTTATTTATATTTCATTAATTTATATTTTATGATTAAAACTAACCTCTTTATACTAATGATTTATTTTATATTTATAGAAATAATGTATATTTTGTTTATTTTATTAAATTGGCATTGAGTAAATAATTGAATCCTAGGTATCTATAAAATGTTACAAATATTTTAAATTCTTTCATTAAAGTCCTTTTTTTTCAATTAATCAGTTGGTAACATTTTATATTTATCTTTTGATAAATGTACATTAAAGAATCATTTGTGTAAACAATCTAGTAATTGTAAGGTATATTTTGTAAATTTGTATTTAAATATTATATCAAATATAAGTTTGAAAGTCAATGTATTATTTATAGAATGTACCAAATTCCTAAAATTTTTGTGAATAAAATTTACATTTTTGTTAATCTAAATCTTAATTAAATAGGCTTTGTTAATACAATGACTGATAAACTTAATCATGCTTGCTGCTGTTTTCTTTTAATTAGCAAAATGAACTCTTGGGGCATGTTTAATGCTGGATTGTAGATTTCCTGCCCAGACAGACACTGACCACAGTGAAAGACATCAGCAAACATCATGTAGATTGAATCCTAAAAATAAGATTGGATCAGATAAATAGTGGAAAATTTTAATAAGAGATGATTGAAGAAAAGTTCTCTGAAGAGTGTTGATTAGTATTTATAGTACATCATGCCTAAAGAATGATGGGGTGTTCAGCCATTTGCTTTTGGAGCTCTGTTCCACCAGCTCATTACAATGCCATTCCAGTGCTCTCAACACCTAACCCAGAGACTGTACTGTGTCAGGAAAGCCTGCTAAATGATCTGATTTTATAACTGCCTGTTTCTACCAATTGGTTGAGGTAACCTCCAATTTGTGGCAAACCTATGATTCTAGCTTATTTTGTTTTTAAAATTAAAATTAATTTTTATTTTATATAACTTCTTTAAATTTAAAATTATTAATTCTTATAAAATTTTCACATTACTTTGATGGGGCAAATTTATCTTAATTTTTTATTTATAATATTGACTTACTGAAACTGCCAAGTATAAAACTCAATGAGCAACTAACTTTAAACCCTCTGCTTCTTATTTTCTCCAGTTAAAAATCATTACAGGAGACTTATTTCCATAAAATTAATTAATAGAGAAAGCTCATTTAGTTTTGTACCTCATATTATAAATTTATTTTAAATGATTGAAATTATTTTAAAAGTTAGGTATCTTATTATTATCTCCAACTTAAAAGTGCCCTTATAATTATTTCTGAAAGGATAATGAATTTTATTAAATCAGTTAAGTAAAATCTATCACAATTTCTGTAAAACAAATATACGAGAACCATTGAAAGCACATCTATCATAGCATTTTATCAGTATATGTTTGATACATAGATATTTTCATTTGTATCAGTAAAATAGTAAAATTATGATGTATAATTTATTATGATATATGTTGTCAAACTTCACCAGAAGTGAGTTTGATATTCAATGCCTAGTCTGTCTGTTAGTTAAAAGACAGACTGATTTTGTAATCTTCGATGATGAACTATTTGATAACTCACTAATAAATGAAATATTTGGAAAGTGTGGAAAATAATTTATATTTTAGATTTAATTTTTGCCTTTCTTTTTATATTATAATTTATGATCCATTCATTAATGTCCCAAGGTTTCTGTGGACTTTCTATTACATCAGGGAGCCTATTATTTTAATCAGGAATTAATTTATTATGATTGTTAGTGATACACTATCTATATATGTATATGTCTAAGGCATTATATATTTTGTAGTTACAACCATTCATTTATTATTTTTGTTCTTGCTTTGCTAATTACTCTTAGGACTTTCCAAATTTTAAATATGACCAGTCCAATCTTTCACTTTCCCTCAAAGTAAATGTATTTCCTACCAAGGGATCCTTTTTCAGGCATTACCATTAAGATGTGTATGGGAAGTACAGCACATCAAATCTATTATTATTATTATTCAGAGACATGTTTTGGCTGGAGACCCAGCATTTCTCATTATCTACCTGTATATATGAGGGATTTCTTTTAGCAAAGCCACCCAAAGGTTCGTAACAGACCTCATTTGTTCTTTTGTTGTAATCTATAATAGCATACTGCCTTCATAATTTTATATCCTTATTTAGCAAACCTGAAATGCTCTCTGCCATGATGGCACATCTTTCCCAAACCAATCCCATTAAGTAGTTAAATCTGATTATTTAATTTTATGTAACTATTTTGCTTTCCACACTCATTATAGACAACTGATTTAAATGTAATAGTGTTTTAAATACATGTTGCTCGTGGCTTGTTATTTATATATAAAATAGATTTATTTGTAATATCTTAAAGAGGGCTGTGATATTTTATTGCTGATTGGTTCTTGGCAGACCAATTAACAAATTTTTACTTTGTTATCAAATGCCTTGCATTTAGCTTCATCAAAACGAATTCAAGAAATATAATAACCTAGTAGTATAAACAAAACTCAACTTATTTTGTATAACAATAACTCAATTTCTTAATAAATTCCTGTAATATTGTTATTTTAAATTAGCTTAGTTTGTCATCACTCCGAATCTCTAATATTAATTATCCTAGTTATTTATAATATTTTTTTGATTTAAATTCACTTCTTTGTAATGTTTCCAGAAAGAATTATAATTATTTTGATTCAAACCATTAGTAATCGATATCAAATCACATCTGTACCATTCTGCAATTGTCAGAATTCACTAAATCATTAAGTTCTCATATAAACCCTTTATTATTTTGAATCTCTTTGTGAACCATGACCTCCAGCTGGGACAGAATAAAACTAAGAACTGCTAGTGTCATCACAAACATTATCCATTAGTCAAAGAGAGGTAATAGTTCAGGCAAATAGGTTAGGATTCACCCTTGCCCTGACATCTGTATCTTGTGCATGGTTGTATTCAAGATACTTTTGCTTGGATTATTGGTCTTGTTGAATGAATACATGATTTTGACCAGCACTTAGTGCTTGTTTTTTTCCAGGTTTGGTGCCCAATGTGTGGTGTATTAATTATTTCCACACCCTGAATAATTCATTAACTATATGTGTATAATTTGCTATATACAATTTAATATGTACATAATTTTCCAGAATATAAAATGATATAAATTGTTTTGTCATATTGATTTTATAAAATCAGATACTTTTTTGTTAATAAAGTAAAGAGGAATACCGTGTTTTCCATCCATAATCTGTAATTTTTTTTTGATGAAGTGATTAATTAAAAGTGAAAACATTGCATGTGGGTAAATAGATTGTATAAAATGTGAAAGTTGTTTGAACTACTATATTAATGTATATGTAAAAGTTTTTTTTTACAGTCCAGAATTTTGTTATGTAGAAATTTTTTTTCTGTTTTTTCTCCCATGTTTGCTCTAAAGGTAGTGTTAAATTTTAGGGAGAAGGGGGAAATATTTGTATAGAATTTTTTTTTGTTAATTGAGTATATAATGTTTGTGTCTATTTTAAAAGCAAAGTGTAAAGAATTGAGCACGTGTATAGATTTTTTTTTCTCAAATTTAGGTTTTTTTTCTGTCTTTCCCAATAGTGTATAGTACTATGTAATGTATATAGAAGTATATGTGTGTAAAATCTATGTACTTGTATATGTAGTGCTGCATATATATGTTCATGGGTGTGTATGTGCGATGTGTAGGTACAGTGTAATATCTCAAAAGGGAGTAGATGTGTTTGAAAATTTTTTATATGTATTGCATTGCTATATATTTTCTTGGAAATCCATCTGTCTGGAGAAATTGTGTTGTATCTCAAGCATAGAAATTTTTTTCCATTATATAGATGTGCAAAAAATTTTTTTCTGGATTTGACAGTTGAACAAACAAATATTCACATCTCCAAATGATATTTCATATTGTAACGGTCAGAAAACGTGACTCGTAAACATAGTGCAGAATTCGACCACCATACAGAACAGCAGCACCATCAAGTAGCGAAGCCACCCGTGGTACTGAGTTCGAACATAGTTTATCGGTTCCACAATACAATCCACGAAACAACACATCTGATGCGACATTAGTAAATATTTCCTTAGGCACAGTGGTCAGGGAGATGCAAGAGATTCATGATTTTATTCTCGAGTTAGCCAATAATCAAAACTAATATTAATTAAACATTCATATTTACATAATCGAGGAAATATTATATAGAATGGGTATCGAATAAATGAAACGTAACTGCAGACATATAGTTTGAAATTATTTATTAATACATTTTAATAAAACATTGACTAATAATATTTTAGGGATTGAAAGCTTCAGTAGCGGAATTTGTGACATGATTATATTTTAAAGAGTACATTTATTTATTTAGACATTATTTTATATTGAGGATTTCAGTAGTGATATTTCCGATACTGTAATGTTTACAAAAGGAATACATTTATTTGAAAGCGTAATCTAGCTACCTAAAATTCTCGAGTGAGTATTTCTAATGCATGCCTTGGAGAATTTATACCTTTGCAATGCAAGAGTCTAAAGTAAGATTTAAGAGTAGCGGCGGACATATATTTATTTAATTAAACTATTTATTTTATGACTAAGGGCAAACATTTATTTGAGAGTGAATTATGAAGATAATGCAGAGTTGGAGTGATATATAGAATAATAAGATTAAGTGAAGGAACACGTGGTATGCTTTAGAAAGGCGATATGGAATGGCAGTATATTGAAACTGCAATGCCGCGAATGAGTTTATAAAACTGTCGGACTGGTCTCTGCCACGGCCTGACGAAGTAAGGTGTCATATAAGCATAACCAGGGACAAGCGGTACGTGTCGCAATTTGCCAGCTGGCTGCATGACAGGTCAAATCCTACGGGAGCATTTATTATGTCCACTTGTGTAGGATGACGGGGTTAATTTCAACCCTGAAGAATCTGGAATATTTACAGCGGAATAGATCACCGCATCTCTAAAACGTAACACATGTATACTGTATAAACGATTATGATGAGATTTCAACAGATTTCTAACTTGGTCCTACATTATCAACATTTATTAAAGAACATTGGCGACTCTCAAAGAAATGTAATTTTCTAGAATTATTCATTAGATTTAATAAATACAAAATATATATAAACTGGGAGTTATTACAACTAATATGCCAGCCATTTGCGAAGTAGTAGATCCTGCATTATAATAAATGAGGCACTGAATGCATGTCGATTTATATGAAAGTGAAGTTATTAAGGAAAGTAAATATTAATGAAAATTTGACACGCATTCATTGTTTTAAGCGATCATAGATTTAAACTTTGAAAATTGAAATAATTATGAGCATGCAATAATTAAATAATAACTATAGATAGAAATGTAGATTATAGAAATACGCACCCAAGAAAGACAGAGTGAGGTAAGCTAGATTATTAGAGAAATTTACATATTAAATTAATTATTCAGTTTTAGTTATACATATGGTAGTTTTACATTTTATAATTTAGATAAGTAGTATGAAGAAGAGCTATAGCATATTATTAGAGTACTCTAGAGTTTGAACACAGACAGGTACCTGTTTTATAAGAAGTTTTCTGATTCCATTGGTTAAGTAGCAAATAGTTCGTGAGTGGCAATTCTTTCTTGTATTTAGATATTTCATTTAATTTCACAACAGCAGCAGCTTTCTCATTTATTTCAGGCAGAAGATCTTCATGGTGAATTTATGATGGGCAATGGAAAGTTCAGAATCCGATAGGCCCTCCCGATGGAGAATAATCTAGGTGCTTTACTCGGTCATACCTTGGCAGGAACAAATTATTTTATTATTGTGGAGACTCTCCATGATCGAGAGCAAAGCTAAAGTTTAAGTGAATGTCTCCAGCAAGTCTAAGATGGCCTCTTTTTTTATCTTGATCTTTCACATTTTTGTTAAAATATTTTTAGGTTCTACTTAATCTGCCCTGAGGATAATCAATGCATTTAGTTGGTTTTTAATTAAAGAAAGCTGCCGTTCTATTGTTTACATTTTACATTTACTAATTAATTTTGGGGAATTTTTCTTTAATTAATCTATTATCTATCACTGACCGATGCTTTTAAATTTCAAAAACAAAAAGGGAACATAAGATTATTTTAACTTTTAATTAAATATTACATCAGATATTTTTAGAATTATTATTAAATGAAATTTAAACAAAGCAATAAATACGAACTTTATAATCCAAAATAAATGATTAAAATTATACAAAATTATATAACTAAAAGAAATCTAAATTATATTATTTTATCCCTATTTATTGCGTTTAATTTGAGATCAAAATGTGTGCATGTTTATGCTGAATTCTACATATATTTATACATTTTTAATATTGTTACACACACAATTCGATATCAAAAAGTTTAAATTTGGGCGGGATAGACCGGTCAGTGAGAGACGACAGAAAAAGGTGAAACTTAAGATTCGAATACGAATCTTACTGTTTCAATATATACAGTTTTATATACTTGGACCTATATATTTAAAATTTTGTTTAGTTCACCTGAGTTTGAATGCATAGTGACATGTAATAATTTGTTATGTATGTGCTCTTAAGCTTAGTAAAATGTTTTCTCTTAATGTTAGATTTATACAAAAAATCAAACTATGCAAAATAACCATAAAGTGATGTCAAAATGATGTAAAGTTTATTTTGTGAGTATGACAGTGTTTTACAACCATAAAATGTTATATGAAAAGTTTTACATTTATAGTTATAGTCTTTGAATTTAAAGAAAAGTTTTTTTTTTTTATTTTGCTAGCTGTAGTACCTGGTTTTTCAACCATATATATATTTTGTAAAAGTTTTTAACCCATGTATTGCATTCATAAGCCTTATGTGTAAAAGGTTGTAATAAGATATGTTTAATGTTTATTCATATAAGCACACTGTGCTAACAATCAATAATGGTACTTATATTTTATATATATATACCTGTTTTTTATATATATTAGAGCTAGCCATAAGTGTTTGTTAGATAGATAGATAGATAGATAGATAGATAGATAGATAGATAGATAGATAGATAGATAGATAGATAGATAGATAGATAGATAGATAGATAGATAGATAGATAGATAGATAGATAGATAGATAGATAGATAGATAGATAGATAGATAGATAGATAGATAGATAGATAGATAGATAGATAGATAGATAGATAGATAGATAGATAGATAGATAGATAGATAGATAGATAGATAGATAGATAGATAGATAGATAGATAGATAGATAGATAGATAGATAGATAGATAGATAGATAGATAGATAGATAGATAGATAGATAGATAGATAGATAGATAGATAGATAGATAGATAGATAGATAGATAGATAGATAGATAGATAGATAGATAGATAGATAGATAGATAGATAGATAGATAGATAGATAGATAGATAGATAGATAGATAGATAGATAGATAGATAGATAGATAGATAGATAGATAGATAGATAGATAGATAGATAGATAGATAGATAGATAGATAGATAGATAGATAGATAGATAGATAGATAGATAGATAGATAGATAGATAGATAGATAGATAGATAGATAGATAGATAGATAGATAGATAGATAGATAGATAGATAGATAGATAGATAGATAGATAGATAGATAGATAGATAGATAGATAGATAGATAGATAGATAGATAGATAGATAGATAGATAGATAGATAGATAGATAGATAGATAGATAGATAGATAGATAGATAGATAGATAGATAGATAGATAGATAGATAGATAGATAGATAGATAGATAGATAGATAGATAGATAGATAGATAGATAGATAGATAGATAGATAGATAGATAGATAGAGAGAGAGATAGAGAGAGAGAGAGAGAGAAAGAGAATATACTATTAAAAGTGAAATTTTTATTAGTGAGCTTTATAAATGAGGCAATGGATAAGTAATAAGTGCTGAATAGAACAGAGCATTATTTAGATCGTAAAAAGAAAAATGAGGATTAAATGGTATGCTCGAAATTGTAATATATATCGGCAAATATGCAAAGCTAAGTTTTAAAAAAAGTTTTAAAATTATAGTTAATAATAAGATTTCTGATAAGGATGTAAAAATTAAATTAGTATATAAAAGAAAGAGAGACTTTAAATTGGTAACTAGCAATAGATAAATAGCAATTATTTTTTTTAGTTTATAGATTATTTGCCAACATCTTAATGGATAGGGTTGGGATTTGAAAGGAAGATAATGGAAATTTTCAGAGGCAGAATGGATTTTATTGGAGAAAAGGATGGGGGTAATTTATTTGTTGTTATCTCAATTGATTGAATTGGTTTGTAACTATTATTTATAGAGTAGATAAAAATAGATTATGGAGAAGTCTTGAAAATATAGGAATAGATTTAGAATCTGTACAAGAAATCAATGGAGGTTAAATGTGAAATTAGGTTGAAATAAGGATATCCATTGACATCTTTATTATTTATTCTGTTTTTAAGAGAGTTGGAGTTTGAAAGATTAGGTATAGAAGTGGAGATGTTTATAGTTGGAATGAAGAGAATATAATGTACTAGCTCTTTTTTTTTGTCAGTGTTGTAGCATCTTTTGCAAACAGGATAAAAGATTTGGGGAAGTTTTTAGAGAAGTGTGGAAAAACAAAAAGAAAAAGAAGTATAAAAATTAAATTCAGTGAAGAAAAATCTAACACTGTAGCATTTAATGGGAAATAAATTGAAGAATGGAAAATGGGGGATATTTTTCTGGGAGAAGTATAGGAATGTAGATAAACATACTTTGTTAAATGCAAAAAAGAAAGCAAAAATAGAATGGAATTGGTTTAAAATTTGGCATGTTTCCTAATATATTAAATATGATTTTACAAAATAATTAGAAAAAGAGTGATAATCCCAGTTTTAGCATTTGGAAATGATGTGCTTTGAAATGATTAGGAAACTAAGAAATTTGTAAATAGAATATTAAAAAAATAGGTAGATATTCATAGAATGGTGAATTGTGTTCAACAAATACAGCTAATTTAATTAAGGAGAAATGGGATTGACTTTTTTTAATAAGGAAAATCAAGGTAAATTAATAATAATGTTTGGAAAATTAAAATATATCAATAAAAAGATATTAAGAAAAATAGTTTAATTGGATTATGATAAAATAACAGCAAACCGATTATACAACCTTCATAGTTAATAGATAGACATTTTATTTCCATGTATGAGAGGTAAGAAAAAATAATAAATATATTAGGAACAAAAAATTAAAATTATAAAAAATTAATATAATCAAAAAAAAAAATTAGAATTATATACGAATAAAAAGTTATATTAAATAAGAAATGATATTATGTGATAACACTAAAGAAAGTAATATTAGTTGTTGCAAGAAGAAAAGGGTTAAATAGGAGAAAGAGAGAGAAAGAAAGCAAATATAAAAAACAATAAGAAAGCAAATATAGATTGAATATTTAGATTATAGATGTAGCTTGTATGGAGACTGGGGGAGAAAGTACTGGACATATATTTTTAAAATGTAAAATGTTGAAAGAGTATCGGAATTGTACAAAAAGTGGATAAATTTTAAAGATTTAAGAGAGTGAAAAAAATATTAATTTTATGGATTTTCTTATTTACATCTTTGTAATAAAATTGGGAAATTAATTTATAATTTTATTTAAAGAGAAGCCATTTTATGTTATTTCACTTAACATCACATAAGAAATTAACTATATAATTATTCAAAGAATCATAGAATAAGCATATAGAAACTGGGTCAATTCTTAATTAAATAATCATCAATAAAAACCTTGCTTAAGATGATATAATGAGATACAGAAATTTGTCAGATTATTGAGGGAATAAAAAGATTATGAGTGATCTTTGTGAAAAAGTATGGTCTTTTACTTGAAATATACTGTCAATGACTTTTGCTGACATTTTTTCCAACTTCTATTATCAGAAGATAAGATTTTTTAAAGTTCCTTTTTGATTTTAACTCTGAGCATTTAAATGTGGTACAATCAATTAATTATAAACATTCTCATATTGAAGCCAAAGTAATTACATAATATTAACTGGGCCATGTTTAACACCTCAAGTTGTTAAAATGTCCTCCATAAAACATTACTATAACCCTGGAACTTGTTTTATAAATTTATAAATACCAATCTGATTCAACATCCAATAGGCCTTGTAATAGTCTTGAAATTTTATGGTTTCAATATTCTTGGAGATGCATGTTATATAGTTTTTTCCTGATTATTCAAAAATATCATAGCAATCACTACCATTTTTTTTAATTCTTCTTTGTTATAGATGTCTGTGTATGTCTAGATTTCATTGCATTGGACATTGAAATCATCACTTCAAATAATTATCAAATATATTGATAGAACTGGGTTAAATTTTTTTTGCCATGCTCTGTGGAGTTTCTTGTTTATTTCAGAATTTTATTGCTTCACATCCCACTCTTTTTTGTTCATCATTCAGTCTTCATCACATAAACAATGTTTTTGATATCTGTACATTTTTTAAAAATAATAATTAGCTATTTATCTAATATGCTCTTAATACAGATAAGAGATTGTTTAAGTACCTGGTTTCTCCTTTGCAAAAAAAACTTTAGTCAAAGATTAACAGAATCAGAACAGGTCAAGGTATATGTCATTATATGTTGCTTAATTGGTGATTTATAGACTCTCTAAACCATGAAGATGGAAGACCATAAACTATGGTACATATTTATAGGAAGTGTCCAGTTTACTAGATTCCTGTTGTCTTCTTTGTTCTACTTATCTCGGAGGATTCCACTCATGATTGGTTAAAAACTGTTGGTGTTGAATTTTAATGAGCTGACACCATATACTAAATAAAATAAATAAATAAATAAAGTAATTATACAGGGAATCATCCAAATTAAATTATTTTAAAAGAGACTTGTTAAATGTATTGCTTTGAGTGAAACTTTATATGAAGCAGAAACATTAACCATTAGAAAACATGAAGAGAAAGAAAATTTAAGGCTTTCGAATTGTCAAATTGAGTTTAAAATATGACATCATAAATATTTAAATTTTGAAAAGAATAAGTGAGAAAAATATTTGTTGAAAAAATTGTGGAAAAAAAGTAAAATTAATTAAGTATGTAAGTTGGGGGCAGAATAAATTATGGGAGTGTATTGAAACAGTGGAAGGTAAGAGAAAAATATTAGGAAGTAGGATGATAGAAATGAAGGTTATGTTAATGGTAAAACTAAAAATACAGAACATCAGACATCTTCCTGAAGCAAATGATTTTTTGAAGTTCATATCACACCATTTCACTCCAAAACTTACTGTATATTTTATTGTTATATGATAATGTGATTATAATCCCATCTCCAGTCTGGTTTCTGGCTTTTGAATATATCAATGAGGACATGAGAGTCAAATGTGAAAATGTTGCAATTATGCATCTGTAAACTACCGCTAATTACTTTTTTTACTATCAAGCTTTTAACTTGAAATTCTACAAAACCCAAAGGTTTTGAATCCAAATCAACCTGCCTATGTAATTATTTAGATCTGACATCAGATCAGTAATTGCACATTTTAGTAGCTTTCGATCTATTCTGATTGTAAGCATCTTTTTGGCCAGACAATGTTAATACCAATGCATTACAGAGTTTAAAATTTTATTTATCATCTTACAATCACTAATAATTTATTCTTATAATAGATGGCATTAGAGTATAGAAAAGAGAAAGCTCTTGTTACTGTCAATGATGCAACTCTAAATACAAAGTAGTAGAATAAATTTTGTTAAAAGTAGCAAGTGGTATTACCACCAATGATGACATTTAAATGTTGCCCTTCAGCATATATTCTTCAGCCTCAATATTTAAATATTATCTAAAAATAATATGAAAATTCTTTTTTGGGTACATCATAGTTCCTTTTTATAAATCAATATGAACTTAAAGTAATTAGTATGTATACTTTTAAAGAATTGTAATAATTGAACAGTTAGGTGCTCAAAACGTCATGTGATATTTGGGCATTAAAGTGCTAGGTTGAGATTTGATCCAGAAACCTTTAGCTTGGGAGTTCATCTTTCTTTCTAGAGCAATAATATACCGAAGTTCAAAAAATTGTTGACTACTTGTTTCATTCTGCAAATGAATTTTTGAAATTTTGAATATTTTTAATAATAATAATAATTAACTGTTTATTACTTGAGAGTTCCCAAGAAGTTCAAAACCAATAGTGATGGAGGGGCATTGTGATGCATAGACCGGGAAGTCCAGAGTCTGTGGTTGTACCATTGCACTAAATCACGTAGGGAATTTGGTAAAACTTAATTGCATAAAGTGTTTAATATTTATTTTTATTTTTGATTAGTCCATAGTTGAATTGAAATTTATTATTATTAATAAGAATACTAGTAGAAATAATAGTTACTGTAATAATAAACTATAATTAAAAGTTGGTTATTAAGTCAATACCCTAGGTTCAAGTTGCGCTTGATGGGAAATTGACATTCTGGGATAATTATAAATTAAAATTTCCACATTATACTCTTCTTTTGACTTCATTAGGTGTTTCAAATAAAGTTCTCTTGCTTAAAATGAAACTTCTTTTCATTGAAGCAAAACATGTTGATTTTGTGCTTAAACTGAATTTAAATGCTCTCCCAACAAGTTATTTTTTAGTGACCAGCAGAGGCTTCATTAGGATTTCGTCTCAGCGTCAGTTGTGTAGATTGTATGATGAGACAACACACCATGTTTTCTATATTTGTCCTGCTCTTAAGTCGATTAGGGACTTTATTGTTGCGAATGTCTCTCTGGATCTTAGGGATGCTCTTTCTGTTTTTAATACTCTCAGGAAGGGATCTTTTGCAGCAACAAGATTATCTATCTTTATAGCACTTTCTTTATAATTGACGCGTTGCAGGCTCATCTTTGGTCATTCTCAAGACTCAGCTGTAACTGCCCTTATCAAGCTCCTTGACCAAGTCAAGCAGAGAGACTCTCCGCTTTTGCCTGTGAATCTACATGATGATACTTGGGTGAAAGTTTCGTTTTCCTCTTAGTCTCATTAAGACATCTTTTTCTCTGCATTGACTTATTCAAGTTTTATTCTGAATGCTATGTAATTTTTTTTATAAAGTTTGACTGTATATTATTATGTTACTATGTTTAATAAATTTATTTTAAAGCAAAACAATTAAAAGATATCTAACTTGAAGGTGTTCGTATATTTTTCTCACCTAAGAAAAGGCAATAAGTTATTACTAAAGATTGATCTAATTAATCACCAGAATTTAATCAAACTCCTGAATTTATCACTGTTTTAATTAATAAATTCTTAACAAATTGAATTTTAGAAGTAATATTTCAAAAGTAATTAAAATCACTAAACCATTTCAGAATAATAATAATAAAATCAAGAAGCATTTTAATTGAATATATTAAAAGTTTCATAGAAAATAATATTCCAGCAACTAATAATATTTCAGAAATTTATATTTGCAAATATTTAATAATTCTGGGGGGGGGGGGGAGTGAGAGAATATATAAATGGGGTAAAAAGAAAAAAAATCATATAATATATAAAGAAAAAAAATCAAGAGTTAAAATTTATTAAAGATATTAAAATAAAATAAAAGTGTGGTGTTATTAAATTTAATACCATGCAGGGTCTTCTTTGCCGGCAGCTCACGACTGTTTATCACTCTAATTAAGATTTTTAATTTATTGTAGAACTTTATGTTCTAATAGCAATACAAAAAGTGCATTTTTTAAAAATATATTTTTAAACTAGTATCAGGCATATATTTATTTAGTGAGTAAGTCTTGTGGCAGCAAGAAAGCCTATTCACTTGCCATGCCCATAACCTGGGTTTCAAATCTAGACTAAATAATTTTAGATTTTAAATAAGATTAAGATTTTTCTTTTAAGTAGCCAGCTCTTAGACAACTCAACTAATTATTCAAAACTGGCTAGGAAAAGGATATCTAATTGTTATTAACTAAAGAGTAAAACAAAGATGGAAAACTTAAAACCTTTCACCATACAGCATTTGGAGGCATGCCGAACTCAATATTATCATTTTTATTGGTCTTCTTTAGTGAGCTATTAGAAAGGATTTGTTAATTAAAGGTTATTTATTTTTATACTTATATATCTGAAATATTTGAAACCTGAAAAGAAATTTGTTTGAAAATTCTCTTGTATTTTTTAAATACGAAATTTAAAAACTGATAATTTTTAAAAAATATTTTAATAATTGCATAAACCAAAATGTACAATTTATAATCAAACCAATACTATTATTTCAAGTAATAATATAAAATGGTGTCAATATTCACAAGATCTATTTTTTATAGTCATCGTTCTTGTGATTTATTTTCGAATCTAGTTCAAGTGAAATTTCGGGAATGATAATTGAAAGTTGAAATATTAAAAAAAAATGAGTAAGATATATGTGTAATAAATTTCATAATTTAAATTTTTAGTATATACAAAGATAGTATAAATAATTCTTATTATTAATTAGTTATAATGAAAACAAAAAACCAATATAATTGATTTTAACTGATAATATGATTAAACCATTGAAACAACCTAAATACTCATTAAAAAGTTAAAAGAAACTGAAATGATGTCATTATACACAAAATATATCTCACAGTGAGGTTTGTCACATCTGTAATTTAGGTTTGAATCCAAGCCAAACTAATATATATATTTTACATTCCAATATGATTAAGTTAGGTTTGAATTCCGAGCAGATCAAATTTGAAATGTTTTTCAAAGTTTCTTTCAAATGTTTCTTTTGAATAAATAGGTCATATCCATTTCTTCTAACTGTATGGTATTGATTGGTAAATGGGTGGCTACCTATTCTTAATTAGATGGTAAAATAAGAATGAAAATACTTTACAAATTCTCACTCTCTCTGAAAATCGGTAAATACTACCTTCTCAACTGTTCTCTTTAGAAGAGCCCGTTGGAGAGAACCTTACCCTATAGTAGGCTATTTAAATTGGCGTTTCATTTTCTTTTTTAATCTTTATTCATATAAAGATTTCTAGAATGATTATTGCCCTATGTGATTTAATGCATTAGTAGACTAGTGGACTCAAGTTTAAAGTTATTTCCGGTGCTCAATTCTTATGAACTCTCAGAGCTACTTAAATCATTCCGTAATTAAAAATATTGAAGAATAACGAAAATAAGCAAAATATAATATAATAAATTTACTGTTTACATTTCTACTATTATATAAAATTATTGGTAAATAACTCTTACATTCTATGAATTTTTGTTATAGTCAAAAAAACAATATTTTTAGCATAACGAATACAAGTATAATTTATATACTTGGAGTTCACATGTAATTATAGTGGATTTGAACACAAACTTTCAAATTCCCTTCAGCTATCCACTCTATCTCATATAATTGGTACACACATGACCACACACATTTGAAAAAAATAAATGACCTCCAATATTTGTATTTCATGCTGAACCAACAATCATCAGTTGGTCCAGATCATCATCTCCCACACATATATGTAATCAGTGCTCAGTTTATATTAAGATAGGAAATCTTCAAACTTTGAACAGGTTTCAAACTATTCCACCTTCTAACTCTTCAGCCATCCATGCCATTGAAAATCTGATGATGGAATGTCCAAATCCCTCATATAGAACCTTGTCTATTTAAATACACAGAAGAGGGTTGAGCAGGATACAAGCTGAATCTGTAATACTTGAATATGAGTATAATTTATATGTAGTATTTGGCATTCAGGTGTAATTTTAAGGGATTTAAACACAGACTTTCAAGTTTCTTTCAGCTATCCACTTTATTTCATACAACCAATACGCACGACAAGACACATGTGAAAAAGATAAATGATATCCATCATCCATATTTTGATTTAGATAATCATCTTCCACACACATGTATAATCAGTACTCAATTTATATTAATATATAGTTCCATCATCAGATTTTCAATGGTATGGGTGGCTGAAGAATTGGAGTAAATTGAAGCATGTCCATTAAAGTTTGAAGATTTGCTATCTTAATATAAACTGAGCATTGATTATATATGTGTATGGAGATGAAGATATGGACCGACTGATGACTTCTGGTTCAGCATGAAATACGTATATTGGAGGTCGTTTATCTTTTTCACATGTGTGTGGTCATGTGTATCGGTTATATGAGATAGAATGGATAGCTAAAAGAAGCTTGAAAGACTGTGTTCAAATCTACAATAATTACATAATTATTAATAATAAAACGTTTCACTTTTTATTGCATGAGAATTTATAAGAAATTCGAGTACTGAAAGTGATGGAGCGGAGCTACAATCCATGGACCTTTAACTACAGAAACGCCAGCTATATCAGTTCACTTTACTACGCAGTTAGCATAACTGATATCAAGTGATGAAATAATTAAATTATTTAATCTATTTTCCGATACTGTTATGCCCATAAGAAATTTTTGTCATTTTTTTAAAAATAACTTTTTACATACAGCTGCAAATCTTATTGATAGTTTGTTAAAAAAATAATAATAATACACAATGAAAACCAATAGAAAATTTAGGAAGTCCTTTAAGCATTAATTTAATAAATATTAAATACTTAGTGCGTTTTCTATACACATACATTAAAAAAAAACTGTCATTTTTGTTTAAAATCTAATAAAAGTTTTGTTGTTAAAATCTCCCTATTTCTAAAATCCTGGACAAACTATTTCCCCTCTTTAGATATCTAAATAACGTTAGAGTAATGGATATGATCTAATCAGTGGCATAGCTAAAATGCCAAGGGAAAGTAATGGCTATGGTCCCACGCAAGCGAGAGGCCCATAAAATGAAAAATATACTTTCTCATATCTTGGCGTGGGTTTTCAATGACGTATTTTCAAACTTAATAAATTAAAAATCATAATTCTCGCTGGAATTTTTTCTTAGAATACTTCGCATTCATGAGGCTTCTTTATGAGAGATCTCACCAACAAAAACATCAATTAAGCAATTTTCAGAATTGTTAATTACTAAATAAGGTTGCTTTAAAGTATCTTTCTCCTCTTGTTTTTCACACTTCCGGTAACTGTGGTTAACGTTTGAAACCCAAAGATTTTCTAAATTCGATTGTCCAAATCTGGATTAAAGATTTTGCTTGGCAACTTCTGAGCGTAATGAGGTATCCAAAATAAATTTTAAAACGTGTAAATAATGATTGTACTTGAAAGACGAGGAGAAAGATTTTTAAAACAAGTGAGTTTATTAATTTGTTTTATATTATAAAATATTTAAATAATTTTGTTATATTTGACTACAAGTATAATATATATACTGAACTTTTAGATATAATTAAAAGGGATTTGAATAGACTTTCAAACTCCCTTCCGCTATCCACTCCATCTTATATAACCGTTGCACATGATCACATACGTATGAAAAAGATAAATGATCTTCAATATAGGTATTTTGTGCTGAACCAACACTCATCAGTTGGTCCAGATCATCATCTTTCACACATACATATAATCAGTGCTCAATTTATATTAAGATAGCAAATCTTTAAATTTTAATGAATAGGCTTTAATTTTCACCCTTCAACTCTTCAGCCATCCATATTATTGAAAATCTGATGAAGGAATGCTCAAAGCCTTGATGATGCCAATATTGTTTTCATATCCATGTTGGCTTTAAGTCATTTTGATCCCCTAATTAATAAGTAAGAACAAAAATTTAGCATTTTGAAATGTACATATGATGAGGGAAGACTAATGGAGATTTTTGTACGGGTCACTTTGCCAACGGATCTGGTAAGATGAATTCTTTAGATTGAATACTTTTCTAACCCAAAATAAGAAAGGGTGTGGAGATGAGGGGGAGAAATGCATTTAAAAATAGTTTTGAAAAAATTATGAAATTAACACTTGAGCAAACATGATGTCTGAAAACAAAAATAATCTAACTAAAGAATATGATGCTACTTTTGCTACTGATAATAATCATTGAATGATTTATTTCTTGGAAGTACATAACTATAACTTCAACCTATGGACATTGAGTTACTAGAATCTGAAACTCTATCACTACACCAAGAATCACAGGCCCACATTGCCATTGATATCAATGTAGTTTTTATTGCATGAGAATTATTGAAGTGAGTGAAGTTTTCTTTCATTTATCCAATTGAATTTCTGATTGTAAATTATTTAACATTGAGAATTTAATAATCCTATACTTCTTGATAGTTTTAGTAAGAAAATAAGTAAATCAACTTTTTAATTATTTACGCTACTGCAGTGCAAGTGTCTGTCCAACATGCCATTATAGAAAAATAGTTAAGAGAAGGATCATTCGCCAAACTTTCCAATTGCCAGATGATAAGAATTTGAGTGATTCATCACTGTTTTGTTTTTTAGCTAAGGATAACTTAAATTCCCATTTACAGACTACCTTGATAGTTAGTTATCTGAACAAATCTTATTCTACCTGAAAGAATACTGGAATCTAGAAAATGATCGAAGTTTTTCCCAGACTAATTGAATGTAGAGAATAGGCATGGCAAGTAGATAAGTTATTATTACAGTCTGGTGATCATTATGTTTTTAATATATATGTGTGTGCTCACGTCTTTTATCATATTTATTCTCTGATTGTTTTAAATTCTTATGTCTTCTCGTGTGTATTTAATAATTTATTTTATTTAGTAAGTTCAATTAAAGTTTAAGCATTGTTTTTATTATTTTTAAAAGCTGATTTAAAAAAAAAAGATTTATATTTTTTTGATGATATAGATGTGCCAATCTTATTTATTTTTTAAAAGTTTGTTTTTATAACAAAATATATATAAATATGAAATAAAAGGTTATGATTTAAAGGCTAACATTTCTGAATACATTTTTTAACTGTGGAATACAAAATTAAAATCTCAATCTGATTACTTTCTTGAAATTTGAATGATTTACAACCCTGAGTTGATGTCCATGTAGTAAATAAAATAGAAATAAAGTTTTGTGGTTGTAGTAAAAGAATAATAATAATAATAATAATAATAATAATAATAATAATAATAATAATAATAATAATAATAATAATAATAATAATAATAATAATAATAATAATAATAACAACAACAATAACAACAACAATAATAAATCTTATGACTTTATTGCTTCAAAATTTACAAGAAGTTCCAGCCAGCTAAATAGATAAAAAACATGATTAAATAGACTAATATAATGAAAAAATAAAGAATTTATTTTTATATAGTGATCTACCATGACCAAATACATAGGAATCCTTTTCTAGAACAGTCATTATCATGCTACCACAGAATGCCAAATGCATATATTTAGGCCATGCATCAATATGTAAACAATCGCTATGAATCATGCTGTAAACAATTAAAATACAGTGTAAAAGAAAAATTAAAACAAATAATTAGAATAAACACTATAAAACAACAAAAGCAATTGAAATGAAGTATGACGTTGTATCCCTGCTAATAAAATAATGGTCAAGCCAATGAGATTGGATTTCTGATTCTGGTTTTAGATAAACCTTTTAAATTAAATCTGAACAAACTTATGAGACTTCCCAGTCATTGCAAACTTGTCTATTACCTTTGTCTCTGTCCCCCTGATACTACAATGATATTTGAAGTACATTTTTTAACTAGAAATTAAGCTTTATTTATAAATGTATTAAAATTAAATAATTTTTAATTACATTGGATTTTTCTACTATTATTTATAATTAAAAATAAAAAATTAATTACTTTTTTTTTAACAATAACAAAAAAAAAATTTTTTTTTTCAATTATTAATTGTCAAGTTAGTTTTTAAATTTTTTTTGTTGACTCTAGTAAATAGCTATATATATAACAAAGTTCAAAATATATATACGTATATGATAAATTTTAAACTGTTTTTAGAAAAAAAAATGTGTAGTTGATTTTTGATTATAAAGAACTATGTTATTTGTAAAAGTTTTCTACTTTAATGCATTATGAAACAAAATTTGACTTATATTTAAGGACAAATGATAAAATGAAAACATCTAGCAAAATAAAAAGAGGAACGCTACTCCCACAAGACATTGCAAAACTCAAGTTCATCTATATCAACTGAGAGATTTATGACTATCATGTAAATGAGTATTTATATGTGTAATAAGAATTAAGATGACAGCAACATTTATCAGACATTAATTATATGGATGTTATACAAAACCATATATATATTATCAAGCGTTGTTAGCCGAGAGGTCAGCGCAGCAACCTTGCAAGCAAGCAGTTGGTTGCAGACGGTTGTTGTGGGTTCGCTTCCCGGCTGATGCTATGACATATGGAAAAAAACCATATATATATATATATTCAATATCCTCACAAATAAATGAATTCATAGTATATATATATATAGAGAGAGAGATAGTATTTACACCAACATAATTATCATTTGATTAATAGCTTACTATACTATCATAATCAAGAATAATTCCCAACTTTAGTTTTATCTACTATACAGTTAAGTAATTAGCTTTATCAAATGGTTATGCAATTTAATCCTTATCCTCAGACATGTTTGATTTGCCATAGTCAATGAGGACTTGGGATATAAAGCCGGAATCAGTACAGTTATGTATGGGATACTGACTTTCATTCCTTTTTTATTTACAGATAAAATTCCTAGACAAAAAAAAAATTATCCTACAGTTAAAATATAATTGATCATATTAAAATATATAATTACCATTTTATGTCAAATCTATATAATTTTACAAGCAGAAATTAATATGATTTTAAAACCTTATTTATTAATTTTGGGGTAAAAACTTGATAGTAAAAAAAGCAGTTAATAAAGTCAGAAGCCAAAACAGTCTGGGAAATGACAATTAGATCTTTTGATAAACAGTGATTGCTCAAGCTTTCAAGATATTAAAGGAAAAATTGTTCTTTATAATATAGAATTTCCACAGTAATACTTGTAAACAAATGGTCCATTTTAACTCCATGAGAAAAAAGTTAAAAAAAAAACACTTTTACCATGATTATATAAATCAATCTGTGAACCACAAATACATTCTCATATAGAACATGGTTGTCCATTTTTTATTTATTTCATATTTTATGATGCTATCTTTTAATTTCTTCTACAGAAAACTGTCTTACTTAAAATACTTCAACATCATGTCCAATTATGGTTATCAGTAGATTCTATGATCTTTCACATCTCTCTAACAAAAACTACAACATTGTATTTTTTTAAAATAGTTGAAATAATCCTTATAATTAGGATCTATCTCTCCTATGAAAACCATGCTCAAGTTCTCCATAAAAAACCCTTTTAAGAAATCTTGTGTTGTTCATTTATTTTCCATATTCATTCCAATGAAGATGTGATTTTACAATAGTGGACATCGTATCCAGAAAGATGAATCTATTGATTGGATTTATGTTCTTGCTATTGTATTTTTAAAATTTTACAAAGCATACAGAAATTAAATTTTTCAAGTGCATTTATGTTACATTGGTAAGGTGTTCAAATATCACTTCAATACAATAAATTAGGGAAAGTAACAGCTCTCTATACAGCTAATTTAGTTACAGTAGTTATTTCCCTGTGATGAAATATTCTATCTTTTTAACTTATTAAAAGCTGTGGAAACACATTGGAGTCTGTATTAATCTGCCTTTCTATTTATAATACTACCAACATATTTAAATTGACATAAATTCTCATGTTGATAACCAGTAAAGTTAAAAATTGCTGAGGAATTTCCCATCATTGGCTGATGAAGAACTTATGTTTTTTGAACATTAATTATTAAATCGAAGTCTTTTCATGTTGCATTCAAAACATTAAATACATTCTGTAAATTGACTTTTGAAATTGCAAAAATAACATAATTATTAGCATAGTGCAAACCCAAATTCCAAGATGAATTTTTTGTTTTAATCAGTTCAAATTAAAATTCCACATCAAATATTTATGTCATTTTGATTCCTGTTATATAAAATTGCCCACAAACAATTCCAAAGACCACTCTCATAAAAATTAACAATTTTGGAACACAAAACAGTTTTCATTTCATATATATTATTTTTTACAAATCTCCACATATACACTCTAATGCAAATTTTTTTAATATTCCTTTAATTTTCTAACACTTTCAATTGCCCCACAGTCTTCATCAGAGTTACAACATTTAAACATATAATCATATAACCATTATTCTTTTTATATATAAAAATACATATTTTACATTATTATTCATAATCATATTTTATTTTTAACCCTACACCTTTACTTCCATTTTTTTTCAATTATTATTTTTTCATTACTTCCTTACTATTTCTATTTTCTTTTTACTTTTTATGTTTTTACCTTTTCATTCTATCTATCATTCTACATTATTCTCTCATATATTTTCATCATCTTTTTATTTTACTTTTAATACCTATAAATCTTTTTTTTTCTTCCTTTTTATTATTTATCTATACTTATTCTTTATTTCCTTTTACAATTTTCTTATTTATTTTCCTTACCTTTTGCATAACCTTCTTTCTTTTTAAAATTATAACTGATTATTTTTTAATTAAAGAGATTAAAGAAAAAATATGTAATTATGATAAGTATAGGTTGACAATGGTTAAGATAGATATAGTGTCAATTTATAAAAATATGGATGTAGAGAAAGTAATAGAAATGGCAATTAATAAATATAAAGAGCATAAAGAAAAAGAAATACCGATAATAAAGTTGAAACAAATTATGGAAATATATTGTAAAGAGATAATATTTGAATTTAATGGAGAATATTTTAAGCAGAAAGAAGGATTATTGATAGGAGGGGCATTGAGTGGCATATTAAGCAATATATATATTGTAACAGTCAGAATTGGTGATTCGTTAACATAGTGCAGAATTCGATCACCACACAGAACAGCAGCACCATCTAGGTAGCGAAGTTACCCATAGTACTGAGTTTGAACATAGTTTATCGGTTCCACAATACAATCTACAAAACAATGCATCTGATGTGACATTAGTAAACATTTCTTTAGGCACGGTGATCAGGGTATGCAAGAGATTCATGATTTTATTTCGAGTTAGCCAATCAGAACATTTATATTTAAATAATTGAGGAAACATATTGAATGGGTATCGAAATAAAGAAGTAACGGCAGACGTATAGTTTGAAATTATTTATTAAAACATTATATCATTTAACGGTAAAACTAATAATATTTGGCAAGATTTAAATCTCAGTAGTGGAATTTTTCAATACTATTATATTTACAAAGAGGAACACATTTATTTGATGGCATAATCTAGCTGCCTAAAATTCTCTAGAAAGTATTTCTAAGGCATGCCTTTAGGGATTTATACCTTTGCAATGCAAAAGTCTAAAATAAGATTTATAGTAGTAGCGGCAGACATATATTTATTTGATTAAAAATATTTATTAATAACTAAGGGCAAGCATTTATTTGAGAGTGAATTGTCAACAATGCAGGGACGAAGTTATACATAGGTTAATAAAGTAAATAAAAGAAAACACGTGGTACGCTAGAAAGGCGATATGGAATGGCAGTATATTGAAACTGCAAAGCCATGAATGAGTTTATAAGAATGATGGGCTGGCATTTGCCATCAGCCCAAAGAGGTAAGGTGTCACATAAGCATAACCAGAGACAAGTGTTTCGTGCCATGAGTTGCCTGCTGGCTGAATGACGGTTGTCAAGTCCTACAGGACATTCATTTGTCAGCTTGTGTAGGATGACTGGGGTTAATTTCAACCCTATAGAATCTGGAATATTCAAGGCTCGTAATGAGTCATCGCATCTCCAAAACGTAATACGTGTATAATATATAGATGATTCTGTGAGATTTTAAATATATTTTATAACTCGGCCCTACATTATCAACATTTAATAATCAATGTTTGCGACTCTCAAAGTAATGCAATTTTATGGAATTATTAATCAAGATTTAATAAAATATAAAACAATATATATAAACTGGAGGATTTTTACGACTAATACGTCAGTCATTTGCTAAGCAGTAGACCCCTGCATTACAATAAAGGAAGCATTGAATGCGTGTCGTTTGTATGAAAATATTAAGTTATTTATGAAAGTAAATATTAATGAAATTTTGATACGCATCCA
Source organism: Epiperipatus broadwayi (assembly GCA_028023455.1). Taxonomy (NCBI): domain Eukaryota; kingdom Metazoa; phylum Onychophora; class Udeonychophora; order Euonychophora; family Peripatidae; genus Epiperipatus; species Epiperipatus broadwayi. Next base: position 1,014,351 of record JAQFVV010000013.1, read on the forward strand.
CTATTTCAAATGATCATAGATTTATACTTAGAAAATTATGAGCATGTGATAATTAAATAATAAATGTAGATTTTAGACATATGTACCCAAGAAAGACAGAGTTAGGCAGGCTAGATTATTAAAGAAGTTTACAGATTAATTATTAAATTTATAGCATTAAAAATGATAGTTCTACAATTTATAGTTTATAATTTATATAAAGAATGAATAAGCGTAGTGGGATATTAGTAGAGTATTCTAGAGAATTTGGACACAGGTACCTGTTTTATGAGAAGTTTTTCAATTCATTGGTCAGTAGCAAATTGTTCATGATTAGCAGTTCTTTCCTGTATTTGGGTGGTTCATTCAATTTAACAGCAGCAGCAGCTTTCTCATTTATTTTAGGCAGCAGATCTTCATGGTTGAATTTATGAAGGGCAATGGAAGGTTTGATACGATAGGCCATCTTCGGATGGAGAATAGTCTGGGCGCTTACTCCTCACACATACGGTGGCAGGTAAATTAATATATATCTCTTTGGAGACTCTCCCGATTGAGAGCAAAGCTAAAATTAAAGTCAAAGTTTCTAGCAAGTCTCAAAATGGCCTCTTTTTTTATATCTTATCTTTCACATTTTTGTCATAGTTTATTTTTGGATTCCACTTAATCTGCCCTGAGGATAATCAATGCATTTTTGTTAATTTTAATTATCGAGAAAGCTGCCATTCTATTGTTTATGTTTAGATTTTACATTTAATTTTTATAATTACATTTTAGGGAATTTTTCTTTTAATTAATCTATTATCTCTCACTGACTGATGCTTTTAAAATTTCAAAGACAAAAAGGGAACATACGATTATTTTTACTTTTAATTAAATATTACAATCTATTTCTAAAATTATTACTAAATGAAATTTAAACAAAGCAATAACTAACGAATTTTACAATTCAAAATAAATGATTAAAATTATATATTTTTATATAACTAAAAGAAGAAATCCAAATTATATCATTTATCTTTATTTATTGCCTTAAATTTGAGATCGAAATGTGTGCGTGTTTATGGTGAATTCTACATATATCTATACATTTTTAATATTGCTACACACACAATTCGATATCAAAAAGTTTAAATTTGGGTAGGATAGACCGGTAAATGAGAGACAATAGAAAAAGGTGAAACTTAAGATTCGAATACGAATCTTACTGTTTCATTTCCCCGTACTTCCCGTGAACAACTAAGGAAGAACAAAGGAGACAAGGAAAGAGAAAAAAAATTTTGCTACATCACATAATTTAAATATGAAAAAACATTTTTTTTTTTTTTTACAGATATATAGAAAGCAGAGATTACATGAAGCAAGGAATAGTTTATATACCCGGATCTAGAATTTATAGTTTAATTGAAAATGGCCTAATTTGGCCATGTCTGGTTAGAAATCATATAGTAATATTAGTTAAACTGATTATATATATATATAAAATTCTTAGAGTAATATTAGTTAAAATAATATATATATATAATTCTTAAGAGTAATAGTAATTAAAACAATAATATATATAAAAAAAATTTCTATCTAAAGCCTTATTTAACTAACGTAGGTTCCATTCTACCAAATTCATTACCAAATTTGTTTTACTAATTTTATATACATGTAATGACCATCCTAAGAGGCTAAAATATTTTATAACCCCGGGTCAGGTGGATAATATCTACATGGTTTGAGATTACGGGCCTTATATGTCCCTTTTATCTCCATCTTTTAATAAATATGCATTTGGGCCACATGTGCGGTCAATTATAAAGGGTCCCTGGTACAAAGGAAAGAACTTTTTATATACTCTTTTATCTCGGTTATTTTGTTGAGAGTTCCGTACCCAAACATAGTTTCTGACCTGGAAATGTTGGCTTCTCCAATCTGCTTGTAATTTCCATTCTGCCCTTTCCATAAGGCAGCGGTGTGCCTTGCTTCTGTCAGTTTCAATATTGATTTCACGTTCATTTATGGGTAATGGCGTCTTGATCAGTAATGAGTCCGCTTTACCAAAATTCAAATGTGTTGGTGTCATGCCAGTGGCTTCATTGATGATTTCATTGATATATTGAAAAATCTTTTCAGTTTGATTTACCCAACCTCTGTGATTTTGGTTAACATGGGTCCTAAATAGTCGGAGGATTTCAAATTGAGGTCAGAATATGTTTAACATTCTGCTGCCTCAACCAAGTCTTCCATTCTTGAGATGTAAAGGCCGATCCATGGTCCGAGAGGATGGTGATCGATTTTCCAATCTTGACAAATTGACACTTTTGTAACACTCAAATTGCGCAACAGGCGTCTGCTCGCATCACAGGATAGGCCCAGGCATATTTTGAGAATAGATCATAAGTTACAAGTAAGTAACAGAATCTACGGTAGGATGGCAATGGGCCATAGTGATCGATCGCAAGTACTTCATTTGGTGCGGATGGGATGATAGATGCACCTACTCCACTAAAGTTTTTATTTGGTGCTTTTAGCACCTTTATTGAGGGTATCCATCACATCTTCATATAGTTTTGGCCAGTGAAATTGTCATCTTATAGCTTCTGTTTTTCTGGGGTCATAGTGCTCTACTAAGCCATGCATATAGATGATGAGACGGTTTCTGAGGTCAGGTGGTACCAAGATTTTCCAGTAAATTTTATCTCCCACAATCTACTGCTGCAGCAACCCATTTCTTATCCAGTATAGCTTCTTTCCTCGAGGTGTTGTGCAGCCTTGTATTGGATTTCCTTGCTGTTGTACAATTTGGATAAGCTTTTTGTATAGCACTTGTTGCTCTTGCCAATGTTGAAGGTTCCTTAACTTGTGTTCCATCTCTTGGTCCAGTACCGTTGCTGCAATTACCAATGGCTGATCACTTATTATGGGATTGTGTGGCTCCAGTTCTATAGGATGTCGACTTAATATATCGGCCACTGTATTTTCAGGCCCAGGGCAGTAGAAGACTTTATAATGAAATCTTTGAAATGACAGACTCCATCTAATGAGGCAGTCATTGTTGAGGTAATTTTTATTTAGGAATTCGAGACACCGGTGATCAGGAGCATCTGCTTGTACTTATTACATGACCACACGATTGCTAGTGTCTCTTGTTCCATCACTGTGTAGTTCTTTTCAGCTCCTTTCAGAGTACGGCTGCTAAAATATAGTATTTGGTGTTGGCCTTCTTGGTTGACTTGAAATAGAACCATGCCCGATCATTTCTGACTACTATCAATCTGCAAATAAAAGGGACAGTAAAATCTGGGTAGTGTAACATCACAGTCTCTAAAAATCTTCTCTTTACTCGACTGAAGTCTTCTTCATGGGTATTCATCTATTCCCATCGGTGGTGGGGTCTTATAAATTCTACTAGGGATGATGTATCTTTGGCAAAATGGGGGTAAAACTTGTGATAGTAATTGCAAAGACCCAGAAATGATCAAACTTGTTTTCGGTTCATTGGCCTAGGGAAATTTTCAATGGCTGCGACTTTGTCAGGGTGAGCCCTAATTCCTTGACCATTTACAATATGGTCTAAAAAGGAAATCTACCTCAACATGAAAAAACTTTTTTTTAAATTAACAGTTATATTTTTCTGGGTGCACTCATCGAAAAATTGTTTTAAATCTTCCAAATGTTCTGCAATGTCTCTTGATGCAACTACTACATCGTCTACATAACATACCAAGTTTTTCTTTAACTTTTCTGACAATACTTGGTCCAAACACCTCATGAGGTGAGCCCCACTATTTATCAGCCCAAAGGGTACTCTCTTAAACATGTGGGTTTGACCATTGTATCGGAATGGGGTATATTTTCGATCCTGGGGTGGAGAGCCATTTGCCAGTAACTGGTAGTTAGGTCAAGGGTAGAGAAAATATTCTTAGCAGTCAACTTGATAAACATTTCTTAGATGGGTGGTGGGATGTCTCACTCAGGTATAGTAATGTTGTTTAATGTCCTAGTATCTAGTTACAATCGTATGGTTCCATCTTTCTTTTTGACTATGACCAACGGGTTATTATAGGGTGATGACCCCTTTTCAATTACACCCCAGTCAATCATCTGCTTAATTTGGGCATTCACTTCTTTTTGATACTGAAATGGGATAGGGTATGTGCAGGTCTGGAAACGTGTCTCTTCTTTTACTCGTATCCGATGGACGTAATCACTAATTTCACCTGGGACCTGAGAAAATATTGTACGATTTTCTGTAAGTAATTGTTGTAACTGGAATCGGTCCTCTATCTTGTTTAACGATGATCCCATAATTTTCTCTTGGATATCCTCATCAGGAATAGCCTTCAGACATCTTAATTGTATTTCTTCAATTTATTTATTAGTATCAAAACTAATCTGCTTCTGCTGGAAAGTTAGTATCTTTTTTTATAGTCCAGGATACATTCATGTTGGGTTAAGAAGTTGGACCCAATTATCACATCCGGAATTAGTCCTTTGATCACTAAGAAGGCGTGTCCTGCATTGGCTTCTCCTATCAATATTTCCAACCAGACTTGATAGTTTTCAGTTCTGGTTGTCCTCCCATCAGCCAGCTTCATTTGGATTGGCGAAGCAGGGAGCCTGGGTATGAGTCCATGTTTTTTGTAATTTGTTAACCAATCTCTAGAAACACAGGAAATCTGGCTGCCTGTGTCAAAAAGAATTTGTGCAACTGTGGCCCTGATTCTTGTATTAATAATTGGGCAAGGGCCAATCTGAAGTCCCCAAGTGGGATCCTCTTCCTGGATGACTGATGTTAGGTTAGTCATCTCCACGACTTTCAGCTGTTGGCAAGGTGGATGCTGGTACTGGAAATCTCTTACTGAAGTCCCACTTGATCGAATTGCCATTTGGTTTCTTTCTTTCTCACTATGATTGCTAGTACTTCCATTCATGATCTACTAATTTTTTAGGCCAATGGCTATCATCTAAAGCCACAAGAAATTCTCCCATCTCTTCGATTTCTTTGATACAACTTCCGATCATCAGCTTTTGGGTAGTTAATGGTATATTTTGTTGAATTATTCTAATGATATGTGTATCTGCCAATGCAAACATCATGAGAGATTTAAATTGGTTTGCTTGGCGGAGGAAAAACTTAGCATGGTTTTCTCGGAGTATTGCTCTGTGTTTTTCATGACAGAGCATGTTGTAGATACCATTTTGATGCTTGTTGCTCCAATAATGTTTCATTAATGCATCTTTGTACTTCTCTATAGTTTTAGGTTTCCATTTCACCATATTCCACCAGTCTTTGGCATAGCCCTGTAAATGGTAACTGGCAATAGCTATCTGTTCACCTGCTCCTGCCTTATGCACTTGAAAGAAACTTTGTGAGCTCTGTAAGTGGGTTTGAGGATTTTCTCCTGTCTCTCCTCTAAAGATTTTTATCTGAATAATCTTTCCTAAGTAGCTTTGAGGTCTAACCTCTCTTGTCTTTATATTTTCCCCCTCTTTATTGATGGGTTATTCTATATTCTTTTGCTATCATTCCTAACTCTCTCAAGACAAATTTTTGAATTTCCTGATACTCCTTAGCTCTTATCTTTTCTTCTTCCTCTCTCTTTTTTGATTCTTCATCTCTTCTTCTTGTTTCTGCCTCATAATTTTTTTTAATTTCTTCCCTATTCTGTCTAAGTATTTCAAGCAACTTTAAATTAAAGTCTATCGACCCTCCATAAGCTTTAGATAAATCTACTTTCTCTATATTAATATTTTTTGCTTATCATTTTCTTAATATTATTTATTTATTTTATATTACTAGCATTAGACCATTCCCCACTGGTATCTTGGTCCTATCATACTTTTTCACTGTCCTCACCTACTCTACATTGCCCTATATCTATATTTTCTATATTGCTGCATTTTAACATATATATTATAACGAACTACTGCTAATGCGTATAATAAGCCACTGCTGTCAATATATATATATATATAATAGCACTTTAATAAAATATTTACTGTTAACATATATAACAAGCCACTGCTATCTATGATATATATAATAGTACTTTAATAAAATATTTACTGCTACTTGCTTTCTCATTTAGCGACTGATTACTTTTTTTTTTGACATATATATATATAAAATATTTCACTAGATCCGAGTATTTTCATTCTTTCTTAAATTATACACACATCCCTGCTTTCCTTAAATTTGTTATTATATCTATCATCCTTTCATTTATTCGACCCACATTATTTCACTCGATTTATTTATTTTTTTCATTATTTTTATCAAAAACAAATTCGTATATATAGAATAATTAGCTAACTCAGGTAACGAATGCTAAAAGAAATTTATATGCATTATATTTTTGCTCAGGGGTATGGGGTTTTTTTGTATCAAAGCCTCCACATTGTAAAGCGCCAAACGCGAAAAAAAAAAAATTATACTATGTAACAGTCAGAATTGGTGATTTGTTAACATAGTGCAGAATTCGACCACCACACAGAATGGCAGCACTATCTAGGTAGCAAAGCCACCCATAGTACTGAGTTCGAACATAGTTTATCGGTTCCACAATACAATCTACGAACATTAGTAAACATTTCTTTAGGCACGGTGATCAGGGTATGCAAGAGATTCATGATTTTATTTCGAGTTATCCAATCAGAACACTAATCTTACACATTTATATTTAAATAATCGAGGAAACATATTGAATGGGTATCGAATAAATAAATAAAGAAGTAATGGCAGACATATAGTTTGAAATTATTTATTAAAACATTATATCATTTAATGGTAAAACTAATAATATTTGGCAAGATTTAAATCTCAGTAGTGGAATTTTCCGATACTATTATATTTACAAAGAGGAACACATTTATTTGATGACATAATCTAGCTGCCTAAATTCTCGAGCAAGTATTTCTAAGACATGCTTTTAGGGATTTATACCTTTGCAATGCAAGAGTCTAAAATAAGATTTATAATAGTAGCGGTGGACATATATTTATTTAATTAAAAATATTTATTAATAACTAAGGGCAAACATTTATTTGAGAGTGAATTGTCAACAATGCAGGGACAAAGTTATGTATAGAATAATAAAGTAAATAAAAGAAAACACATGGTCCGCTAGAAAGGCGATATGGAATGGCAGTATATTGAAACTGCAAAGCCATGAATGAGTTTATAAGAATGATGAGCTGGCATTTGCCATCGTCCCAAAGAGGTAAGGTGTCACATAAGCATAACCAGGGACAAGTAGTTTGTGCCATGATTTGCCTGCTGGCTGCGTGATGGTTGTCAAGTCCTACAGGACATTCATTTGTCAGCTTGTATAGGACGACTGGGGTTAATTTCAACCCTATAGAATCCGGAATATTCAAGGCTCATAACAAGTCATCGCATCTCCAAAACATAACACGTGTATAATGTATAGATGATTCTGTGAGATTTTAAATATATTTTATAACTCAGCCCTACATTATCAACATTTAATAATGAACGTTTGCGACTCTCAAAGAAATGCAATTTTATGGAATTATTAATCAAGATTTAATAAAATATAAAACAATATATGTAAACTGGAGGATTTTTACAACTAATATGTCAGCCATTTGCTAAGCAGTAGACCCCTGCATTACAATAAAGGAAGCATTGAATGCGTGTCATTTGTATGAAAATATTAAGTTATTTATGAAAGTAAATATTAATGAAATTTTGACACGCATCCACTGTTTCAAACGATCATAGATTTATACTTAGAAAATTATGAGCATGCGATAATTAAATAATAAATGTAGATTTTAGAAATATGTACCCAAGAAAGATAGAGTTAGGCAGGCTAGATTATTAAAGAAGTTTACAGATTAATTATTAAATTTATAGCATTACAAATGATAGTTCTACAATTTATAGTTTATAATTTATATAAAGAATGAATAAGCGTAGCAGGATATTAGTAGAGTACTCTAGAGAATTTGAACACAGGTACCTGTTTTATGAGAAGTTTTTCGATTCATTGGTCAGTAGCAAATTGTTCATGATTAGCAGTTTTTTCCTGTATTTAGGTGGTTCATTTAATTTAACAGCAGCAGCAGCTTTCTCATTTATTTTAGGCAGCAGATCTTCGTGGTTAAATTTATGAAGGGCAATGGAAGGTTTGGCATAGGATAGGCCATCTTCGGATGGAGAATAGTCTGGGCACTTACTCCTCACACATACAGTGGCAGGTAAATTAATGTATATTTCTTTGGAGACTCTTCTGATCGAGAGCAAAGCTAAAATTAAAGTCAAAGTTTCTAGCAAGTCTCAAAATGGCCTCTTTTCTTATATCTTATCTTTCACATTTTTGTCATAGTTTAGTTTTGGATTCCACTTAATCTGCCCTGAGAATAATCAATGCATTTTTGTTAATTTTAATTATCGAGAAAGCTGCCATTCTATTGTTTACATTTAGATTTTACATTTAATTTTTATAATTACATTTTAGGGAATTTTTCTTTTTAATTAATCTATTATCTCTTACTGACCGATGCTTTTAAAATTTCAAAGACAAAAAGGGAACATATGATTATTTTTACTTTTAATTAAATATTACAATCTACTTCTAAAATTATTACTAAATGAAATTTAAACAAAGCAATAACTAACGAATTTTATAATTCAAAATAAATGATTAAAATTATATATTTTATATAACTAAAAGAAGAAATCTAAATTATATCATTTATCTTTATTTATTACCTTAAATTTGAGATCGAAATGTGTGCGTGTTTATGGTGAATTCTACATATATCTGTACATTTTTAATATTGCTACACATACAATTCGATACCAAAAAGTTTAAATTTGGGTAGGATAGACCGGTGAGTGAGAGACGATAGAAAAAGGTGAAACTTAAGATTCGAATATGAATCTTACTGTTTCAATATATATATATGGAAAAAGTAATGATGGATGAGGAGAATGGATCAATAATGTTAAAAAAATATGTGGATGATTATTTGTTAAATTTTAATAAAAGTGAAAGGCAAATAGATAGGTATTTTAAAAAAATTAATAAATTGGATGAGAATATAAAATGTATAGTAGAGAGGTAAAAAGATAATACGTTGTCATATTTAGATATATTATTAAAAAATCATATGAGAATAGAAACTGTAGAATAGAAACATCAGTATATAAGAAAATGAATGGGGATAGTAATATAATGAATTGAAATTATAATGTGGATAATAAATATAAAATAAGTAGTATTAGTTCAAGAGTATATAGAATTATTAATTATTGTTCAAATGAAGAAGAGTGTAAGAAAGAGGTAGAATTAATAGTTAAAGAGTTTAAAGAGAATGAATATCCAAGGAAAGTAATAGAAAAAGTGTAAAAATAGCAGAAAAACATACAAAGAAAAAAAAGAAAAAGAGAAGGGAAAATGTAAGAAAGACAGCATAAAAAAGGATGAACATATAGGTGTTAAAATGTATAGTAATAATATAGTTAAGAGCATTAATAAAATTATTAGAAAAATTAATAAAAAATATAATAATGTAATTAAATATAAGTTAGTAAATAAAAAAGGAGAAATATAATTAATATATTAGATAATAAATATATTAAAGGAATAGAAAAACATATAAGTGGAATATATGGGATAGAATACAGATCATGTAGAAATAATAAGATAAGAACTAAATATGTAGCAGAAATGAAAAATTCAAACCTATATATGATTAATTCAGTACAAATATGATAAAAAAAAATCACCAATTTATATGCATGCTATGGAAACAGGTCATATATTTGAGAGAGATAACATAAGAATGATTGGATATACTAATAAAAGAAGAGGTAGAAAAATAAAAGAAGCTATATTAATTAAGAATATAAAACCAAACTTAAATAGAAATGGGGAGGAGACATTATTTTTATAAGAATATTAATAATAATAGAGAAAATGTATATATAAAGTTTTGTAAAATAAAAAGTTTAAAAATAGGATAAAGAGTTAAAGAAATTGATAATAGAGGGAGTTGTATTAAAGGAGTATATAAAAAAAAGGCTAAGGATTTTGAAAAAAGAGTCAGTTATAATTTTAAAAAGAAAGAGGAAGATTATTAAAAAGGTAAGTAAAATAAGTAAGGTATAAAAGGGAATAAAGAATAAAGATAGGAATAGAAATAAAAATTATTAATAAAAGAATAAATATAAATAAATAATAAAAATGAAGAATAAAATTAGATTTATAGGTATTAAAAATAAAATAAAAAGATGATAAAAATATATTAGAGAGTAATGTAAAATGATAGATAGGAAGAAAAATTAAAAAATATAAAATAAAAAGAAAGAAATCGTAAAGAAATAATGAAAAAATAATAATTGGAAAAAAGGGGAAGTAACGGTATAGGGTTAAAAAATAAAATATGATTATGAATAATAAAGTAAAATATGTATTTGTATATGTATATAGAATAATGGTTATATGATTATATGTTATATGTTTAAATGTTATAGCTCTGGTGAAGATTGCAGGACAGTCGAAACTGTTAAAAAATTAAAGGAATTATATTTTAAAAATTTGCATTAGAGTGTATATGTGGAAATTTGTAAACAGTAATATATATGAAGGAATGCAAAAAAAGTAAAGGAGAAGATATAAGTTTTCATTTCATATACCAATTATTTTCCACACAAATAAGCTTTTGTGGAAAATCACCTGTCCAGTTAATTGAATCAAATGCCTTGATCAAGTCAATAAAAGTAAAATATAATATATATATATATTAATAATCAACTACAACTTTGATGCAGTCTGAGAATTAATTTTAACGATTGCCAAATGAAATTTCTGTATTTTCATATCCTTATGGGTATATATATATTCTTATTTATTAATTTTTCATAAAGAAAAAAAAAGAGAGGGCATTAATTTAATTTTCTTCATATTAGAAAAACGTTAATGGTTTTTATTAAAGTAAAATGAAAAAAGTTAAGTGCAATAATTAAAAGATTTTATGGAAAATTAATTTGCTTAGTGCACTTTGAGTTAATAAATTTTATTTCACATATTTTTTTTTCCAGTGATGAGATAATCTAATTTTTGCTTAAAGCTAGAGTCCTACCTTACATATATCTTACAAGTTTTATAAAATCAAAGTTACTATAAATAATTATTGATGAATTTGCAATTAATTTCTACAACCTTCACCTTGATTTTAATAATAGTACTAATCCCTTCTATCTACTCCATTCCAGAGCCACCTACTGTAAGTTTGAGTAATGTTAAAACTAAACGGTAATGCTGTAATCCTCATCTCCAATGAATGGCATTTGTAAAATTTTTGATTATTGTTTTGCTTTTGAGCATACAGATTTAATTATTTTATATTATCAAATTATGTAATATATAGGGTGGCCTTTGAGCGTTCTATCATCACATTTTCAATTGGATGGACAGTTGAAGAGTTGGAGTGTGGAGTGGATTGAAGCCTGTCCATTAAAGTATGGAGATTGGCTATCTTAATATATATCTGAGCACTTATTGCATATATGTGTAGAGATGATAATCTGGACCAACTGACGATTGCTGGTTTAGCATGAAATACATATATTGGTGATTATTTATCTTTTTGATATACATGTGTTCAAGTGTATCAGTGATATGAGATAGAATGGTGAGTGATAGAGTGGTGAGTCATGTAATGTCTGTGCCCATATACCCTATATATTACATATATTGATATCAAATTAATAGCTTCTAATTCAAAAAATTCTAAAGTTTTTTAATCCTAACCAATTCACTTTCTTTGTTACATATATCTGACACTAAACCAATATCTATATATTTTAGTAACCTCAGCTTCATGCTGATGGAACAATTACCAATAATTAATCTGAGAATTTTAAATATACTACTACAATATAACATTTATTGATTAGTAAAATTTACACTCGATGGATCTGGTAAAATATGTAATGCTTTTATTGATACAAATTGCATGAAAGATATTTTAACTTACATGAGCAAATCTCGAAAATAAAATTGGTCTCTTGGTATTACAATTTGGGATGAGGTCTTTCACTATAATCTCCCCTATTTGACATCCAGAAATATTTTATCAGACTACATAGAGGTTGTAGTGCAATATATCCATATGCAAACAATTTGGGCCACTATTACTGAAATATACTAGATGATATATGATAATATTATAATATTTAAAGAACTTATTATTAATCAAAATATTTTTTATATATTTTGTATATGCTCAATGCTCATGCATTCTTGACGTATGTTCAATAAACAATAATATATTTGTGAGAGGACTTTTTCTAAAAAAAAAAACAAGGGCGGGGGGGGGGGTATTTATTAGCGTATAATATGTGTTTTAGAATTTTATTTATTATAGTAGTTCCTTGCAAAAACTTTGTAATTTATGTTTTATATAGAGAGTGAAAGTGGGTTTTTTTTTAATTAACATTTAGTAATTAATAATAATGAATATATTTTGAACAAAGCAGTTGGGAAAAAGAATAATCATAAAAAGTAATAAGATAATTATATATTGAATATCATTAGTATATTATAAAAAAATAAATAAGGCTACAATATATATATAATAGTCTGTCAATTTCAATATAAAAAAGTGAAACAATATATTTCTTATCCTCAATAATATAACTTTTAATGGTTAATGAGATGACAAAATAATTTACAAAAGAATTAAGAATGGGTAATTCTGCCTGCCATTCTTTCAATCTTGATTTAAATCCATGCTAATATTTTTTAGGTAATTGACTCTTAGATAATACCATTAATCATTCAATACTGATCAGAAAATGGATATTTATTTTACTTTCTTTGAATGAAAAACTATCCAAATCATCATCATTTAATAATTAACATGTGTGGTGAGTTATGTTTTCTTCTTGTTATTCCGTGAGAAGCAGTTAGGGAAGACTTTTTTCCTGCAGTGAGCATTTAAAAACTGCTTTATCTATATAACTACTGAGTAAGTAACAAGAAATAACTACTTTCATATATCACTATTTTTTGCTTTTTCTGGGTTATGAAAATGAAGATAACACTCATCTCAATGTTAACTTTTGCTACTGATATTTTGTTCTAAACAAAAGATAATTTTTTACTAGATTAGCAATCAGAGATTTGTGCAACTTCACTTTGAAGGAGTAAGATACTCATTTACTATCAATATTAGATGCCTGTCTTGTTTGATTACCCAAAAGTTCTGGACTGTGGTGAAAATGGAAGGCTGATTTACTTAAACTATGAATAAACTATTTTTCTTCAGTTATGAATAAATAATATCCTATTTGTTAATAAAGGACTAAGAATAGTGAATCCATCTATTATTTAAGTTTTTGATGTTTACAAGCTTTCTTTTGATCACATTGTTGGAAAATAAGAGTGAACTTAATATACCATACAAAGGAAATCATAGCATTAATAATTATTAAACTAATAATCAATTATTCTAGAATGGAGATAGAATCTCTTTTTTAATAAGCTTGTTTTAATAATCAAATAGAAATTAATGAATGTAAACTTGAAATTGTTAACATATAGAATATTATTTATTCATAGCCTTAATTATATATATATATATATTAAGGTATATTAATTTCATGTTTACATTTATTAACTTCTATTTGATTGATTACTTATTAAAAAAGAAATTCTATCTCCATTCTAGGATAATTGATTATTAGTTTAATAATTGTTAATGTCATGTTTTCCTTTGTCTGGTATGTTAAGTTCACTCTTATTTCCCCCAATGTTGTCAATGTATAGAATGTTATTTATTTATAGCTTCAATGAGAATCAGTTAACAATCAATATAACAAAAGATTACATTCTAACAGTGTAAATAATAATAATAATAATAATAATAATAATAATAATAATAATAATAATAATATAGGGTATATGAGCACAGACTTTCACATGACCCACCACTCTATCTCATATCACTAATACACTTGAATACATATATGTTGAAAAGGTAAATAATCACCAATATCCATATTTCATGTTAAACCAGCAATTATCAGTTGGTTCAGATTACCATTGCCACTCAAATATGCAATAAGTGCTCAGATATATATTAAGATAGCCAATCTTCATACTTTAATGAACAGGCTACAATCCACTCCTCACTTCAACCATCCATCCAATTGAAAATCTGATGATGCAACACATACGCAGTAGCAGCAGCAACAGTAGCAATAGCAGCAGTGGCAACAGCAGCAGCAGTAATAGCAGCAACAACAGTAGTAGTAGTGGTAGTGGTAGTGGTGGGGGTGGGGTGGGGTGGTGGTGGGAGTGGTGGAGGTGGTGGTGGTGGTGGTGGAGCTGGTGGTGGTGGTGGTGGTGGTTGGGGTGGTGGCGGCAGCGGCTCATTTTGTGATGAAAATTAAAGATTAAAGATAAATACACATTTTGCTTCAGGATCACCTATAATTTTTTTTTTAAATAATTTTTATTTTATGATCTTTATTTTATTTTTCTTTACTCTAATGCTATCTATTAAATGCTTAAATAGTCAGTTATTTAACAGATGATAGTCCCCATTCCTAGACTATTTTTTTATTTTGATTTTATCAATTGGGGACTTCACATTTGAGGCTGAATTTGATGTAGTATGCATCTAGAGAAACATTTCTAACTCTTTATTTTAATATAATACTAATAGCTTAAATAAATATTTAAGCAAGTTGGTTTTAATTCAGACCATGAGGAGTTTTTTTTTTTTTTTGTAATTTTAAGTTATTAGCTTAATAATAATAATAAAAAAAAGGAATTAAAAATCACTGTCAGATACTTTTCAGCTTTGAATCCCAAATCCTCATCGATAAGGAACAAAATCCAGAAATCTAATTGAGAATAGGATTTAAATTGTAGTACCATTTGATAACTATGGATTACTTAATCTTGCAATAGTGCTATAATAGAGAAAGAAAAAACTCTTGCTTATGTATATTGTAGAAATAAACAATCAAATGATATTGTAGTGATATTGAGATTGTTTTATTGAATTTAATAAAATTTTCAGAAATACCTCATGCTCTGTGAATTAGGTTCAAATCTTGACCAATTAAAACTGAGGATAATCAGACTTAGAACTTTTTTAGGTAGCTGACCCATATCTAATCTATTTAATCATCCAATTGGTTAATGGATATCTAGTTAGTTTTATTTGAAGAGCAAAAGAAATAAAATCTGAAACTTTTACCATCCAGCAATTACAATTTTTGGGGGGTAAATTATAGCCTTTTCTTTCAATTTTCTTTTATAAAACGTTATTGTAAGAACTTTGCCCTGTTATTTACAGACTTTTACTTTTTAGTATTTTCAAACTAGTATTTTTTTATTATGATATTGTGTTTTTTAATCGTATTAAAATTAAAGTTCTAAATATAGTTTGTTTTCAATCTTTTTTATATATGTGCTTGGTTGTTATGATTTTAGCAGCACAGATTACTCAAATTGTTTTCACTTGCTGCAGTTTGGAGAATTCTTTTCAGATGTTTGTATGTGATGAAATAATAAACAGCTAATCATTTTATCTTTTATTTGCTTTCCATTATCAATAGCAACAGTTTCTGGAAAACTCAAACCGCCCAGTTGATAGGAAATGAGATTCAGGTGACACATTCATACTACTATAATAGTGAAAAGTAATCACATACATAAAAAAACATGAATAGAAACTATTTATATATGTAATATAGATTTTTGTTGTTATTCTTGATGCTGCAATATATATATGTATAAGTGTATTTATATATTTTTCAGAAGATTAACCTATCAACTCAGATTTATAAAGTTGCTGCATA
This sequence comes from Epiperipatus broadwayi, assembly GCA_028023455.1. Classification (NCBI taxonomy): domain Eukaryota; kingdom Metazoa; phylum Onychophora; class Udeonychophora; order Euonychophora; family Peripatidae; genus Epiperipatus; species Epiperipatus broadwayi. Next base: position 1,030,168 of record JAQFVV010000013.1, read on the forward strand.
AATTATTTTAATCTTAATGCAATAATGGCAATTTCAAAGAGAGATATTTAAAGTATTAATATTAGTAATACGATATATAGACATAGTTTGTCCCAATGGAAAAATCACTGGTGATTGATTTTTCTCTCCAATGTGCTTGCGGATCTCTGAATAAACATGTATTCCATAGCAACATAACTATTCCCTACAAATATTATAAAGTTCTAGCATGTCTGGATCAATGCACTAAAATTACATTTTTTGTTTTTAATTGGGCAAACCTGTTAACTGAAATGTTTGAAATGATTCAAACTGCATTGGCAATGAAGCCATGAGTCGTAAAGGAAGAACTCTTACACCTATTGATGGAGGTATGAAACACACATTTCATATCATAGTTCATAATCCAGATATGCTAGCATCTTAAAATTTTTATGATGGTGTCATCATATAACACATAAATTGATACAGTGATGGCATTGCGAGCAGATTGGGGAAAAAATTAGTTACTTTTTCACTTGAACCTATTGTGTATATATATAAACTTCTGATCCAGTTTTAATTCTAAAATGTATATTTTAAGGCATAAATATAAATAATTATCAAAAAATTAGAATAATGCATTCATAAAAAAAAAAAACCAGTGCATTAATAAAGCGTGAGAAAGAAAGAGTGAGCAAACACATGATTGGTTGAATATACAAGACAAATAGTGACTGAAAGACAGGCAAATGCATAATATATGAATTAAAATATTCAAATTTCCAAATTTTTTATCTAATATTTTTATAAACTGAGTTACTAAAAATATGGGTGGTGAGTTTATAGATGTGGCAGATTCTTATTTTTAAAAAAATACCTAAATTGCACTTTCTAACCAACTAAAACATAGACATTGTGAAAGTAATTGATTGTTCTAATTGAGAAATCTTCTAATGGAGCTTAGTTTTTTTTAAAAAGGCCATGAAATATTACTAATCTTTATCTGCATAAATATAAAAAAGATTTATATCATTATATTTAAATACAAGTATACTTTATATCCCTGTAGTTTAGAAATAATTATAGGAGATTTGAACCAGGACTTTCAAACTTCCTTCACCTATCCAATCTATCTCATACAACCAATACATCATCAAGAAATTTGGGCATTCCATCATCAGATTTTCAATGGTATGGAAGTCTAAAGATTGGACAGTGAAGTAGATTGAAGCCTGCCCATTAAAGTTTGAAAATTTGCTATTTTAATATAAATCGAGCACTGATTATATATTTGTGTGGGAGGTGATGATCAGAACCAACTGATGAGTTCTGGTTCAGCATAAAATACATATATTGGAGATCAATTATCTGTTTTACATGTGCGTGTCATGTATATCAGTTGTATGAGATAGATTGAATAGCTGAAGAAGCTTGAAAGTCTGGGTTCAAATCTCCTGTAAAATATATCAATATGCGTTAAGCATCTGCAGAAAAACAGGTTTTAAAGCTTCAAAGAATCTCTCAGCAAAGAGTATCTTGATCAGACCTTTTGTTACAAAAGGAAAATATTCTATATATGTAAGTATGTAAATTGTCACGTACTTTTGTTTATATACTTGATTATGAGACTAAAAAGCTTAAAAGCTATTCAAATTATGAAACCTAATTTTTGAATTAAAGTAGGATGTAAAAGCGTTTTGTATTTTCAATAATGACTTTATTATATTTGGAAATTAATTGTACGTTTAACTTTCCTAGGATTTTCATTTTCTATTGTGACAATTAGATAATGATGGCTGGAACAAGTAATATATAAAACGTATCATCAATTTTAATAAGTGAAAAAAACAAACACTAACATTTGATGTTTATTGCCATTTGCTTTTATTCGCAAATTTTTTAATCATCGTAACATATCATTCATCATTAGAATTAAAAATACAAACAAAAAAAAAAATGTTTGTTTCTCAGACATATATATAACGTAAATCGTCTTGTTTTAAGTTGCTAATGATAAAATAAAGATATTCTTAATATTTATGTATTTAGTGCTCTTTGGGTAATGAAATAGTATGAATAGCATTTTATTTCATTGATTTTTTTTAAGACTTTCTTCTGAGTTGCCTCAAGGTGGAAACATTCTGTGAATCCTTATCTAACTTATTGCCGTTTTAATATTTTTTGAAACTTAAAATTTCTCATTTCGGAAAAAAATTAGATTAGTAAGATTAAATAAAATTCATAAATTTAACTAATGTAATGTGGATGGCACTGTAATACATTTAGCACACCTTTTTATATATTAGTTACTCCATAATGAAACCTGATGCTATTGATTTTTTATGGCCCCAATTTATTATTTTTGGATTCTGAAATCATAAAATAATAAACATTATATTTATGTCAAGATAAAAAGATGCATTCAGACTCTTTATAGATATTTTTACCACCATAAATAATCAACCTATGAGTTTGGGTGCATATGTTCAAAGGACTACAGAGTAATAGTAACATCTAACTAGTAAATCTATAACTTGGGTTTGAATCCAGGTTGGGTAAAATTTGAAATTTTTTTTTAGATTTTAATCAGAGTTGTGATTTTCACTTCAATAATTGATGCATAGCCAAGTCTGATAACTATTTAATATTAGTCAATAAATGAATATCTAATTATTTTTAGATAAAAAAAATAAAATAAACAGGTGAAATGTTAAAACCTTCACCACTCAACATTTGAAAAACCTGATAGATATTGTTTTCACTACTCCTCTATGATAGGCTGGGACTTTTCCATTATTATGACTGATTTTATAACTAATATGATTTTGTTTTATTTTCAATACTGATATCTTAACTATTCCTTATACTCTGTAAAACAACTGTAATGTCTATATTTTAAAATAAATAATAATTATGATTATATTATAGCTTGAATGTAGGCTGTAGAGTAGTCAAAGACTATTCTGTCCACTGAGTCAAGCAATACTTCAAAAGTTATAGCTGTTGTATGGCATAAACAATAGGATTAAGGTATGTCCAATTGTAGAAAATAATAGTATTCAATTTTTATATCAGTTCATGGAGAAGTTGATCAAAGTAAAATTTGTGAAAAAATAAATAAGAGACAGAGGGGTAATAATAATAAAAGAATCATAAATAAACATAGGGTAAACAGTTTGATGAAAGAGGAAATGATCATAATGTAATTAATAGAGAAGATTATAAATTTGCTTTATATATATTCTATTTAACTTATGATCCAGAAATAATTTGTAGAAAAAATATTAAACCTTTAAGTTACATAAAAGAACTTAATAGAAGGAAAATACATTGCACCATCCAGTGGTACCTATTAGGATTTATATGATTTATTTGCTTTGTATTTGATGACCAAATTACGTTCAATTTGTTAATTCCCTCATTATAATATTTCAGGTCATTTTATTGATGCAATTATCTTTTCTGATCACACAATCCCACTTAATTAATAATACGTTGATACGTTGCGGTGAAATTTTTTATGTAATAATTTGTAGGCTTTTTTTATATATATTATAAATTGCAGACTTTGCGCTTTCGGAGCCCTTGTTGCTCCATATTCATAGTCTTTTCAGATTATTAATAGCTGAAATACACAGGCTTATATATACCTGTGTCTATATATGTAATAGACAGGGTATGAGCACAGACTTTTACATGACCTACCACTCTCCACACTATCTCATAACACTGATACACCCGAACACACATATGTCGAAAAGATAAATAATCACCAATAACGTATTTCATGCTCAACCAGCAATCATCAGTTGGTCCAGATTACCATCTCTACACATATATGCTACAAGTGCTCAGATATATATTAAGATAGCAAATCCTCCTACTTTAATGGACGGGCTTCAATCCACTCCACACTCCAACTCTTCAACTGTCCATCCAATTGAAAATCTGTTGATAATGTTATATGCAAATGTATGCAAATTGCCCACTTAATGCAACTAAACTTAAATAATAGAGAGGAGAGAACCATATTTTAATTTATTTAAAAGTTGCCAGGATTTTATATAAAAATCCACTGGCCTACCCCCTATTTTTATTAGTAACTATTATTTATTTGATATATCCAGAGAATTGAATTTTCTAATACAGCATCAGCAATTTATTTGATAAAATAATAATGATAGAGTTTAACCAGTATTACCTTATGATAATAAACTTGTAAATTATATTCAGGTTTATTAATTTATAATTAAATATGATAAATTTTGCTAATTCTAAGAAGAGAATAAAATATTAAAATTATATGTGTATCAAAGCGAATGTTCTTGGAATTCTAATTGTCTGTAATATGATTTAACACAGTCTTCAATATTACTTAAGAACTTCAAAAATGTGATCACTTATATGAAATAAAGTTTCTTACCAGTAAGTTTAATTGTTCAATTATATCATTTATAGAATTACCATGCATGCATTTGTTTGTTCTGAGAAGGATCCGTTGCACACTCCTGTTACAGCTTGTAGCTAGTTTGGGGTTCAAAGCTTCAAGTAGGTGATGGGCTTCACTCACAGCATTATCATGACTTTAGGAAGGGAAAAAACATCAGCAAATGAACTTTTTCTACTCAAATATCTTAGAATGATTCAACGTGCTTGTGAGAGTAGTTTGGCACAATCTTTCTGTCTTCATAGAAAATCAATTTTATCTTAAACTGCTTTCTTTAGAAAATGACAATCTAAAATGACCGGCACATGATGTGTTTGCTTTTATAGTCACTCATGATTTCTAGTGTGCCATACACTTCCTGCTGACTTTGACAAATTTAAAGTAATTTTGTCCTCAAAGTCATCCATTTGCCCCTTTGGTTGTCTTTTTAATTAAGGAAGTAATGTTGTGATTTTAACTTTAAGTACTGCTAATTGCTTTGTGATAAGAATTTGTTTTTTTATCTTAGCAAAAATCAAATTACTTTTTATTATTCTCTTTATATTTTTTTTAAAATTTCTATTAACTTAATATATATATAACCTACGTCGTCTAAAATAAATCAATCAGATATTTCAAAAAAAAAATATTATATTCTTTTTGACAAATTTGGTTATTTAAACTTTTAAATTGTCCATGCAATTTGTACTAAAACAAATATAGTACAATAAGATATTTAACCTTTCTTTTATTCTTTAATCTCAGTTAATCATAGTAATACTAAATTATGGTTACCTAATCACTATCCTATTTTGTTTACCATTAATTCATATCCATGGTCTTTAGGGTTTAATTCCATCTAGTTTATTGTTTACTGCTATTTTTTTGTATATCTAAAGACAGTTGTGGTGATGGTGATTGAGCCATTTCTCTATGCTACTCACACCAGTCTGTCCACTTTACATCAAGATCTTTACCCTTGTAATTATATTGACTTCTAAACTTTTCGCCTGGGAATGGAGATCTTACACGAATTCCCTTCCCTTTATTTTTAGCTGGGGGTCTCTTATCATTTTTTTAATTTTCAGGAATATCAGTAAACATCATAGTGTTCAGTTGTAGTTGATCCTTCTGTTTTGGTATTTTGTTAATGTATTTAGGGCTTGACTCTTTCTCTCCAGCCTTGTTGCTCTTGAAAGTACTAAGTAATTTTGTCATCCCTTCCACTGTCTCACATCTAGTGCTTCTCAACAGATGATCTACTGGATTAGGAAAATTTTGCTGTACAATCTTTATAATCTGTTTCTCTATGAACCTGCACTCTGTTAGTGTGTGCACTATTTGTTTCCAAAAAGAGGCACATAATGCTCTTCTCTTCTACATTTCTCTTATGCTACATTATTCTTAATCCTCTCTTGGTGGTCCTTATTTTAATAACATTTGATTAAGATATTCCCATATTGAGTGAAGTTATCTTGTTTCTTACATAAAGACTCCCATCAAGCTTGTGCCATCCCTTGTAAATGACTAATTGCCATTGTTAGTTGAACATCATCCAACATCAGGTTTATCACAAAGTACCTCTCTAGGCTATTTAGATATTCTATTGGCAATTATATATTCTGTCCATAGAAAATAGGATTTACAGCACTCAGTGCATTTTTTTATTTTCTAAAAGTTTTACCTCCTGACTTTACTGTTTATCAGATCCTAATTCTATCAATTCTGTATTCTGTGCCCTTTTGCAATTTTCTATCTACTATCGTATTAACTTCTTTCATTTCTTTAATCATCTCTGCCATTTCTTTTTTATTTCATCCTTGAACTCTCTATTTCTTTCTTTATATCCTCTTTGAATTCAGTTATTAGTTCATATAATAATCTCTTGATTAAGGGTTCCATACCATCTCTTTTAATTTGTTTTCACTTTCTGCCATAGTTTGAGTATCTTTACCACTTTTCAATTTCATACAAATCTACTTTCTCTTAATTTTTATATTTTTCTAATTCATATATCTTGCTTGGTTTTTTATTTTATTTATATTTCACTAACACATTTGCCGATGTCCTACCCCCTGTTGTCACTTTACCTTCCGAATTACTTTATTTTCCATCATTTTGCCTATCTTTTTTACCCACTTAGATATGTGGAAAAAAAATTTTTAGAAACACTTATATTTAAAAATTTTGTTACTTTATAATTTTACTCCTATCTTATGTTCTGGGTTATTATTATTGCTCATAAGCACCCATGTTGGATGGCATTGTATCATTCAGCAGTATCTCTTAGGGTTTATACAATTTATTTGCTTCATATTCGGTAAACAAATTACATTCAATTTGTTAATTTCCTCATTATAACATTTCAGGTAATTTTATCAATGCAATTATCCTTCCTGGTCACACAAGTCTGCACAATGTAACTAAACTTGAATAATAGAGAGGAGAGAACCAGCTTTTAATTTTATTTGAAAGATGCCATGATTCTATATAAGAATCCATTAGCATACCCCTTTATTTTTATTAGTTACTATTATCATTTATTTGATACACCTGAAGGATTGTATTTTCTAATACAGTATCGGCAATTTATTTGATAAAATAATAATGATAAAGTTTAACTAATATTATCTCATAATAATAAACTTAATTAGACAACAATGTAAGTTATATTCAAGTTTATTAAATTATAATTAAATATAATAAATATTTCTAATTCCAAGAAGAGAATAAAATATTAAAATTATATGCGTATCAAAGCAGATGTTCTTGTAATTGTAATTGTCTGTAATATGATTCAATACAGTCTTCAATATTACTTAAGAACTTCAAGAATGTAATCACTTATATGAAATAAAGTTTCTTACCAGTAAGTTTAATTGTTCAATTATACCATTTATAGAATTACCATGCATGGATTTGTTTATTCTGAGAGGGATCCATTGCACACTCTTGTTATACCTTGTCGGTAGTCTGGGTTCAAGTAGGTGATGGACTTCACTCACAGCATTATCATGACTTTAGGAAGGGAAAAAATATGGCAAATGAACTTTTTTTTATTTGCACATCTTACAATGATTCAACATGCTTGTGAGAGTAGTTTGGCACAATTTTTCTGACCTCATGGAAAATCAGTTTTATCTTAAACTGCTTTCTTTAGAAAATGACTATCTAAGATGACCGGCACATGATGTGTTTGCTTTTATAGTCTGTCTTGATTTTTAGTCTGCCATGCACATCCTGTAGACTTTTCCCTTTGATTGCCATCTTTAATTAAGGAAGGAATGTTGCGATTTTAACTTTAAGTACTGCTAATTGCTTTGTGATAAGAATTTGTTTTTTATCTTAGCAAAAATCAAAGTACTTTTTATTATTCTCTTTATATATTTTTTTTAATTTTTATTAACTTAAAATATATATATAACCTACATTGTCTAAAATAAATCAATAAGATATTTCAAAAGAAAAATATTATTTTCTTTTCGAGAAATATGGTAATTTACACTTCTAAATTGCCAATGCAACTTGTACTAAAACAAATACAATACATTATGAATCAAATTACATAAAGCATAATAGAGATAATTGTATTAATATATATATAAGATATCAATAGGTTTAATTAATAATTATTCACCTAAAAATGAATGGAAAATTATATATTTGTATGTTTTTGTTCAAATCACTCTCCTAAATGTTATGTTTATTTTAGCAGTGCCCTCTGTGAATAAATATAAAGTTTGAATTTCAAGCAGCACAACTTGATATTTTGTTTTTGAATTTTTAGCTAACAGTATGCATTGGAATATTTTCTTATATGTTTATATATAATATATATTCAATACATATTGCATACACATTGTATAATTTTTAAGGTTTGCAAGTATTTATATATCTTTATTTTATTTTTAATTTTAAAAATTCAATCGATGTCACTATATATATATAATCAGTTATGGGATCTTTAGCAACAAGGGAATATACATATAAATGGAAAAATATGGGTGATTTAGTCTGCAAGTTGTGTAAGAAAGGCATAAAAAATATTAAGCATCTGTTACTTCAACGTAAATGCTTGGAAGCAGAAAGGGTATAAATAATGAAGTATGGAAGATTAAATATGAACAAAGTGATTATACAGAAAGTGAGTTATTGGTTTTTATGCTAGGTTTGAGAAAATATAAGGGGGATTTGGATATGAAGGTCATGGCATTGACAAAGATATGTTGTTGAAATGGGATGGAGCTGATTATGGGAAAACTTAGGGTGGAGAATGGAAAGGGAAGGTAAAATGGCTAACAGGTTTCTCTGGGCATAGCTGCTGAGAGATTCCTGACTCCATTTAAGGAGAAGTCACAATGCATCACATCACATCATCACATAAGGTTAAAACAGATTGTATTACATTGAAAACAACTTAAAAATTATTTGCCAAAAAAAAAAGCCTTAATGTATTATATATATATTGTTCTGGACACTCTAACAGTGGCCATGCTCAAAGTGGCTGTAGTTGAAGCTATATATATTTACCATTATTAATCTATGTAGTTATTAGATACTCACAATAATTAACTGACTATGGAATATAAACATAGTATAAAATGGATGAGGTTGGTCTGTATATATATTTCTTACCCACACACACTCAAGAATAAAACAATGTTAACTAGAATATGATCGTATGATATATGCGTACAATATTTTTGTTTTAGTTTATTTATTTTGTTATTTTAATAACGCAAATGTCCCACATTTATAATTATATTTCTCTTTTTTTTTTAAAAAAAAAAAAGGTTGTTTACATGTTGGAAAATGTTATATAAAAAAAATATGAAATAATTAAAAATGTAACTGTAAATGTTCCAATGCGTCTATATTTTATTTTTAAATTATCAGTTATTTTCTATGCTAATACATTAAGAAAAGTCAGGTGGCCATTGTTTTACCAAATATCAAAATACTAATGTATTAATGGTCATTCTGCTTTGTATTCTTATTCAGTTATTTTCTATGCTAATGCATTAAGAAAAGTCAGGTGCATTGTATTCTTATTTTTATGAACAAAAGAGTTCAAAGAATTCAGACACCAATGCTTATATAGAAAAGTCTTGTTTAGATATTTTTAGTTTTAATCCGTTGCAATGTCAAAGTAAAAGAATTTTTCTTTATATTAAAATGTTAAACTGATGTTTATCAGTACAGTGGTCTGAGTCAATCCAGATAAAGTTAAATTAGAAAAAAAAAATTAATTAAAGATAAAATTCTTTAAAAGAAAATTATGCACATTATAAAATCAATTAGCCACCAAGATAAGGCAATTATTCGAAGAGGGGTACCCAAATTCATTATGTAATGGAGGTGCTATATATACTGTTCACCAGATGCAGGACATATATCCCAGTGGCATATTCCCAGAGACACATTTAGAGAATTCACCATCCAGAGAGCCACAGTCAGAGAGATCTAAGCTTATTAAATTATTATTGTGTGATCATTGCAGACTAACTAGTCTTATATTTTGGTCATTGCAATTATTCATCACTCCAAATTTAATGCAGAGGTTTCTTATGAAGACTACCATTACTATGGAATACTAGACCTAGTAATTTGATGATAATTGTTGCAGTCATTGTGGAAGAGATCGAGGTTGCTGAAATCTTGTAGTGCTAACGAACTCCTGTTGCTTGCCTGCGTATTTCCAGGTATATGCAGTGCAGACCTCATATTCAGGTCACAATTCAGAAGACGACATGAACTGTTAATATATTGAAGCAAAAAGAAAGGGCACAGAGCCTAGTCTCTACAGAAAATCTCTTTTAGTAAAGCTAAAATAGATGTCTTCATTTGATTACCACAGCAGTGAACATAAAGTCAAGATGAAGATAATTTCTACATCAGCTAATGAGATAATTATGGAGTAGAAACCCACTTCAGTGCATCCATCCAGCTCCATCCATGCCATTGAAATGAGTCCCCAGGTTCAGCAATGATGATGATAAAGATCACCAGACTGATATAGTGTTAAAAAGGAAGTCCTTATCATCCTGTAGCACATTTAGAGATACCAAGTCTGGATGAGCCTGAAGACCCTGGAGGGTAAAATTTATCTTTAATCATTTAATACTGGTTTTTTTTTAAATATCATTGATATGATTATGTTGTACAACTATAACTTGTTTAAAATAAATCTTATTATGCTAGGGAATTTATTTCTCAATCTAGTACATGTATGTCAAATCATTTATCTGCCAAGTGCAGGATTCTTTCATGTTAATCATCCTTCCATATTTAGTTTTAAATGTATGGAAACTATAAGACAATGCATCTTAAATCATTTTTATTAATGTTTAAATCATTCAAATGCGTATAAATTAAATAAAGATAATCCGTTACACAATTTAATAATATTTTAGAATCGTACGTTGATATGCACCTCAAGCATATGAGGAAACAAAGTAAAACCATAACTTCTTATAATGCTTAATATATACATAAGGGTATAGAACTCAGATCACTTCATCTAAAGATGTTTTAATGAATTAAAGGAGAGAACTCCCAAATTAAACAACTCTAGTTAAATTATGATGCGGGAAAATGAATTAAATAATGTATTATTTTTCTTTTATTTGTGCAATCAGTGGTGAGTTAATGGGGTTTAAGAAATATTGATTTATGTATGTTAATAAATATTTATCTACTTATTTTACAACTTATTTTGTTGTGTGAGTGTTTCATTTATTTTTTTTAATAATATAACAAAGGATATATTTCCAAGCGGCTTTAATTTTTTATAATCTAAGATAAAATAGGACTGAGCATAACTTAATGGGATATTACTTTATCAGGCATTATATATTTAATATCATGTTAATATTTTAATATAAATGATTTGTGTTATAAATAGGGTTGGTGGTTGTATATCCTTTCAGGCGAGGATTTTCATTGTCTTTCAAAAATATGCAGGGACTACCCTCTTGACATCTGCCAGCATAGTAGTGAAATTTCAACAAGGATAGGATTATAATAACCAGCAGTGTTCCATATCTCACTCAATTATTAATTTAATCATTTAATTAAATTATGAAATCCATATTTCATCGTAATTGTTATTGTTGCCTTACTGTGAGATGTTACATGTGTGATATATATGATTAAAAGGTAGAGCAGGATGGAGGTTTATCCAGTACAGAAAGATATATATATATATACGTATTAATTAAACTATACTGAGCTTATCCAGTACAGAAAGATATATATATATATGTATTAATTAAACTATACTGAGTAATTATCTGAAGTATAACTGGTTTTAAATTTATTAAGAAATTTAAAACAAAGAGGAGAGGAAATTTTCTTTTGACAAACTGAATAGAGATTATATCTCTGCTTCCTATTTCATGGCTTCTCAAGAAACTGGTCATATGATAAATAATAATAGCTATGGGTTAAATAGAAACTTTAATTTTTATAGGAAAGTCATATGCTGATAATATAATCCTCGTTTTAAAGTTTATAAAATGGAAAGAAATTTATAAATGAAAAACTGCACTTGATAGTAAAAGATATAATGAAACTAACTTAAATATCTCATTACAGAATAAAAATCTTTTTAAAACTCCTTTGTAGAGAAGCAGTGAAAAGGCAATGTTTATTTATTAGTTTGCTAATTGCCATATAGTAAAAGTTGTACAATATCTTTTTTTTTCTGGTTATAAGTAGTTTGATGTCAATTAATCATTCAATGTCAGATGGTTATTTGAGTTGGCTATGATTCAATTTCTTAGAAATCATTCTAAGACTGATTAAATTTTTTCAGATCAGATTTGAAACAAAATCAAACAAAATCACAGGCATACTATTCACATGTGCTATTACTACCCTATAAGTATATATTAGTAAGTATCATAAAAAATATTTATTTATTTAATTGAGTTTAAATTCATCCTTTTGTCTTAAGCAGTAACCCATTACCTTATAATAATAAAAATAGTTTAAAAAATTTAGAAATGGGGAAAGGTCACATTGATATATATCTTCAAAAATTTAATAATGTAAAAATTCTTTTTCAAATTATATAGAGCAGATGTATAGATGTTGAATAGTAACAACAGGTTTTTAACATAATTCAATAAAGGATATTATGAGAAACAAAATTATCATTGACTATTATCAATCTACTTTAGAATGAAGATCTTTTAATTTTTAAGATAGTTTCTCTAATCCGTAGCTTCTTGTCAACTTTCTAAATCTCATGGAATTCAGTTTAAGACCTCAATTGTCTATTGTCATTTCTTCTAGAGAAATATCCAAACCAGCTTGTTTCAGCCTTTTAATTTTACTCATATTTCATTTGTGATTTCTTATTGTTACTCCCAATATTCTTCTATATATTGGAAACCAATTTATGACAAACTATCTTTTTGTTTATGCAAAGTTGAAATAAATAAAAACAAAATAGTGGATGTATGATTGATTTATGATTGAGTAAAATAATCAATATTGTAGATTTCTGAATAGTACTGAACAAGGGGATCTTGCCTCTAAATATCCCCAGATTAATTGAGTTCCTTGATTCCCCTTTTACCATCATCCTCCAGGGGATGTCCCCTCAATGCTTCCAATGTTGGCTTTGGGGACATCTCATGAGAGATTGTAGGAAGCGCTGTTGCTCTCAATGCAGACTGGTTGCACAAACATATCATAAATGCCCACATAGCACCCCCACTGCTCCTTCCTCCTCTAACAATACTACCAAAGGGCCTATGCAGAACAGACCCCCCAACCTCAGAACACAGAAGTTAGTCAAGGGCTGCCTTCCAATAATCCTCCCAGTAGTCTTACCATCTCCAAAAGGTATTACTAGAACACCACCTTCCATCAAATTAGAAGTGCTGCTGGACATCAATAGGCTGGCCTCCTGAGGGGATGCCTGACAATAGGATTTCCCCACTAGTGACCAATCAACCCAACAGCATTGACTTTTTCACCACTGGTTCTTCATCATGTAAGAGGAAGAAAAAAACATCAAAAACCCAGATTCTCACCAGCCTGCTCTACCTCTGGCTCAGATGACATCACAGTCAATGAACTCCTGGATTTCAATGATGTGCTTGAAAGTTTCGTGATTCTCTGTGAAAAGAAAATATGACAGTTTTTCCCTCTGGCATCTGTTCCTCTATGTGAAGCAACTCCAGTAGTTACTGATGATTCAGCTGTTCCCACGACTTCTGTTGTCAAGGCTGCTGAAGTGCAAATTGTCCAGTTGGAATTTTTTTCTTCCTCCACAAGCGTCGACTGCGATGGCCAATCCAATCTTGACCAACATTTCTCTCCATAGAGTTGATTCCAGGAAAGATGATCCTCCAGTTCCAGGTAATCTTCCAGAGACCCCAGGGCCTTAAATAACCCAACAATGTTTAGAGTCTTCTCGGTCAATGTGCATGACCTAAATTCGCATGACAGGGCCTATGCCCTGTCACATTGGTTTCAGCAACAGGCCCCAGACATCTTATGCTTATCTGAAATGAAACTGCATCTTCAGTCATACCCTCATGTTATTAACCTAATACAAGAATTTAGCTTCTTCCACTTCTCATTCTCAATTGTAGCATTGGGAGGCATTGCCATCAAAATTAGCAAAAATCCCCAATCACACTATTTAAAATTTTATACATTGACTCCAATTGCCTGATTGCAATGATCCAATCTCATCCAATCTCAAAGATGCTCATTCATGTCTACCTCCCAAAAAATTCTGAGATCATATTCAAAACCATTCATACTAACAATGCTACACTTAGAACCACCCTGATTCCTATGCATTTCATAGGTGATTTAATCATTCTAAGAACATTTTTCTTATATCTTCCAGAGACCCCAGCCTAAAACCCAACAATGTTAATCTTCTCTCAATATACCTAACATACACCTACCCCACATTGTTTCACAACACCCCAGACATCTTATCTTATCTAATGAAACTCATCTTCATCATACCCTCATTTATTAACCTAATACAAAATTTACTTCTTCACTTCTCATTCTCAATTACATTGGAGGCATTGCCATCAAAATTACAAATCCCCAATCACACTATTTAAAATTTTATACATTGACTCCAATTGCCTGATTGCAATGATCCAATCTCATCCAATCTCAAAGATGCTCATTCATGTCTACCTCCCAAAAAATTCTGAGATCATATTCAAAACCATTCATACTAACAATGCTACACTTAGAACCACCCTGATTCCTATGCATTTCATAGGTGATTTAACCATTCCTAAGAAGCATTTTAGTCCAAATTCCTAAAGTGCCTAAGTCTACCCATGGTAAATGGGAGAAGCCTCTTCCCTGAAGATGCTTTTTCTTTTTACACAAGACATTCAAGATCCATAATAGACCTTCTATTTTTCTCCCCCTCATTGTTGGATTTGATAAAATCACTCCTTTGGCCCAACACAATTTCTGACCATTTTGCATTAGAGGTCAAGATTAGTCTGATGGTTGCTGCATTGCCTATCATTCACCTGCCATGTACCATTAAGATGCTGATCAGGTCTAACATTACAACACAGCTGTTATCAGAAGTCTATATTGCCTTCCACCAGCTAGGAATTATATCTCTCCCTCCTGTTGAGGGGTGGCTAGCTTTTGTCAACACCTTGAATGACCTGGTCAACCATTGTACCTTCAAGACCAAGGGGCTGATCCAGTTGATTGCTGAGCTTGATGCCATTGCCAAAACCCTAAACAACATGCCTCATGAGGCTCAAAACATCCTGAACATTCTTGCCTTAAAAGCAAAATACAAATTATCCCAGTGTGCCATTGCTGAGTACCTTTCAATCCAGAGGGCCCATCTGTATTTACACCATCAACACTGCTGGACCAGGAATTACCTTTGGTGGGCCCTTGGTTAAGGCAAGTGATCGAGGGCCCCAAGATCCATTGAGGTACAGGGTAGTTGTTACTCAGCTTTTTCCATGCTAGCCAAAATCCGAGAGTTCTATGCCAATAAATTCCAGCCACTTGGGATAATTTCAGGAGAAGGTTCCTCTTGATAAATTTGGCACTCCCACAAGATCTCTGAGGCCTGAGTCCTGTTGAAACTGAAATCCCTTCCAGATGGAACTCATCTAGGCTGCATGAAATACTCAAATTCCTGTTATATTAACCTGCATATACCTTTTGTCACAAAATGACTAATTTCTTTTCTGATGACAGCCAGAAAGCTGTGGGATTTGCCCAATCATGCCCCTCATCAAGAAATGGAAGGGTCTGTGAGAATTGGACAATCTCTGGCTGATGTCTAGGGGCTCATAAAAGAGGATATTTAAGACAACATCATTGGTCCCCTCTCATCAGTTTGCTAAGAAAGGGTGCTCGACTGCTGATGCTGTCAGATGATGTCACCTTCTTGTTGACCATGTACACAATAAAAGAAAGTCCAAGACAGTCCCTGTGCAGGTTGGACTTTGCCAGGCCCTTTGATTGTGTCAGAATTGACAAGCTACTTAGTACTAGAGAAACTCAAATTGCCTGTGGCATACCTCTAACTTGTAGAGAACGGCCGGGGCCTTGATTGTGTCAGAATTGACAAACTACTTAGTATTAGAGAAACTCAAATTGCCTGTGGCATACCTCTAACTTGTAGAGAATCTCCTACAAAATTGGGAGATATTTTTCTCATTGGATGGCTGAGTTGCTCCTGTACAGCTTGACTTTGCCAAGGCCTTTGATTGCATCAGAATTGACAAACTACTTGGTGTACTGGAAAAACATACCTCTAACTTGTAGAGACCCTCCTACAATATTGGGAAGTATTTCTCTCATTGGATGGCTGAGTTGCTCCAGGATTTAGATCCTGTGTTTCCATCCCACAGGACTCACCACTAATTGTCTTCATCTTCATGGTCTATGTAAATCCATTGTTACTAAGCATTGAGGCTGCCCTCCTGGGATAGCCATTCCATTCTTCAGAGAGAGCATTCACTACATCTCCTACATGGATGACATGGTGGGGGGATTCTCTCCTCTAGCAATGAATTCATGAGGCTTGAAGGGTAAATGCAGGCAAATCTGCCATGTGGTCCATCTTGACAGGGGAGCAAGTCCTGGCAGTTTAAAGCAAATTCTGGGCAGATTTAAGGCAGCCCCACAGGGCTTCCTTGGATTCCACCTAGCCTCCCCCATCAGTTATGAGGATAAACATGGAGAAGATCTTACTCTCCAAGAGGAGGGTGTAGTCACCTCCTTGTCAAAAATCTACCTATCCTTGTTGGGCAAAGTTGCATTACTAAATTCTGTGGTATTGCCAAAAATTGCATACTACCTGGTTGGCTTTGTCCCAACCAATACCTTCATTAAAAAGGTTGAAATCCTCTTCAGGAGGCTATGTTGGGGGAGGAGCCCCTGTTATCAACTTTAACCAACTAAATCTTTCCAAATACAAAGAACACATAAAATCCTGGTTAGACTATTAAACTCCCAGTTGGACATTGGATGCCCCATTCCAGTGAAGGACATTGATCTGACTGATAGGCCTCCACCTAAGCACAAAAATCTCTGGTTTCAACAACAGGTCACCTTAGTGCTAAGGAGCATTAAAACTTCCAACACCCTGTTTGTCTCCATGCTCACTTACTGGGACACATACCAGCTAATGTTTAACTCTAAAACCAAAACTCCTAACCTTCTCCCAGTTGCCATTCCCAGATTCATCAAATGGACCAAGTTCCTCAGGCTTTAGCCCAAATACATGAAATTCATGATCAAAATTAACATTGGGGCACTACCCACAGGTTCATCACTGAGGCTACAATTTTTATCCCTTGTGCCCAATGTTTGGGAAACAGGAAGAGACAATTGACCACTTTCTATTTCAATGTGAAAATCTTTTGTGCCAGTACCACCAGCCTGTGTGATGATCTGTACTGCCTTTGAGAAGGATCTATTCAACTCCATCCATCTGGAAACTTTTAGAAATTTTGGAATATGGACCACCAGGTGTAAAGCAGTGTTTGTGAAAGGATCCATTCCATAGACTGAAGAACTCTTTGTGAAATTCATCTGTAAGACAAGGGGATCTGAAAAGAGAATTTGTCTGCCTTCACTGGCTGACCAAACTTGGGGTATCTGAAAATATAGTGAACTATTATCAACTGAACATCTGAAAATATAGTGAACTATTATCAACTGAACATTCCTGTCTAAATTTATTTATGCAATTACTGTGTTCTATCATACAAATTGTCCAATCTATTTAGCCAATTGTTTAGCTACTGTTGAGGCTTTATTGAATAGTTGTAGGCAGCTCAAATGCATATTCCTGACTGTGATTCATATTGATACTAAATTTTTTTAACTACTGTAATCAACTAATATAACTTCTTAACTCATTTGATGTAGTATCTAATCATTGGGCCAACTATTTGAAACATCCACAAAAGTGTGAACCTTGATGGTATAATTCCATTTGTACATTTTTTCTGTGTTTCTTTTAAACAATGGAAAGCCATGTACAAGTTTCTTATTGTATTTCATATTTATACCCAATCTTTCTTTTAAATCATTATAGCTAAATAATGTGGTTTTTGTAACTTACTTTAGGCTAGTTGTATACAAATTTGTTTGTATGTCTCTTTTTGTACATTCTACAGAATTGTTATTAATGTTTTTCACAAAATGATGGAACAATAAATGTAAGTTCACAACAGTATTCAAATTTTATTGTATCCCCTGTATTGTAGTTTATTTTTGAAATGAATAACAAATTTTGTCCAATATAATAAATTTTTAATCCTGCAACTTTATACAAAATCACTCACTGAGATTTGCATTTAGATTAACTATTATTTTGTTTTAAATGTCAGCAATAAATTTATTTATTAATGCAGAAAAAATAAAAAAATTAAGCTACAAAGTTTTATAAGAAAATGTTGAAGAGAGGCATTACCAAAATCCCAAAAAAATCATAAACAAAATAATTATTTTTAAAAAAATATTTATCAAATGGAATGAATTAAAGCTAAAGATAGTTTGTAATGATTCTTTACAAAAAAAAAAATTAATAAAGAAAATTTAATTGTAAAAAAAAAAAAATGTATTTTTAAAAAGTTTGTAGAATTACTAATTTGTCACACTTGTTAAGTTTGTAAAACAATAAGATTAAGTCTGATATTGAGAAATTTCTCACTGATCTACTACTTTTGCAATATTTCCCTTCTCCAGGGCAATAAATGAAGAAAATATAAATTGACAATGAGTAATATAATAAATTTCATAGAAAATAAACAGCAAGAAACACTTTGTTGATGTATCAAATTGTTCTGTAAATGTCCGCACTTATTTTAAAAAAAGATAATGTAAAGACTGCTGATAAAGTTTGTAGATTAACATAGTGATTGAATGGCCATGAAGCTAAAGATCCTGGGATCAATCATCAGATAAGCTAAAGTAAAAAATAACCAGGTGCTTTAGTGAATGAAAAGCCTTATGCTCAATCTGCTATATAGATGAATGAAAATGAAAAATTTTGGGAATAAACGTTTTTGTTTAAAATGAACATATTTATTGATTATATCTTTTTCCATGATTTTCTTTTGTACCTAAACATTCAAAACAATATTGCAGGTGTGCTGAACAGTCTAGCACCAACCTGTTTATAATTTTTCTATCACAAGCATTATATGTAAGTGACATAACAAAAATATTAAATAATTATTACAATAATATTTAACATTAATCACATTATTTAATAACTATATACAGGTTGTTAAATTGTCAAAAATAACTGCACATAATGTAAATAGATTATGATTCATACACAAACACCCAATCAAAAACAGCACCATTGTAGTTAAAAGCTATTATAGTGTAAAGCATTGGTGGCCTTGTGGGTTAGCATAGCTGCCTTCTAAACAGCTGGCCCGGGTTCCTTTCCTGGTCAACGCTTTGACACATGAAAAAAAAAGCTATCAAGTGGGACTTACTATTATGATTTTTTATTTTTTTTATTTTTAAAACATAGTGTTAACCTGATTATATTGATGATGGTTTCTAAAAAAAATATTGATTATAAAAAATGTAAATTAAGAGAATGTATTCAAAAAGCTATCTTTAGAGGAGGGGTGGTGCAAAAGTGAATTGGACTTAGATAAAAAAAAATATTATTTATAATATTTTTGGGGAAAAAAAATATTATTTATAATGTTTTTTGATTATTTAATAAGTGGAAAATAGTGATTCAACCCTTTGATTTTAAGATTATTTAAAGAAATATAGAAAAACAATAAGTAATAAATAGTGAAGAGTGCTGGTTCAATCAGAAATGCACCTTGGAGGGCATTTGTATTTTCATCTGTTTTTATATATTTCTTTGTCTGTGGCAAGTAAAACGATAGTTTAAAGTATATCTAAAATTAAATTTAATATACCTATCCAACTAAGTATATAAACATTTATATTTTAAAAAATATTTTTATTAGACTAGTTCAGAGTATTTATAGGAATTTTTAAAAGAAATATAATAATTGAAAGAAGTTTCTGAGATCTTAAAATCATTGAAAGAAAATTTTCTAACATTTATCCCATATGTTTTCATCACAGAATCTGCTATTACCAGATCAGCATATAAAAATTACTGGCATTCTTCTCTGAGTTTGAGATTAATAAACAATATAATGATTCTTTTTCTCTAGAAGATTGTAATTCTTAAATCTGATATTGGTTGAATTTATTTTTACTGACAGAATGGATGCGGATGAGAAAGAAAGAGCTGTTTTATAAATATATTTTATTTAAAACAAAAATGAAAGGCAGTTTTCAATTTCCAGAGAAAGTAAAATTGTCGATTAAAGCTGTAGTTGATGACTGAGAGGAGAGTGTTCAGGTATCTCAGGTGATAAATGTAGTAGATTGTCCTTTATGATCAATGAATTAAAATGAAATGTTCAACCAGCTTAAAGAATTATCTAATATTAAATGAGAAATATTTGAGCTTTATGACGTTAGAAAAAAGAATTGTTAGAACATGCATTTCTGAATTTATGACAGGTGGTTTATTTTCATGTTTATCTGCATAAAGCCTATTTTAATAATATGTCACTACTTCATAAATAATTGTTTTAATCAATTATTTAAATTAATAGTATACAAAAATATATATTTGGGAATTTTTTTTTTTTTAAATCATTTGTATAAAGTTCACCCAGTATATTCAAATTAATATATTCAAACAAATTTCTTCAACATTTTACTAAAACTTGAATTTATTACCTAAATC
Organism: Epiperipatus broadwayi; assembly: GCA_028023455.1. Taxonomy (NCBI): domain Eukaryota; kingdom Metazoa; phylum Onychophora; class Udeonychophora; order Euonychophora; family Peripatidae; genus Epiperipatus; species Epiperipatus broadwayi. The sequence continues at coordinate 1,050,840 of JAQFVV010000013.1, forward strand.
AACAAAAATTATATTAAATCATCAAATATTTTGATTATTTGTATATAGTCTTTATATACTTTTAAATATATAAAATAAAAATTCATATAACAACTTTCATAATATATAATATTTTATTTGAAAAGGTTTATTTGTTAATAGACATGTGGAAGAATTTTAGTAAAATTTGGAGGGGGGGTGGCTAGTATTGTGATTGTTACATAAATTTCTATTTTATTTATAATTACTAATAAAGTAGTAGGCAGTATTTAATATATATATACAATAAAATCATAGCATTTCTTATCTCAATATCTTCTACTTTTTTAATATTCTGACAAAAAAAAATCAAATAAATATTCTGACAAAAAAAATCAAATAAATAATAAATAAAAATAGTAATTGTTTTTCAATTAGAAAAGAGTACATTTTAGACTTAATATATTATTTTCTGATAGTTGTTATGGTTTTTCAATAAGTTTCTTCAGAAGGCTTATCTCTCACATGCTTGTTTGCATTTGTTATATCATGATAATTCAAATCATACTTAGTTATTTTACTTTTTTTTAAACTTAAAATTTTATTTGAAATGACTAGAATAAAGCTAATGATCATAGCAATTCTTCTAAGATTAAAATACTTTTTGAAGGTATTAAAAAGAAAATTAATAATATAATTACATAAAAATCATATTCTGAATTATGTATTTGTGTTAATAAAGAAAAAAGAAAACTAAATTTGGTATAATTAAAAAAATTATCAAAGAAAAAATTCAATTAATTTTATTATTATTATTTGGGGAAGAGGCATAAATATATGCACATATCAGTTTTGTACATTGTATATACATTTCTCAATTCAATGTCACTATTTTTTCATAACTGCATGATTCTGATTTTTTAAAATTTACTATTATTGAATAATGTTAATTTGTATAAATATATTGTCATATATATATATGTGTGTGTGTGTGTGTGTTCTTTCAAAATTGTAAGTTTATAGGACAGTATAGTACACTACAATCCACTAATTTATGTCATCTGTATGTTTGGCATAAAATGTAATGGATATGAAATCTCATTGTATATACCAACATGTATATAATAAATTGGCTGAAATGTTTTGAATGTTGATGAAAAGCAAGATTTATTATAATTATTTATTTTTATTAATAGTAGCTGATCATGCTTTCAGTTTGGAAACTAAAAGAACACTCAGCTACAATTAATAAAAATAAATAAATATACTAAACCTTTTCTTTTGTCAATGTTTTAAAAATATTTCAGCCATTTATTATAAACATGAATGAAAAGGATAACAGCTAATTTTACAAACATATATATACTTAAATAAAGATATAACCTTAGTACATGTGTCTTGAGTGCTCTCTACAAATCTAAATGCAAGATTCAACTTTATAAAGATAAGAACGGCCCACTCTTATCTTCAACTTATTTTTCTAATTATATAGGCAAATCTGAAGCATTTTGATTTGAAAGCATGAAGCTAATAAATTCTTCACTGATTAAGTCCACTATTTTTGTTAAACATTAACAATCATGAAATCTCATTAAATCAAAAGATTTTGCAATTGTTAATGTTTAAGTGAAATAGTGGTCTTAATCAGTGAAGAAGTTATTAGCTTCATGTTCCCAAATCAAAATGCTTTAGATTTTCCTATATAATTAGAAAAATAGGCTGAAGATAAGAGTGAGCTGCTCTTATCTTTATAAGTTGAATCTTGCATTTAGATTTGTAGAGGTCTCTCTTGCAATAAATTAAGCATGCAAGTTGTGTAAGGAAGGCATAGAAAATATTAGGCATCTGTTACTTCAATGTAAATGCTTGGAAGCAGAAAGAGTACAAATAATGAAGTTATGGAAGATTAAATATGAACAAAGTGATTATGCAGAAAGTGAGTTATTGGTTTTTATGCTAAATTTGGGAAAAGATAAGGGGGATTTAGATATGAAGGTGATGGAGTTGACAAAGATTATGTTGTGGAAATGGGATGGAGCAGATTATGGGAAAACTTAGGGTGGACACTGGAAAAGGAAGGTAAAGTGGCTAACAGATTTTTTTGGGTATAGCTGCTAAGAGATTCCTGACTCTGTTTAAGGAGAAGTCACAGTGCGTCACATCACATCACTCAAGGCACATGTACTAAGGTTATAGTCTTATTTAAGTTTTACATGCTGACATTACACTTAATAAGAATTAATATTTAAAACATATATATAGTAAATATGCAAAAAATGCATATATAGTGAAGTTTCAATATATGATGTATCTACATATACTATTTAAATTATATGCCATCCAAAACTATATGTAAATAAAGAAAAAATAATATTAAAACTCATAATTTTACGATATGACAGCAGCCAATTTTTCTGTTTTAAAGCACTATATGTGATCATATTTATTAATAATATTTTTTGAGATTATGTTCAAAGCATGTATATTTTATTCATCATTTTGTCATGGTACTGTATTCACTAAATAAGATGTTTTATATTTCTTAACAAAACAAAATTTAAATAAGAATTTAAACATTCTTACTACTGCATCAGAAAGCTTAAAGTTTGAAGATTTTAACCCAGATTCTGAAATTTCTAATGTCAAATAGGACTGATTGCATAAATTCCAAAACTAATACAGAATTAAAAACTTCAAAACAACTAGAAAGACAATTATCTGGTGCTGATAATGAGACTCATATTAACACTTTATTGGGAAAAAACGTTATTAAAGGAAAAAGATATTATCTAGAATATGTTTAGTTACAATATAATTCTGATGTATTGCTATTCATATTATTTCAAAAAAAGTGGTAAGATATAAGAGTTTTTTGTTTTTTTTATCTCTTTGAATGAATATGAATGAGTGAATGTATACTCAGTAAATATATATTTTAAATGGGCCTCCTCAATTTATTATTAATAACTGCATTATTATTTTTATAAATTTTGTTTACATATAATTCTAATTTTAATTCTAATATTTTCATGGATAAAAGATGATTTCATATTATTATTTTGGGGATATTCCATGTAGTAAAATAACTAAATTACTAACAACATTTGGAAAAAACTATTGGAAGACAAAATAAATTTTAAAACTTCTCAACCAATAGAATTTAAGTATGAGGAGAAACAAAAAGATAAAAATGATTTTAAATCTCACATGAATTTTTATAATTTGAGAAAGGGGACACTTTGAGGAAGGTACTTGTTATTGTACTAAAACATCAGCAATTTAGCTACTTTACTACATGGAATATCCTGAAAATAATAATAATATGAAATCATAATTATAATTTATATATACACAGTGTACTCATAAAAAAATCATTCATGTTATATATGTGTATGTTTATTGGAAAATTGCTGTACATTTGCAGTTTAATAAACAATGCATATTCTATTGTTATCAATGCTTATCCAAAATATGAGCTATTATATATGATGTACAATATAAGTGAGAAGATAACAGCTATCACAACTCCACTATACGAATTAAGACTTACATACTTATATTTTAATTAAAAATGTTTAATATAGGGTATATGAACACAGACTTTCACACCATCCACCTCTCTCCACTCTATCTAATAACACTGATACACCTAAACACATATATGCTGAAAAGATAAATAATCACCAATATACGTATTTCATGCTAAACCAGCAATCATCAGTTGGTCCAGACTATCATCTTTACACACATATATAGTATAAGTGCTCAGATATATATTAAGATAGACTATCCTCATAGTTTAATGGACAGGCTTCAATCCACTCCACACTCCAACTCTTCAACCGTCCATCCAATTGAAAATCTGATGATGGAATGCTCAAAGGCCACCCTGAGGCCGAGATTATTGTCACACCCATGTTGACCTAAGGTCAATCTGTATTTTTCATATTATCTCTTCTCAATTTAATAAATAAAAATTAATAATTCATCAGCAATTCTGAAGTGAAAGTAACTACCTCCCACTGAGTTATGTAGCATCAAAAACCAATGAAAAGATAGGAAGATACCATTCTATTTTTAGGCTCTGTTGTTATATAAGCTTAGTTTTCAACTTGGATTTTAAAATTATATGTGAATTTTATCTATTGTTTTAAATTATATACAGATTAAATATTCTGCAGTCACCATTGATATATTGGGAGGATGAAGAACAAGTATTACTTTTAACAACCTTTGAACAGAGACTAAAGATAGAATGGTATCATTCTATTTTCATTGCTTTTTGACACTACATAAGTCTTGATGCTACATAATTTTGCAGGAGATAGTTACTTCCACTTTGCTTTACCGGTATTTGGAAGTTATGGTTATTTATTTATTATTATAATTATATATCAATAAAAATTATCTCAAATATAAAAATAAATATTTTTAAATGTTTTTAATGAAAATGTAAGTATATATTATTTTATATAATTAGATACCAACCAGTAACCACCTAAACATTCACAGTAAATATAGTAATCAACACCTTTTAATAGCAAGAATGGAAATCCATTCTTACTAATGGTCCATTGAATATATGTATATGGACACTCTTGCGTTGTTAGCCGAGAGGTATCGCAGCCGCCATGCAAGCAAGTAGTTGGTTGCAGACGGTTGTGGGTTCGCGTCCGGCCGATGCTATGACATATGGAAAAAAAAAAAAGCTTGCAACTTGACTATAGAGAATGAAATATTGATACAATGAAGTTTAAATAAACCTCTTCACTGTAATGCAGATTAATAAATAGTCAATTATAACATTACAAACTGCAAAACTTTTAAATTGCCTATTATTAAAAGGTGTGAAGGTTGCCTTGACAGCAGTGAGAAATGTTGATTACTATAAACTTACATTTAATTACTATATTTACTGTGAATGTTTAGGTGGTTACTGGTTGGTATCTAATTACATCATTATCCCAGATTAGCTTTAGGCATTATTTCGCGTATTATTTTATATGTATGTGTATTCTATGTATGTGTCTAAATATTATTTTTCAGACTTGTAGTATTGCTCTTGATAAAAACTATATGTAAATAGTTGAAACAAATGGATTGTTTAAAATAATTTACATTGCAGGAAGAAATTGGAGAAATTGTATAATATATTACACATTTGTTTGCATTAAAATTAATATAATTTCCTATAAATAGTCTCATTTTATTTGTTTACAGTGTTGGTCTATTTTTTAGCATTGCATTGAGTTTCATAACCAGATTTATTTTAAAAAATAAAAAATAAATGATCTTTTCTGAGCTTATAAATTTAAATTTTTTTCATAAAAAAATAACAATAATACTATTTATATATAAAATCGATGGATATGAAGCAAATTAGAAAATTAATTAATATTCGTAAAGATGATTCAACATTATTTGCAATAACAAGAATTGATTTGTATCGTTTTATTTAAAAAATAAATATTAAAATTTAATTCTGAAAGATATTAAAATGAAGCTGAATCTTTTTTAATTATCATTTGTCCTTAAATGAAGTCATTTTTCTAATCAAATTTATTCAGTGTTTTATTTAATATTTATTTTTCTTCATTCTTTAGTTCTTTTTTATTCTTATCTTTGAATAAACTACTCTGATATTAATAATTTTTTCTATTTATTTATTCTTTTGTTCCATATTTGTTTACAGAAATCAGTTCATAAAAAATAAAAAAAAACTATGACGGCTCATCCAACCATTTATTTTGAATATTATTTTGTATATTAAATCAATCTTGCATTGTGAAGAAGTTTAAGTGAGCTAAAAATGTGGAAAATATAAAAATGTTAAGAAAATCGTTAAACAAATAAGTTTTTTTGTTATTCAAGAATTCAATTTTATTTTTTTATTTTTTTTTTGCGTCAATTTATAAATTAAAAAAAAAAAAATCCAATTTTGTGAGAATTTTTTTTAAAATTCAATTTTATGCTTATATTCAGTTATACTTGAAGCAATATAACATTGTCTTGCAAATTATTTAAGATTAATTAGTTCTCATCAGATGTCAAGCCAGTTAAATTGACAGAAAATGATTGCTATCCATAGTTTGATTCATTGGTAAAGTGACGGATTCTAGAATTCAATGGATACGGATTGCAGCTTAGATCTCTCAGTTTAGGTGCTTCATCATCTTATGAATTCCTATTCAATAACTTTTCAGTTGTTTTTTTTAATCAGGACTATTTATAAAAACTGTAAGTTGATTTGAATATAAACTTTTTACAAATTCCATGCATCTTATTCTTATCACAGTGGTAGAGTAACAGACTCAAAAACTAAAATTTTTTGCAATGAAGATCAGTCTATTACTTATGGTACCCAAACATCACATGACATTACATGTAACTAATACTTAAATTTTTAACACTTTACATAATCTCTTAAACTTGCTGCTTTTTTATACATATATGTAAGTCTGAATTTGTACTTCTGTCTAAACATACACAGTCGAAAAAGATAATGGTGAAAAAATATTATAAAAGACATTCTGTAAGGTAATCATCTATATAAAAATCCTGAGATTTTAAGTAACCTTTTGCGAGGTATTCAAATATTTCATATAAATGTACAAATTTGTTTTAAAATTTCTTCAACTGTGATTGGTTAATGCTGGATAAACAATAACAGAAAGATTTTAATTTGCCTCTAGTCTCCCAAATATATTTTTATTTTTAACTCTTGACTATGATAATCTTCACTACAGTATCATTTATATACTGCATTCTCACATGCATCAGAAATTCTATTACAAGTAAAACAAAAACATGATTTTTTAAATGTGGAATAAAAAACAGGTCCATCTTTTATGGGTTTTCTCATTCAGGCTTTACTTTAAATTATTAGGCAATGTTCAATGTAAAATGGCAACTGTGTTGACTACAATTCTGTCTTTTCCACTATATAGAGAACTAAATTCCTGTTCAACTGTTTCATCTATGATCCAAACTTAATGTAGAAGTATCTTCATTTATTCTATTTATCTTCAAAAGGTGATCAAAATTCACTTAACATCTCACAGCCATGTATTGTATTTAAATGTTATGCAGTAGTAAACATACTTAGTGCAAAATAATTACGATAACAGTACCACTTTCAACTTTTCATGAATTGACTGTATATTCAAATCTATATATATTTAAACTTTTATTCCAACACACACTTTTGTAACATACATCTAAAAAGGGGAAATGACTCTCCAAGATGCGATATTATTTGATGTAGCACTCTTCTGTCATGGTTTGCCACAGTGATAGAATAGTGGATTTTAATGTTCAAGATTCATAGCTATGGTTCAGTTCTGTAATTCCCAGGGCTCAAACATTTAGAAACTGCCAAACAATAAACCATTTGATTATTTTTTTATCATTAAGATATATATATATATATATATATATATATATATATATATAATATATGTTGCATATATATATATATATATATATGCAACAAGTATCATGTTTACAATTAACCTGTTATGATAACTAGTATTGTAGAACTCATATAATCAGATGAAAAATGAGATCCACTTTTATATGTCCATCTAAGATTATAAATAGATTATAATTGAGGCAGAATGACAATAAAAGTGAATACTTAAATTACAAAGACAAAATTGATGATCAATCTGTTTTTTTTTTTGTTGTCTGTGTAAGTGATTGATCTTTAAAAGAATATTAAAACCCCTTAGTAATTATTGTTATCTTATAAATGAAAATTGAAAGTTTGTCAATTTTCCTATTGCAATATTTTCAGTAAATTTTAAAATTTGCTTCTATTGTTATACTATCGCATTGTAGTTTATATATAATCTTAAATGAACAGATAAATTGTGGGTCTTATTTTATTACCTGCTTGTAATTCAGACATTATAATACTTTATGACATGATCTATCCATTGAAAAAGTGACTGGTGATTGGTTCTATATCCATGATGCCTACAGCATCATCTTTAACTTAATGCATTTATTATATAGTGACATAGTTAATCTCTTCACCACAAAAATTTCATTATCCCAGCATGTCTGGATCATGAGTTATGACATGAACTTTGACATATATTAATAATTCATTAAGGAACAGCTTGCTAACATTAAATGTTGTTTTAAATTGGGTAAAATTGTTATTAAAATATTTAAAATGATTCACACTGTGTATAGTCATAAACCATAAGTTAGAAGAATGATCTCAAATGATTTACAAGAATTTGTGGTGACAGAGAGAGCATTGATGATAATTTAAGAGAATACAAAATGCACTATCACATTTCATGTAATGTCTTTATTCAGATCTGATGAATAGCTAACGTATGTTACTATGTAACACATGTTGATTCAGAAATGACTCTGAAAGTATCTTGGAGAGAGAATTAGTCTTCATTATACACCATGTACATTGCTATGATATTTATTAATAAACATGCCCATTTAACACTTTGCATTGGTGTGTGGGAGTATATATATGTACAAGTAATCATAACTTGCTAATGAAATGTGTTAATATTGACAAATAGCACTAATTAAAATAACTAATTAACATACTTGTCGATATCATACAATTAATTTAGCAATAAAATACAAAGTCCATTTTAATATCCCTGAAAAAACTACACATTACACTTTAAAATTAGTTTACTTGATTGTAAATCTGAAAATTGTAGATGTGATAGTCAAAGTAATACTGCTTAAACTTCCAATAAATAATGAAAGTTCCATTACTAAGTCTCTGTTTATGAAGATTTTACTTGTATCATAAATAAAAGTATATTATCAGAAGGATCTTAATATTACAATGTATCCCAATATGAATATTCCAGTTTTTACAGTTCTGTTTTTTTTTCTCCATAACCATTATCTTTTATTCTCTTAAATATTAATTTTTAAAATATTTTTCCCTGCTGTTTTAATATATCATACCCTTTTTGCTTTTAAAATTTATTGTCTTTTTGCTATGCTTATTTTTTGTTATTATTTTTTAGTTTCAACTAATTGTCTTCATTAGAGCTCATCAACAAATTGTTGTATATCTATATTCTAGTATGATTTAAGCATTGACATTATAACCTTGGATAATTTTTATTTTTAATTATTTGGAATATCATCATCATCAACATTTTCTACCATTATCAATCCACTGCAGGATAAAGGTCTCTCCAAGTCTCTCTTCCACATCATCCAGCACACTTTGTTATTTTATCCATCTATCTCACATGTGGTCTTTTTCCAGGTCTTTTACAATCTCTTGGAATCCAGATTAAGATTTTAACTGTCCATCTATTATCATCTCTTCTAGCAATGTATCCAGCCCAACTCTCCTTCAGTCTCTTAATTCCTTCAATGATGTCAATAATATCTATTTGTTCTTTCATTCATGTATTTTATTTTCAACCTGTTCTTGTTGTTCCTAACATGCATTTCTCCATACTTCATTGAGTGGTCTAAAGTCTCTGTATTGCTCTTTTGTTAAGTGTCCAAGTCTCAGATACATAAATAAGAACTGGTAAAGTACACTTATTAAAAACCATCCTTTTCAAACATGCATATTTCCTTTTAATATTAAGTTATTTCTATCAAAAGTACTTCAGGCAAGTTTAATTCTATGATTAATTTCATACATTATGTTTCCATCTGTAGTAATAATTTGATCCAGGTATTTGTAGTTGTTAACTTTTTCTAAATCATCATTATCAGTCATTATTTTAGTCTTTTTAACATTTACTTTCAGTTCTACTTTCTTACTTTCATCTGTTAACTCTTACAACATTTCTTGGCTCTAAAACATTATTTGCAAAAACAATTACATCATCTGCAAAATCTAGATGACTTAAATAATCTCCATTTACTTTTAAATTCCTATTTTAATTCACAAATACTTCTTGCAAAACTGTTGTAAAATGTTTTGGAGACATGGAAGCACCCTGACCTACACCCTTCTCCATGTTAATCTTCCTAATACCATTATATAATCTAATTGCTGTTGCATTTTTATAAATATTTTTTAGAATATGACAATATCCAGGGTCTATCTATACCTTGATGCACTATTGCTTCAATCACTGAAGAAGTGCTTATAGAATCAAATACCTCTTCATAATCTACAAATCCAGAGCATAATGGCAACTCATATTCATTGGTTCTTTCTATAACTTCTCTCTATATTTGGATATGATTCCACTGTACTAAAACTACTTATAAATCCAGTTTTGTTTTTTGGTTGGTTAAAATCCAAAGTTCGCTGTAGATGTGTTTTAATTATTTTGGTAAAAATTTTGTATAGATTTTTGTATTGAATATAGTTAAACCTAAATTATTGATTTTAAGATTATAGTAAGATGGAGACATATAACTATTTGATTATGAACTTTATATAAGATTGTCAGATAGTCAAAATTGAAATAAATAATACTAAAAAGAATAATTGTATAAAAATGAGTACAAGATACTATTATTTATTAATACATATCAGTTTATTTACTTTATGAATAAAATTGACCAATTTTGTTGTAGTAAAAGATAATTTCATTTCCACTTTCATATGATATTATTTTTTAATCAGCAATCTTTATATACTGATAATCTAATATAATGTCTTTTTATGTGAATTCACTAGTCATTAATGGAATATATATTTCTTAATTTTACAAACAAAAAAAATCTCATTAAATTATTACTTTTTTGGGTATTAAACCTGTGACTACCCACATTTGTTTTTTTTAACTTGATTTAATGCAGTGGGGCTTTAAAATTAAAAGTCGGTGGATTGTTATCTCAGCTCCATAACTTCCAGTGCTAGAATATCGTATGACCTCCCTATCAACAAACTATTCCATTATCCCTCCATCCCGTTAAGAAAGAATTATGACTTTTAGCATCTTTTTTTAAAAAAAAATTATCATTATCAATTTATCATTCCAAAGTTTAATGAAATAATAATTTAATTATTGTGTACTACGTATAAATTTTTCAGATGATAAAACCTTACGGTAGATTGTCCGATTTGGGATCGGGAGATCCCGGCATCAAATCTGGCCCTTGCAATTTTGGCGCTCGAACTTCTTATGAAGTCCTGGACGTTATTAATCCTTGTTGTTTTTCTTTCTTGGTTTTTTTTTTTATCGTAAAAAGATTAATTTATTCTATGTAAATTTCAGTAGAGAACTGTTTCTCATTGCTAATAAAATGCTTTACAAATAAATTATAATTAGAAGATGAAATTCTCAAATTAAATAAAATAATATTTTTATGTGCCCTATTTTTAACCATTTATTTATTTTTAAATTCTACGAAAACCATCAATGGACTGAAAGGTCTTTTGTTAACTAATCTCGTTGACAAATAGTTTGCAAACTCACTAACTGGTACGTTGAATTATTGTTCGTTTATGCTAATGTATGTGAGTGTGTAGACCATATAGATTGTTAAATAGTTAGATAGATGGGTAAGAAAGTAGTTAGGTTGGTAGTCAGGTAGATAAATAAATGTCTGTGACTAGATAGGTAAATAGAGAGATAGTTATGTTATTAGATAAGTAGGTAGAGATAAGTGGATAGGAGGATATATATGTAAGCAAGTAGGAGTAGGTGGGTAGACAGGTCTATATGTGAACAGGTGAATAGATGAGTAGATAAGTGTGAAAATAGATGGATGGGTAGATAGATAAGAATGTAGACAATCAGTTGAATGGAAAGCAAGTGGATGATTGAGCTATCCAGCAGGTAGGTAAATTGATAGGTAAAGGATGAATATGATGGTAAATGGTTGGATATGCAAGTGGCTGGATGAGTAAACAAGGATAGGTAAGTGACATGCAGATGGATAGGGAAGAGATGGTCAGTCAGGTCATTGAGAAGCAGGTTAATGAATCGATAAAAACATTGAGCAGACAGATAGATAAATCAGGGACAGATAGGTCAGTCATTAGGAAGAAGAAAAGTAGACAGGTTTGCAGTGAGATAGATAGACAAAGAAGTGGATAGATGGCTTGATAGATTAATAGGCTATAATAAGGTAGGTAGAAAGATAAATGTTTTAGATAAATCTATATCTTAATAATATAATGACATTCATTATTTTACCATGTCGCTCTAAATTTTAGTTGTAAAAATTCTTTTGGAATAAAATGTAATTAAGATTATTAATTTCACAGGCTTGCTTTAATACTTTACATCATATATATATATATATTTACATATATATATAGTAAACATGCCAATAGCTCTTAACAAACTTTTCAGAATATTCTTATCCTCAGGCCAGTTTCTAGCTCTGATTTTCATCAGTGAGGTTCTAGGATATTCAACCATTAGATTTAAAATACCAATTCAAGCTCAGCACTTTATCTAATGTTTAACTGTTAAGTAGAAAATCTGAAAATTTCAGTCATCCATATGTCTTCAAACTCAGTTATTTAACTTAAATAGCCATATGGAACTGAACTAAGTTCAGATATCATATATTAATAGCTTTAGCAATATAAAATCACCAAAGCCATAAGAGCAATAACAATAATTGCAAGGAAATCAAGTCATATATCATGTGACTTCATTTAATAAGCTTGTGATACAAATGTTATATAATGAGCATGCTAATAACTTTTAACATATATGCTGTATCTGAACTTAGTTCAGTCCCATATGGCTATTTAAATGAAATATCTGGATTTGAAGACATATGGATGTCTGAAAATCTCAGATTTTCTACTTAATAGTTAAAGATTAGATAAAGTGCTGGGCTTGACCTGGTATTTTAAATCAAATGATTAAATATTCTAGCATCTCACTAATGGAAACAAGAGCTAGAAACTGGTCTGAGGATAAGGATATTTTGAGAAGTTTGTTGAAAGCTATTGACATGCTCATTATATAACATTTATAATACAAGCTTATTAAATGAAGTCACACAATATATGATCTGATTTCCTTGCAATTATTGTTGTTGCTCTTAAAAGCTTTGGTGATTTTATATTGCTAAAGCTATTAATATATGCTGTATCTGAACTTAGTTCAGTCCCATATTGCTATTTAAGTATTTGAAGACATATGGATGTCTACATTAGTTACAAATCACACATTACACAAACAAGTGAAGCTCAATTTCAAAAGAATTATATGGCTGAGCACTTTTGGGAATCTTTAGATTCCATATTCATAGCCTATCTTAAGAGTGTTGTTTTGAGTTGTGATTTTTAAAAGACTGGGTAGTAATTTATGAAAATCTATTCAAATTTATTCCATGTCTTTATATAGTCCATAATTCTCTTGAAATTGAGCTTCACTTGTTTGTGTAACACACAGTTTGTAATTTACTATTCAAAGGTGAAGTATAAACAATAATTTTATTTCAAGTTTAACATTAGGTAAAGTATTCAGTTTGATCTGGTATTTTAAATCTAATGCTTGAATATCCTAGCCTCTCACTGATAAAAGCTAGAGCTAGAAACTAGTCTGAGGATAAGGTTATTCTGAAAAGCTTGTTAGGAACTATTTGCATGCTCATGATATAACATTTGTAATACAACCTTATTAAATGAAGTCACATGATATATGACTTGATTTTCTTGCAATTATTGTTATTGCTCTTAAGACTTTGGTGATTTTATATTGCTAAACTTATTAGTATATGGTGTATCTGAACTTAGTTCAATCCTGAATTGAAGACATATGAATCTCTGAAAATTTTCAGATTTTCTACTAATAGTTAAACATTAGATAAAGTGCTGGGCTTGACCTGATATTTTAGATCTAATGCTTGAATATCTTAGTGCCTCACTGATGAAAGCCAGAGGTCGAAACCAGTCTGACGGTAAGGATAATCTAAAAAGCTTTTGGCATACTCATTATATAGCATTTGTAATGCAAGCTTATTAAATGAAGTCACATGATATATGACTTGATTTCTTTACAATATATATATATAAATTCCAAATAATTTAATGCATTCCTGGAAAATCACATGATATTAAACTTCTGTATTATTTTACAGTTAATAAGAATTACTATGTAATCAAAAGTGCTAGAGATTAATTAAGATATATATTTTATTAATTTTACCATTAAATTCTTTGGAACTTGCATATAATATATTTATAATGGGTATTTATAGTCTTTATATATATATATGTCTTTTTCATTCCTAAAAATTTATATCTCTTGTAAACTATAATATTTATTCAATCTATTTTTTAAATGTTTTGATCTAATCTTGCAACGTATTTGAATTAAAATAATTATATATTTATATAAGCAGACCTCCTTTTTCTTCAATAAACTCCAACAAAAGAGCTATTATAGATTAATGGAGAAAAGTTGTTTAGCCTCAAGATAATTGTCAATTAGTAGCATTTGATACTTGCTGGCAACATCAAATGCTGAAATTATCTTTGTTTACATGGATATACCTTTATGGCTATTCTTTATTATAATAACAATTCATGAAAATATTTAATTCAATATATATATATATTAACCCATAACTATGAATAGCTAGCTGTTTATTATATATAAATAACCTCATCACAGCTCTCATGCTTAAATAAACCAACAGAATATCATCAGTCTGCTATCAGGACAATATTAGAATTAAGTAATAAATGAAAACATTTACTATTTAATTGTAACATTGCCATGACAATATATTGATGATATTTTGATTTATTTAAAAATATTTGTGGTGATGTAATTTACATATATATTTGTAAATGATTATTTATCATTTAAAATATAGTATTACTTTTATTATCATCAACTATTTAACTGTAATTTATTACACTATGTTTGTTGACAATTTATTACACTGTCAAGTAAGTTTTATAGTAAATATAAAATAAATTATAGCAGTTTAAGTAAAATTAATTATATTTTTTTTAATTTTGTCTTGTGTTGTGAACATTTTTTTTTCTAATGTATTAATTTATTTATATGTCACTTGTTTTATTCTCACATCAATATTATTTGTTTATTTTTGTTTTTAAATGTCTGCAAGTATTTGTACTTGTAGAATTCATTTTATTTTCTTTTAGAGAATTTAAATAATATCTTTGTACACACAATGTATATGTATATACAGCATAGTTTTATATCTATTTCAGAGGTGGAGAAAGAGGTACTTCAAGTTAAAAGGTGGAAGGTTGTACTATGCAAAAGATACCAAGGTAATTTTTTTTACATATATATAGATATAAAGGTCTCATATTAATAAATGTATTCTTCTTTTTTTGTCAACAATCAGGATTTATATCCTGACAAGCAATAAGTTCATAGACAATCCAGACAACCATTAAATATTTATCAATAATATTTTTGGCCTGAGCATAAGTTAGATGAGGGTTACCTTGTTTTTCACTGTTTTTTATGAGAGGCTGTTAACAGGTCTTTGTTTTGCAATGGGCTGATTAAATATTGTTTTATCTTTTATCTACCTACCTATGTATACATGTATATATATATCAAGAAAACCAGACTCTAAGTTAATGATTAATCCAAGCTTATGAAACATATAGTTTCCTATTCATATAACAAAAATGCGCTTATTAACATATTAACCAGAATAATTATAGCTTAGAATATTAATAGCTAAATGTTTTCAGTGCAGTATGCCAGACTCAAAGCATTTAATTATCAAAATAAAATATATAGATTTTGTTTAATGACCAAGAGGTCAGCACATTTGCCTTATAAGCAGTTGTCCCGGGTTAGTGGGTTCACTTCCCGGCTGATGCTATGACACATGAAAAAAAAATTATTGGTCTTCCTTAATTTTTTTTTGCTACTATTTGATCCATTGCAAGGAATTCGTTTTTTTATATTAATCAATCTGCTCTTTAAGACATGTAGATAAACAGAATTAATTTATATATTGCTACAATTAAAGAGCAAATATTTTATAATACTAGATAAATAAACCATCATCAGATGAAAATTAACAAGTTTTATCTTTAGTAATAATATTTTTTTCTTGTATTAATATTCTTATGGATAGATACTGTAATGATACGAATGTAAAAAATGAATTTGAGTGATTGGGAAAACATCATGATCTCCATTTATCACAAATAACATAACTGATGAACAATTATACAATGGGTAAACATAAAATGATAAAATATAAAAACATCACCCCATGATCAATGAATACAGTGAATAAGAAATGACTATAAGAGTTAGAGACATGTGAATCAGCACTGAACACAACTATAAGTAGTTATAATAATTGTAAATTATTCTATTAATAACAACAAATTTCTCCAGAAATTCACAAGAATAATCAATAGGCATCACTTATGACTGGATTTAAAAAAGATTCAATAGTCAATGTCAAACCTAAGTGTGATATACAACAATCATCAGAATGCACATATATTTGAGTGTTAATGTGTCTAACATAAAAAATGCTGAAATTCTAATATATGCTGATCATCATTAAAGCTTTGACCATGTAGGCCAACTATAAATGAAACTTTGTATAAAAAGTATAAAATTCAGTGAATGAACTTTAAAGATGATCTTGACCATTGCATCTTTCAAAGGATCATCTGGATGTCAAAATATAAACATAAATACTCATATATAAATAAATTGCCTGTTATTGTTTTAGAAAAGTAGCTCAAGATCACAAGACCCTAGCATCTATGACTTTGAATAAGAGAAAGTAAAATTTATAAACTTAATCTACTTTAATTTGAATAGTTTTACTGGAATAATTTACAAACCCCTAAAGCATTATGCTATTATGAAATCAAGTCACAAACACTGCCAATTCATATAACAGATAGCTGGAGATATAGAGACATTAAATCTATTATTTGTAACATTTATTTAATATATTAAATAATAAATTAATAAACTTGAGGAGAATATATGATAATATGACAATTCAAACTTAAATACATTTTTATCAACAAGATATAATTTCATATAGTAATATTAACTTCTTATTGAATCTTAGTAATTTAATTAATCAACATTAACTTTAAACAGAATTTTTTCCGTCTTCAATGATTAAACTTTCAAACAACACTTCAAAGATAAAAAAATTAAATTAGCTTAAAATTATTCTTTCCCTTTGCTTATGAGAATGAAAAGGTCTTATTCAATAACACTTTGGAGGGACAATAAGATAAAGAAAAAACATTTATCAATTAAAAAAGTATTAACAAATAAATATTCACTATCATTAATTACCACTAATTTTTAAAAAAATATCTACAAATTAATATATATTGTGTACATTAAAGTACTTTTTATTATGGATTTATTTCTTCTGAGTACTTCTTTGGTAGTTGTAGTTTTTAATTTTTTATATTGTTTTTTTTTTTTTGTAAGCTTCTTCGTTAATACATATTTCCAGATAATGCACACAGTTAAATTTCTCCATTTTTATGTTAGAATATTTTCAGACTTTACAATGGCTGAATTTTATCTCTGCAATATAATAATTTATAGGTTATGTAATGTACAGAAAAAGACCCTGTGCTCTTGGATAGGGACAAGTCTTTTTGCAGATTACTTCAGGGCTATTCTTTTTTACATTTTCTTTAATGAACAGATTGCATGGTTAGGTTTAATAATACTCAGTTTCTAGGTAAAATTTAGCACATGGTTTTTTACAAATTCATTTTAGAAAATATTTTTACTTGAAGTGAGATGAATCTTACTTCAGTCTACTAAATCTATTGTTTGCTGTTCTCTTTACACAGCTGAATTTCTGCAATTTTTTCCACAGATGAATCAAGACTAACAGCTTGATTAAGAATGGATGCTGCTCACAAGACACTATGGTTTACTGCTATAATCTGCCCCTAATATTATTTCCTGTAATAATTCTGTATTCATCCAATCAATATTCTCTCAAACTTTTCCACCTTAAAACCTGACTAATTAAGTCTGTTTTTACAAAAAGGTAACAGTAATTTCTCTCCTTTTTTAAATTAAAAAAAATTCAATTATAAGAAAAAAACCATTTTATAATTGTTTTTCTCTTATGCCAGAAAACAAGATAATCTTTTAATTATGCTTTGATTTGAAAAACATTGTCTTTTACTTTGGAGAGAGATGATGAAAAAAGAAAAAAAACACTTTTAATTAATAGAAACAAAGTTTTTTAACAAAAATGTTAAAATGTTTTTTTTCTTTCTTTTAAAAATGTAATAAACATAACATTTCTCTATTCATCTTTTTTATCATTTGTTAAGAAAGTGAAATTAAATAATATTACTGAAGAGAAAGAATAAAATAAATTATTTATTTTATCTTATATCTTTCTATTTTACAAATACTTCTTAACAAATTATGAATATTCACATTGTTATTCTAAAAAAATGTTTAGAATTTTTATTTTATCATAATAAGTAAAAAAATATTTAAATAAATCAATATTTATTATTATAAATGAAAAAAATTAAATAGTATTTACCCCTTCTAACTTTATTTTTATAAACTTGTAATATTTTACATGACCTCAGTTGGCCAATACTTATAATCTAACAATACTTACAGTACTTATAATTAACATTTACAACATTTTGAATAATTTTAAAATAAAAAGATTTTTTTCTATTCTAGCATCATCTATTATAAGCTTTAATAACTTATTTTAACAATTTCTGTTTAACCTCACTAAACTGCACTATCATTTAATTATTTAAGCTTATAGAGAAAAGAAGATACAATATAGTACATCCTCAATGCCATTTTGAATTTTAAAACCCACTCAAAACTTCCACTGACACATCCAAGTGATAAATGACATTGATTGTCAACATATGGTTTCAAAAAATTGTGGTTACAAAATTGTAAATTTCATTATTAATTAATCATACATAATAATGAAATGAACATTTTCATTCATAGCTTTAAACCACTCTAAAACTGCTAATTTTTACATTACCATAGCAAATTTATGGTCATTTTAAAGTGTAAAACGTACCATATGATGCTGCCATCTCTAGAATTATTTTCAAGTAAAAAATCAATAATATTTAAATTTAAAGCTATAATAATAGAGAAGGCAGACTTTTCAAGACACTGTTTGGTTATTTCTCATTTTCAACAAAAGGTATCACTTATCAACAGTTTTGACAGATCTAAGTTCTTTGTTTTTATTTTCAAAATGAAAATGTATATTTTAGATATTTTTTCATATTTTTTTATATATTATAAATTATCTTGATAGTATATGCTGAAAATATAATTATTTTAGAAGAATAGTTAAGGTTTTAGTAAAAAATATTTTGTTTTAAACGAACATAAATTGAGAAAGGAATCAATAATATAGGCTCCATTTTATAATAGATTATGAAACATTCATTTTATGTTTTCCACTATAGATTATTTTTATAATTATAAATAGAAATTTATTTTTGAAAAAACTTTTGTTCACTTTCATAATCTGAGAAATTTTTAATTAGCTTTTTACAAATGAAACTAAAATGAATATAATATTAAAAGATAAATATATTTTACTGATGATTCTGTAATTGACCAATCAAAAGTTTAGAAATTTAATTCACAAGGAATTAGGAATTTGTACCAGTTAGAGATTAAAAAATCAAAGTGCAGTGTTTGCAATTGTCATCAAGTATTTAGAAATCCTAATTATAACTTATAAAATACAAAATAAAGCATATTATTTTTACAAATAATAGGGTTTTAGTTTTTTCTTACCTAAAATTCTTGGT
This sequence comes from Epiperipatus broadwayi, assembly GCA_028023455.1. Classification (NCBI taxonomy): domain Eukaryota; kingdom Metazoa; phylum Onychophora; class Udeonychophora; order Euonychophora; family Peripatidae; genus Epiperipatus; species Epiperipatus broadwayi. Next base: position 1,070,509 of record JAQFVV010000013.1, read on the forward strand.
TCACTACTGTTGAAGACTTAAAATCTATATAGTCTTTAGAAATCATTTTTTATCATTATTTCACATGTAATTTTTTTAAAAAAAAAAATAGTTTTTCACATGTAATTAAAAAAAACAATTTTCAGCACTAATTATAAAACAAAAATACTATTTTTATACAGTTATACTTTATCAAATCATGTGAGTAAATAAATACTTTGCATTAACATACATTATCACAATTTACATAAATCTTTCAAAAATCAAAATGCAATTTACATTTGCTATAAGCCTGTGAAAGAAATCAAAAGACAATTTATATCAACTACCAACAAAACTATATAAATCTGGTGATGGGCATTCATACACAGTCCATTGAATGGTTATGGCTGGAAGCCAAATATAAGATATTGAAAAAATTAAAGGGACTTCACTGGATTTATTACAATTACATTTAGATTCAGTCTGTTGACAGATGGACAAAAAGCATCTTAATGAGTGAGATTTACTTATTACATTTCTAAAAGATACTAAAGATATCTTCTGATAGTGAAAAGATTAATGTTTATCTTATTTAAAAGTCAATACCTTTTACATTTGAAATACTCAACAAATTTTTATTTATGTTACTATTCTTTTTACTTTCTAACATATGTATTTGGACATGGACCTTCTCCATATTAATCACCATCTACAGTATTTTGTATCAGCACTAATAAAATGTAATTATTTTCTTTAAACATGTTAGCATGTTCATTTATTGATGGTATGCAATTCTTTTAAACTATTTTAACATGGTTTTTTATTATTGAGGGCTCATGCCCCACATACTCCTGCATTTTAAACTACCCTCAACTATACAGAATTAGTAAAGCATGCAGAATTATTAAGTTTAGAGAAATGTGTAAATTACCTTTGCCAATATGCTTGTTTAATACTTAAGCCCAGAGAAATTTTATATGAAGGATGTAAGTAACAAAAGAAAAAAATGCAAATTTCTAAAAATTTATATTTTGGTTAGTTATTGTGAATCTATGAGAACCCTGGTGCCTTCTTAAATAAATTAAAAACTGATTTTGTAAATGATTCAGTTTAATATTCTTAACTTAAAACACTGTTGAAAGTCTTTTATTTTAAATATTGATGAAATTTAGTTCTTTTATTTTTTAAATATTAATAAACAGTAGGTTAATTAGGTTTGAATTTTTTGATACAAAATACTGTTGAAAATCAGGAATTTCATTTTTTAAATGTAGAAAGTGTAAATTGCATTTTGATTTTTGAAAGATTGATGTACATTGTGATAAAGGTATGTTAATGCAAAGTATTTAATTTTATTTTTTAAATATTAATAAAAATTGGGGGAATTAGATTTTTTATTTTTTGATACTCCATGAATACATGTGAAATAATGGTAATTTTCTAATGTCATGTGTGAAATGAAGCAAATCAACTTCTAGAACTCGTATACATTTCAAGTGATTAACAGTAGCGAACCAAGAATTTCTGATAAGAATGCACTAAAATCCTATTATTTGTAAAAAAAAAAAATATGATTTATTTTGTATTATATAAGTTATAATTGGGGCTGATGTAGTATGCACTTGACACCATTTTGAATTTTAAAACCCACTCAAAACCACCACTGAAAGTAGAAGTTTTGGGTGGGTTTTAAAATTCCAAATGGCATCGAGCACATGCTATACCAGCACCGAAAAGGGAATTGATCTTGTTTACAATATTATAGTAAATGGAATCATCATTTACGATATCACTTTATATCATTTACCTACTATTTTTTAAGGTCCAAATTATTTATTATATAAATTTTCAAATATTTCAGACTAAAATTGATTAATGAATATACAGATTCCAATATATATATATATATAGAATTGAAAAAAAAAAAGAAAATTTAAATGTATATGCCTTAAAAACAACTTTTTTAAAAAACTCGAATTAATTAAAATTTATTTTTTCTCTCATACCCGAAATAAACCAATTTATATATATACACACACAAAAAAAAAAAATTAATTCTTAAAATTTTTAATGTTACATTAAAGCACTGAAAACAATTTGTTTTTATAACTAATATTTATCACTGTACTAAATATATTTTACCCTAAGATTTTAGTTTATATGAATATAGTGATTATTTTAATAGACATAATATATATATAATTGTTTTAAATCCTGCAGTGGAAAATGTCCAATTTTGGGGTGTAATGTCTTTGGATCAATTCTATTTCTGACACTTTCAATGCTTGAATTTCTTATGAATTCCCAAACATTTAAACCATTCGATTATTATTATATATATTTTTGGAAGATGAAAACTTGATTTAAGATAATTTTTTATTTACTTTTATAGTATTAATTTTTATTTGATGATGATTGAAGTATATTTTACCAGCAAGTATACAGAGAGTAAATAGAATAAATGAGAATCTACTTTGGTGCTCTTTCAATTTTGACTTTATGTTAAGACAGAAAGCACTATAATATAATTTATTATACCTTCATATTATTACATTTTCATTTACAAATATCAAACTTTCTGCACTCATATAACTTTGATATCAATATCTTTACATAAATACATTAATGCTTATTAATAATCATTTATTAAACTATAGATTATTACAAACCCAGCTATAAACATTAAACCTCGTTTAGAGATACAATATTTTAAATCATAATAATATTACAAATAAATAATAATAATTTATATAAAAGTACTTTTGATTGTTTTGGTAACAATCTTTAGCAACAGAAATTATATGGATAGCAAAATTGACAAACAAGGCCTTTGAATATACCATCTTCAGATTTTCAATGATATGGATGGTTGAAGAGTTGAAGAGTAGAAAAAATTGAAGCCTGTCCATTAAAGTTTGAAGATTTGTTATCTTGGCATAAACTGAGCATTGATTATATATATATATATATATGTGTGTGTGTGTGTGTGTGTGTGTGTGTGTGTGGGAGTTGATGATCTGGACCAACTGATGGGTGCTGGCTCAGCATAAAATACATATATTGGAGAACATTAACCTTTTTACATGTATGTCATTGTGTGTATTGGTTATAAAAGATGGAGTGGAAGACTGAAGTGAGCTTGAAAGTCTGGGTTCAAATCCCTCTAATTTCAACTAGCTTAACTATATATAGTAAACTTGTAGTATTTTTTTTTTATTTTTTTTTTTATATGTCATAGCATCGGCCGGGACGCGAACTTGTATTTAAATATTAAATTAATTGATATTTCATATATATTCATACTGTCATGTTTGTTGCAGTTAATATTCATGAATTTTCCTTCTAGTAGGTCCTTTAATGTAGTTTAGAGGTTAATTATATACATCCAACATAAATGTATTAAAATATATATATATATATATAACATCAATTATTTTAAATAATAATTGGCTAATGAAAAATGCATGGAAGATTGCATAATATATATTTACATAGGTTTTTTTCCTTTAAGAATATTGTATTATTGTTATAATTTGTTCTCTTAATTTTATATATATATAAACGATGGATGTCACTATATATGCACAGTTCCATCATATTAATAAGGGCAAAAAATAATTATTTGCCAAAGAAAAGCTTTTCCTATTATTTTTATTATATGTACAATTATTGCTATTATATAAAGATATTTTATTTTTTATTACGTTGTTGTGATTTATTTGAATACACTTATAATTTTATAAATAAAAGTTACAAATACATTAATGATGCCTTTATTAAGAGACCTTTTAAAACTGAAATATATCAACTTTTTTTAAAATTTAAATATTCAAATTTGTATAAATATTATAAAATACCTTCATCTGTTATTTGAAGTACATGTGAATTAAAGCTTTTTAAGCTGGTCTGTTCCATTCTTTCTTTTTTTGAATATGAATATGCATTAAGGATTTTCAATTTGGTTGTTTCCAGCATATGGCCATCTTTAGTCATTAGTTAACTTTCAATTTTATTTTAAGTTTTTTTGATAGGCACAGTTTTTAAAATTCTTGCATTCAAACAATCAGGCAAATCATTTCTGGGTTATCAATATTTTTTAGCATAACACTTTTTCAATTGAATATTGAGAATTTTAGAAGAGAAATGATGATTATTTTAATAAAGGAAGTCTATATATTCTTAAAGTTGTAATTAATTATCTCTATAGTTTACTAACCTTAGTAGTCTGTGTTATAGAAATATATAATGCAGAGTTTAAATTTATTAAATGGGTAATATTAATAACTGCATTGAATATATTCACAAAAAAGTAAGATGCAAATTTTAATGGTCTCTAACTTGGATTTAAACTTTTAGTATCATTAATCACTATCTAACATAAAATAAGTAGACTAATTTCTCATTCTACATATGAAATTGTATATATTTAGTCAATTTTTCTCCATATCTTTTATCTGAACTATTTATTTCATATGCAGTCTTTTTTTAAAAAAATAATTTTTCAATATTACATGAATCACTTTAAAATTTGAGTAATCCATTTTTTTAGCAACTTTACCAGCCAATTCCATGTCACAGTCTCAAATCTTTCTTTATCTATTTATTATATAGATATTCACTGTTCACTGCCAAGAAGCAATTATTAGATTATCCATTTGAGATCTACATGCGTATATTGAAAAAGAAGTGTGATGCATTAAAACTTGATAGCTTCTGTGAATCACCCTGAATTTTTCTTGATTATTGATTAATCATGCCATCTGATTTAGTTGCTGGAATGATTAATCCCATAACTGATGGATGATAATTACAACATTATGCAACATGATGGTAGTTCCCTATATTTATCATGAAATATTCTAGAATCAAATTACTCCATTATTATAGATCCAAATTTTTTATGATGACTTCTTTGCTCTGTGTGTCTGCTCTCATAAAATTCTTTTTGGAAGATTGCATTAAGGACTATATGTTTGTTCTGTTTTTATTATATGATCTGGAAAATACAGGAATGCAAAAACAATGCTGTTTCTATGATTATTATGCCCTTGCTTAGTAGATTGTAGGAGTATACACTTCACATGACCACCATCTCTTATACTTGTGTATAACTGTTGTTAAAACAGGTAAAACTCACTATACGTATGCCACACACAGCAAGCTAGAGTAATCAATGGATGCCAGAAGGCTTGTGCATAAAATCCACATCTAGTGCCTACTCATCCAATATCCCCAGACTAATTTCTGGCTTGTGGCCTTCGTCAATGAGGAACCTTGGATTACTCTAGCTTGCTGTGTGAGGCATACATATAGTGAGTTTGCCTGTTTTAACAACAGTTATACACAAGCATAAGAGATGGTGGTCATGTGATGTTTATTGGCTTAAAATCAATCCTGCCTAATAGGATATTGGTGGCTATGGTTATTAAAGAACCAAAGACACCAAAATGTATGGGAACTGAACTGGATTCAGACCCATATGACTATATAAGCTGATAGGCTTGAATTGGAAACATTAAGGTGTTTTTAGTTTAAGACTCATAGTTTTGTAGTTAAATGGAAATAAAAGGTGGTTGCTGAAGGGTTGCATTAGATCCTAAGATCTAGATGCAGTACTCTCAGATCCAAGGCTCCTCACTGATGAAGGCCACAAGCCAGAAACTAGTCTGGGGATATTGGATGAGTAGGCACTAGATGGGGATTTTATGCACAAGCCTTCTAGCATCCAGTGATTACTCTAGCTTGCTGTGTGTGGCATACGTATATGAGTTTTGCCTGTTTTAAGTATACACTTATGAGTATCAGATGTCATGTGATGAGTCTTATTTCAAATCTGGTAAATCTGATATTTAATTTTCTATTCAACTTTGTGGTTTATTTATAAATTTAATCTACTTCTTTTATATTAACTCTGAACTTCCAATAAGATTTCAAATTTATCTTGGAAATTTAAATTGTTTTGCAAAACTCTATACACATTATAATCAACAAAATATTGTTTCTAGTCAAAAAAGTCAATGAACATCAGAGAATATTGAAGTGTACGCTATAATATTCCAATTTCCAGGTCAGTTTTCTGGCTTTAAGTTTTGTCAGTGAAGACTAGAATTGAAAACTGAAGCAGTATACTTAACCATCCTTTTTTTCATTTTGATATTGTTCATGCTAATAGTCTAAATTTTGTAAAAAAACTCTTTAAGATTTTGAACGCAAATATCTTCCTAACCAAAGAATAATAAAACGGTTATAAATGACTTAAAAGTGATGCCTTTAATATATATAGAAATTGACCTGATGTCAGATTTATATAACTATACAAGATTGTTAGCTAGAGTTCAATACCTTGTTTTTTTAATTTGAGACTAATAGCTTGAGTAATATAAAACAGTAAAAATAATTTCTAGATGCCTAAGTGAAATCCGGGTTCTTACTAACAAAGGCAAAAGTTAAAAACCAGTCGGGGAAAATCACATCTGATAGCTACTGATTACCCAAGCTTAGAGCGTCTGTAAAATGGGGTGAAAAAACTCCAGTTGGAATTTCAAATAATTATGTTTATTGAATCAATAGGTGGAAATGCTTTAGAAATACTTTTATTTTTTAAAAAAATTTAATGTCGTTTTTATTATTATTATTTCATAAAAGATTGTGTTTTTTGTATATTTATGTTGCACTTAACATAATATATTGACATTTTGGACATAAGAATGTATGTATGGGACAGAAATAAATAATCATTTAGAAATAAAATTCATTGCTTAGTTTTTGTTATTTCTGAAATCAATATACATTTTAGCTGTCTTATTCAGTTTATAACAAAAACTCCAGAATCCTTCCCCAAATTCTAATTGGTAAGAATTTCAACTGAATTTTTTTTTTGTATTATCTTTGTTTAAAATATCTAAATAATCATTTATTGGGCAATAATTAGTTAATTAGCTGAATTGGTTATAGAATGACTAATAATTAGATTTTAAAGTGTTTGTGTTTTTTTTAGATTCAAACCTAAACCATGAGCATAACAACTATATTCCATTAGGAGGACAGGTAGCATATAATTATATATGAAGATATACTTTTAATATACTATTAAATGTCACATGTTTTAAAATAATTAAATATTTTATATTAATTTTGTAATTACTGAAGTGCAATAATCCTTTTAAAATAATCCACCAATTATACCCTTCTTCCCAGTTTGATTTTTATATACATAAAAACCAATATATTCTAAAAATAAATCTCAACATAAGACAATTATCATTTATTATAACTTTAAACTCTCAAAAATTTATTAATAGATATCAGAATTTAAGTCGACAAATTATTTTCACATTAAATTTTATCTTTTAAAATTAAATCCTTGTTTTTTTAACATTATTAAAAGATGTACCATTCGAATATACATCATTGTAATGATAATATTGTAGATAAATTAATTACGTTTAAAAATAAAGGCAAACTTCCATCTACAAAACGCATTGTATTTGTTATTTTTATAATCCATCGCATTAACACTTTTATGACCAATCCAAATAGTCTAATACCTCTACTCTTTAAGTACCAATTTACCAGGTCTTATTAGATACCTGAATTGACTATGGCCATCTATCCGAAAGAAAAATCCTAAGCATGTTTGTGACTTGGAAAATAAAAGTTCTCCTAATCTAAACTTGAAATTAGATCGTGAAACGACTGGAAGATATATTATCATCTATACTCCGAGTGTTTTGAAATTATTATGTTTAATGACTAAAATCTTTTTATATTTAAAATTTATCACATTTTATCTTCATGTTAATATTTGTTAATGCTACAATTAGTAAATAAAATTATTTATTTATTAAGTTAGCAATAAATGTGTTTATTCATCATATGTGCGTTGCCACTGACAGATATTTTAATGAACTATTTTTTATGTAAATGATTTGGGCTCGTTTGAGGTGTCTTAATATTAATGTTATGTTTCTCGTTAATTGAGTTAGCAGTTTACAGATTTTGTTTACTAATTTTTGACATCTTATAAACTTACTGAAATGTAATAAAATTAAGATGAAATTACATTTTTGACATTATTGAAGTAATAGCGTTTATGCGCCAAAAGTTTGCGAATTGCATAATCTGATGTTGTTTTATCATAATGGCATGACTAATGTTTATGGTGCTTTAAATGCAAGAATCAATTATGATAAAAGGCTAGAAAGCAGTACGCAAATTATTACCGATGATGATTGTTATCACAGAACTATGTTTTTCAGTTATCCTGCCTGTCTCTGAGCAGAGTACACGCATTATATATATATTACAGCTGCTAAAGTTTAAATCAAGTTTTCTTCAATCGTTTTGGAAATTAATATTCAGTTATTGCTGCCATAAAAATTCTTTTTTTTTTGTTATAGTAATCTTCTGAAACATTTCTTTATTATTGCATTCTCTTTCAATACCAGCAATTTGGATTTGAATATTGGATTTGAAAGATTTTCATCTAGCTGAGAATTCCCCATAACTAAACTCTCTACACAATTATTAATAAATAATAGATTTTCAGATTTTTTTTACGTGTTTTTATTAGCACATCTCAAACTAATTCAATTTATAATTGCAATTATCCGCCAATATAAAATATCAGATGATCCTCTGTTTCTGTATATGTATTTTGAAAATAAGCTTTACTGATCAGGTAAACTAATGCATTGGTGGTCGAGAGGTCAGCGCGACTGCCTTGCACTAGCAGGGAGTTGCCCGGGTTGCGGGTTCGCGTCCCGGCCGATGCTATGACACTTAAAAAAAAAAACTAACGAAATTAAGCACCCAGATCTTCATGCTCAGTTTGATACTTCAATATTTTTTCATTACACTATTTCCTCACTTTCAAAAGTTTTGACTAGGGGAAATAATTATTGCCCTAGAGATATTTTCAATATTTGTCAGTGTAGTTCTCAGATTAAATTCTATTATATTACAATAATCTATCAGCATAAAAACTCAGATTATCTCTTATCGTATATGCATTTAAAACAGGCAAAACTCTCCATACAGTAATGCTACTCTGCACAAGCCAGAGAGTAATCAATGGATGCCAGAAGGCTTGTGCATAAAATCCCTATCTAGTGCCTACTCATCCAATATCCCTAGACTAGTTTCTAGCTTGTGGCTTTCATTAGTGAGGAGCCTTGAATCTAAGAGCACTGCATCTAAATCTTAGGATCTAATGCAACCCTCCCGCAGACACCTTTTATCTCTTTAACTACAAAACTATGAGTCTAAAATTAAAAACACAATAATATTTTCAATCCAAGTTGGTGTCTATGATTTTTTTAATAACCATAGCCACCACTATCCTATTAGGCAGGATTGGTGTTAAATCACTAAATATCACATCATCACAATTTCTTATGTTTGCTCATAACTATTATTAAAACAGGTAAAACTCTCAATATGGTAATGTCATTCAGTGTAAGCCAGAGTAATCAATAGATGCCAGAAGGCTTGTGCACTAACTCCCTACCTAGTGCCTACTCGTCCAATATCCCCAGACTAGTTTCTGGCTTGTGACTTTCATCAATGAGGAGCCAGCATAAGAAATGGTGATCATGTGACATATATATATTTCATAAATCAACATTCGTCAGATGTGCTAGAGACATTAAACATCTGGATCATTTTAACCATAAATAATATTTATCTACTCTTAGCCAAAGTTTAGAAAAGAAAACTACAAGAAAAAAAAAAACCTTAGCAACGAACAATTAATTAACCTGGAGAATAATGTCTTATTGTTCCTCTGTAAAAGTTTCTGAAAAGGCCTCTACCCTGCATTAGCTGATTCGAGTTATTTTAGCTAAATTAAATAGTCATCTGGAAGGCAAATAAAAAAATCAAAATTCTACAGCCACTTGATTAACCTCGGCAGTAAGTTTCCATAGTAATGACACATTCATTTTTTGGCATTTCACATTTAAAGTTATATTAATTTGTTAAGCATTGGTGGCCTAATGGTTAGCATAGCTGCCTTTCAAGGAGCTGGCCCGGGTCCGCTTCCTGGTCAACGCATTTGATATATAAAAAAACAAAACAGAAAAATAAACTCAAGAACCTCATGATATTAGAGGAACATATTTGCTCTCCTTACCCACAAGCTGGGTTTGAATCATAGAATAAAAATCAGAAAAAATTCTAATTAATTATATGATTTCATTTATTATCAGGATCATGGCCAGTCAAGATAATCATCCAGTATAGAAGGAAAACGACAAAAAAAAAAAAATAGTCCTTACCCTTTACAATTGGAAAATCTAGTGAAGAATTTCTTCTTCACTATCTTTCTGTAGAAAGACAACGAATTGCTAAGCCGTGAACTATTTAAGGTTCTTTTTGTTATCATTAATCCACAGTATTAAGAATATTAATTTTAATTGGCCTAATATTAACATAAGATTATGGAATAGCAGATGATGATTATACTAGCTACTTTTTCATTTAACGATGGTAAAACAGCCATTAAGTAGCCCACTGCAAGGCAAAAGCATTCCCAATAAATCTTCACAAAAAAAAAAATATGAAAGAGGAGACTTGAGGGATGTCAATAATAGCTAGACATCCATTTATCAACTAATATTGGCTAGATTGCTAGATTTTATATAGATCATTTTACACCTGATTATTAAAACCTTGAAAAAATAGAACCTTAATTCAAACCCAGTTCTTGACAAGATGACTCTATATAATCATTGCACTACGAGTCTCTTATTGTGCCATGGTATTCTTTAAAACGTATACATATGAGAAAACTTTTTACTGTAAAATCAATGTCGATACTTTATAAAAGTTATATAGTTTATCAGTGCCTTAAAAATTCAGTTATTGTTTGTAATGAATTCGAATGCAAATTTTCGTAATATTGTATTCTGTCTTTTCCTTTTCGATTTTATTAACCAAGAACTATTTTAATTAGATTCATTAATTAAAGTGATTCATTCTTTTAGTATTGTTACTGTTATCTATTTTTAAACATGCAACTAGAGAATAAATAAATATATATATATTATTTTAAATGTTAAAATTTTATTTTTTCAACGCATTTAGATTTCTATTCGCGTTAAAAAAAAAAATTACTATTGGTTAAACATTTTCAATTCTCCGTAAAGAAATTATACGTGGGAAGGGGAAATTGATTACTTAAAATGTAGTGCAAATAATTGTTCAATTAAATCAATGCTTTTAAAATCTGATAGAGGGCGCTTAATTACATGATTCATAATATATGTTATGTATTAGAAGAGAAAGAGGGGATGAATAAAGTACGGAAAATTAAAGTACCTAATAATGAAGAGAGACTATGTAATAGTGATTGTAATTTCTTTATAATAGAAATGGTTGGTAGTGTGATGAAAAATAGTAATAAAAATAGAAAGGATAGTGAAAGATGTGGATGGAGAATGAATGATAAGAATAAGTTATAAGAATATAAATTGAAAGTAGAAGAAATCATCGAAGAGTTGATTGGGGATGAATATAAGAACTGGCGTGGTGTAGAAAAAGTGGCAAATAGGCTTTTAAGTGACAATATTCAGAAGAATAAAAATAATAAAAAAGTGAGAATTGATGAATGTGTAAAAGAGAGAGAAAAAGCATGCAGAGAATATAAGTGTGCTATTAAAAACAAAAATAGTGGGGGGAAAAAGTTAGTGTTAAATGGAAAAAGTATTTTAAAGAAAAAAGTTGGCTAAAATAGATAATTACCAACAAGAGAGAATGAAATTAAATAGTAAATTGTTGGAGGATATTAATAAAAGTGGAAGAGATGGGAGTAAAAAAAAATGAGTGAATATATTAGAAGAAAGAATGTAGAAGAGAGATAAATAGTATTACTAGATGATGAGGGAATAGAGTGTAGCTCTAGAGCAGAATTAGAGATAATCTTAAATAAATATTAATGGATATAGGAAAGATGTTAGATGTGAAGGACAGAGTGATAACAAACATGAAAGCATATAGTAATGGAAATATTAGGTGTAGGTGTACAGAAAATGAATTGAATGAGGCAGTGAAGAAATTAAAAAGTGGAAAGACAAGAGATTTAGATTGATGGGCATCAGAGATTATGATGAATATAAGAAATAGAGCAAAATCATGTTTTAATAAGATGACACAGAAGAATTTCCAGATAGCTTTAATAATATAAGAATAAGATTACTATTTAAATGAAAGAGTAAGGATCATAGAAAGTTAAATAATTATAGATCAATAGCAGTAATGACAATGTTATATAAAGTTTTCACATACATGATGGCTGGAAGGATTGCAAAATGGATGGAACAAAATAATATAGTGGGAGAAATGCAAGGAGGTTTTCAATCAGATAGGCATATAGGAAATAATTTATTTGTAGATACACAACTTATAAATTTACTACATTTCAAATGACTAGCTAAACTTTAAATTTTTAAACATGATGAATAAAACCATTAAAATATATAAATCTATAAACAAATTGTAATAGTATTTTTTCCAATAAAATGCACTAAATAAAAAAACCCCATGCCTATTATCTGTAGTGAAAACACAAATATGTATATATCAATGTAAACATTTAAATGATAAACTTTTCAAGTCATGTGATGTGATGAACTGTGACTTCTCCTTATATGGAGTCAAAAAACTCTCAGCAACTATGTCCAGAGAAACCTGTTAGCAACTTTACCTTCTCTTTCCATTCCCCATATCCTGCTCCATCCCATTTCCACAACATAATCTTTTGACAACTCCATGGCCTTCATATCTAAATCACCCTTATCTGTTCCCCTACCCAGCATAAAAACCAATAACCCACTTTCTGTATAATCACTTTGTTTATATTTAGCCTTCCATAACTTCATTATTTGTATGCTTTCTGCTTTTAAGCATTTACATTGAATCAACAGATGCCTAATATTTTCTATGCCTTCCTTACACAACTTGCATACTGAATCACCCATATTTTTCCATTTACATGTATATTCCCTTGTTGTTAAAGATCTTGTTCAAGCCTTAAACAATAAACTACTTTCCTTGCTTTATCATAAATTAACTTGCATCCAATATTTTGTTTACTTTTATATATGTATAAACTCTTTTTATTCTCCATATATTTTGTTTACTTTTATATATGTATAAACTCTTTTTATTCTCCATACTACTTCTCCATCTCTCCAACTCTCTATACTTTATTAATGCATCTATTCTTCTATCCCATTCCTTACCACTATAATACTCAACAATCCTCCTAACACAATCATCCCATCTCTTGTATAAATATACTGATATAAATTCTTTATTCAAATCTTTTGCATACTGCATTACCTTTCTCACCCATCTTGTTGCCTGCCCTTTACTCATAACCCAATTAAATACTATTTTGGCTATTTTTCTATTATCCATAAACTGCAATCCACTGAACATTTTCATTTTGCTTTTTTCATCTCTCATATAAAAACTTGACCATCCCATTTCTCCTTGAATTGCCTCCTTTGCTGTCCACACATCTGCATCTAATGCATGTCTTCCTACTTTCCTTTGTACTTTTTCTAAGTAATTTAATACCCCTTTACTAACACATAATGCATCATTGCCATATGTTAACACTGCTACTGCCACTCCTTTTCATACAATTCTAGCTACATCATTTTTATTATATGAAAATGCTATTAATTTCTTTATCAATCCCTTTCTTTTCTTTGCTTCATTTATCAATTTTTTCTCCCATTCATCCAAGCAATTTTTCTGGGTACTGAAGATGATTCCCAAGTGATGTGGTGATGTGATGTGATGTACTGTGACTTCTCCTTAAACAGAGTCAGGAATCTCTCAGCAACTATGCCCAAAGAAACCTGTTAGCCACTTTACCTTCCCCTTTCATTCCCCACCCTAAGCTTTCCTATAATCTGCTCTATCCCATTTCCACAACATAATCTTTGTCAACTCTATGGCCTTTATATCTAAATCCCTCTTATCTTTTCCCAAACCCAGCATGTACTGCTTCTCTCAATATACTGCCCTCTTTTGTCAGATTTACCTTGTAAATTACAAATCTGAACAAAAGAGAGCAGTGCATTGATAAAATAATACTTGAAAAGTTTATCATTTAAATGTTTACATATATATTCACATATTTGGGTATTTCACTATAGATAATATGTGTGGGGGGTTTTTATTTAGTGCCTTTTATTGGAAAAAATACTATTACAATTTGTTTATAGATTTATATATTTTCATCGTTTTATTCGTCATGTTTAAGAATTTAAAGTTTAGCTAGTCGTTTGAAATATGGTATATAAACAAAGAAAACATGAGAATGATCCTAAGATAGAACAATTAGAAATAGTCACTATACATTTGATTAATAGTCTAAATGATGTATGCATAAATTTTCTAATGAATAAAGTTGATATTTAATATATATATATATAAAAAAGAACATTTCATTTATGTAGTCCATAAATTTTAATCAAACGGAAAATATATATATATATATTAATTAGTTTTCTTAACATTAGCCTTGCAAATTAAAATCTAGTCAGCATACATTAATACATTTTTGGAGTTTTTTATGTAGCTTACAATTAAGTAATAGGCAAAACACTTTTCAAATAGCCAACTATGGAGCACAGTTTTTTCCAGTAATGTCTTAAAGAAGAATGAATTTTAAGGCATTCTTTACCATGACTTCCAAATGGTCGGTGGATATTTTTTCATGCTTGTTTTACCTTCTAATTAAAAATATCTATTTATATGGTCAATTAATATTGGATAGTTAAATGAGTTTGCTATGGAATGGCTATTTTTAAAAAAACTTGAGAATTTAATTAAAACCTGAAAAAAAAAAAAAATTAGTGTTTATTTGCTAATTTCAAACTCAGGCTACAGGAGTGGCAATTAAATACCCGCCATCTTATGTATACCATGAGACTTTTTATATACAGTTAAATATTATCATAATATTAAGTTGTACACTGAAAGATATATGCTGTCTATTTTTAAAAAAATTATTTATTATTTATGATTGGAGTTCGTCATCTTAGTCAGATATTATAAAAAATAAACATTACATCAGGGGTCCCCAACCCTATGCCCGCGAGCACCATGGCGCCCGCAGACCATTTTATGTGTGCCCGCCGCTATCTGAACATGATAAAAAATTATTTATCTGATACAAATAAATTTAATTTTTAAAATTTCTTATAAATTATTATATTCAAATTGTAGGGCATAATATACTTTTACAGCATAAAAATATAAACGTTAATTATATGTTAAAATTTTATTTTTGAAATAAATATTTTTTTGTACATTATATGTATTATTAACAATATCCAACTATAAATTTACATTGAAAAAATAAATAGTGCCCACCACCTGGTTGAAAATATAAATGGTGCCCGCCACCTGGCCGGTATTATAGAATGTGCTCTTAAGTGCAAAAAGGTTGGGGACCCCTGCGTTACATGATATTTTTGTTATTTTTGAGTCATTTAATATTCTTTTTAAAATATTTTTTTTTATTTAACTTTGCAGGCTTAAATCCACATTCAGTAAATAGTTATAATAAAGAATATTAATTATAGTTAAATATTCCGATGGTTAACCATCTAATATTGGTCAATTAATGGGTATTCATCTATTTTTAGTTAATGAATAAAACAAAAGTAGAAAAATTATTCAAGATCTAATCATCCCGTTTTTAGAAAATCTGTTGAGTAGTATATTTTTCTTCATTGGATATATTGGAGAGATCTTTTCTCCAGCAGTAAATGCTTTTATTTTGTCATTAACGTTTTGTATTATAATGTGCATTAGTGAAACGTTAGGGGAAAATTTCTCAAATAAATTTTCATACTATCTTTAAATATTAGAAAACTATTTTTAATTGTAAATGTAATCCTATTTCGTAATTTGCAAAAGTGTTATTTTATTTTATAATCCTCTTCCATGAGTCTCAACTATCTTAATTTTACCATTTCCATTTTTTTGTCTAATAATCAGGCAGGTATCCGTTTATATTTTCTCTCAGTTCTTCATTCCTTTTAATAATCTTTTCTCTTTGAAATATATTTTCGTTATGCCCGAAGTAGTTTAGTACTCTTACAGAGTGGCAAATTTTGGAGATCAGGGTCCATGGATCGATACCTATTTCCGGTATTGAACATTGCGAATTTTCGAGCAATGCACTATTCCTCTATTTTGTTAATCTCATCTATTGAACCTTTTATACATTTAAATTTGTTTATCATTTTGTTTTAAATAAAAGTTATTAGCATAAATATATGAATAGTAATAATAGAATGCCCTTAATTGCTCCTGAGTTCACAAAAAATTTGAATGCTGAAAATGCAAGAATTATATTCGTTCCTAGTCTATTTATTTTAGAGTCTGGTACTCTACAACTGAACTAAATCACTCAGGGTATAATATAATTTGAAAACATTTTCTTTCCTTATTAATTAAAAAAAAAAAAATTTTTTTTTAAACTTTACTATATATGTTATAAACGCTATATACTCACTGTGTATGTGTTATCTAATTAAAAAAAAAAAAATTCTAATTTATATATTAATTTCATTCTACTGACCGATTTTTTTTTTAAAAAAAAAAAACTACAATTAACTATAATCTATGTTAGATGGCAGCACTGTTTTTAGACACATTTAGTATATTAAAAAAAAAGAGTATATTAACTTTGAATTACCAAATTTATGTATTTAGAATTAATATGATCGGTAAAAATATATCTGCTAAAAATACGTACATAAGCATAAATGCTTGTGTGTGCCTGTTGTAAACAAATTCGTGTACATATACTTGAAATTTTTATATTTAAAATAATATTAACATAAATAAAATATTAACAGTAAAAGTTTTTTTTGTTTATTTGATTATATGATTATATTGTATTAAAAACCTTCAAAGAAGCAAAATTTTGTTACTTGCATTTATATACTTTCCAATATTATTTCAGAAGTTTAATATATTATAGCATATATTGTATTTATATATTTTCTATGTATATATGCATGAGTGTGTGCATTACCCAATTTATTATTGTTAATACAAATCTATAAGATTTGTTGAGTCCATCTTACTTCAAATAACAGACTGGTTACTATTTATTATATATATATTGAAAATATTTTAATTATATTTTGGGTACTGCATTAAATTACTTTTCAACTAATGAAAATAATAATAATCGAAGTTCGAGTGCCGGTACTGGAATCTAGTTCAAAAACTTTCCATTCTAGAATTGAGATTACCGCTGCAATAAATCATGTAAGATTATTCAAATAATAAATATATGTAATAATTAATTGCTCTTATTGTGTTAATATAGGGCTATGATTTTGTTTCAAAAATTAATTTTTTTTTTTGCACTTTCTTAGAAAGGAGTTTCAAGAGCTGAAAAAAAAAACTAGTCAAATGATTGAATCATTTTTCTATTCACTGTTTCGTGAAACATATTTGTACATATATATAAATGTATGTGTGTGTTTAGATATTAGTGGAGAAAAGTATCATAGACTAACAAATCCAAATGGTCAAAAGCCAGCCAAAAGTATCTCTATCATTCAGACTCATGCCGACAGGTGGCGGTATAGTGCACTGCGTTGTGGACGAGTACGTAGAATTGATTAGGAATTTGAGTAAGATTAAAGGAAGAGTAGGGATAGTTGGATTGTTACCAAGATTTGACAAGAAGCATTTGTTAGATATGGCAAGTTCTATAAATGAGAGATTGAGAAAATTGTGTGAGAGAAATAATGTTATGTTTGTGGATGTGTGGGGTTGTTTTATTGGAAAGAGGGAGTTATATAGTAAAGACGGATTGCATTTAGGAAAACAAAGAAGTGAAGTTTTAGGGAGTCTAATTTATAAAGAATATATTTCGGGAAACTTATAAAGGGGGTGGGTTTTAAATTGCAGTATTATTAAAAAGAAGAAGAATGGACAGGATGTAAGAAATAAGCCAAATGTAGTTGATTTAGATATAAGTGTAGATATAGAGAGGAAATGGGTCTATAAAATGAATGGTATCTAAGAGAAGAAGAGAACCTATTCTGGAACATTTGCTATGGCAGAGTATAAATAGAAAAGAAAAAGGAAAAAAGGGTGGTGGTATAGGTGTTGTATCAACAAAATATTTAAATATTGTCAAATGTCAAGAACATTTGTGGTTTGAAATAAGGTTGGGTAGACAAGAATGGATGATGACTATAGTTTATATAACCACTGGAGATAGTCAAACTATAATGGAGTAGAACAATAGTATATATAAATACCTAATTAAGGATATACAGAGTTTTAAAGAAAAGGGGATGAGAATAATGATTATAGGGGATATGAATGGACATATTGAAGTAAATTGATTATGTAAATAATAAGATTGGACAGCTTTTGAAGAAATTTTGTCCGAGAGTGAATTTGAGCATTGGAACTGTATTAAATATTTATGAGGGACAATACACATGGTCTAGAAATAATATATTTCATACAATAGGTTATGTATTGGTAGAGAAGGGAATGAATAAAGTACAGAAAGTTAAGGTGTTTGATAATGAAGAGAGAGTATATAATAGTGATCATAACTTCATTGTAATAGAAATAGCTAGTAGAGTGATGGAGAATAGAAATAAAAGTAGAGACAATAGTGAAAGTTATGGATGGAGAGTGAATGATAAGAATAAGTTGGAAGAGTATAAAATACAAGTTGAAGAAACCATGGAAGAGTCGGTTGGGGTGAATATAAGGATTGGTGTGATGAAATAGAAAAGTAGCAAATAGGGTTTTAGGTGAGAATATTCAGAAAAATAACAGTAATAAACAAATAAGAGTTAGTAAAAGTGTAAAAGAGAGGAAAGAAGCATGCAGATTAAGTGTGTTATTAAGAATAAAGAAAGTGAAAAAGATATTAATGCTAAATGGGAAAAGTACTTAGAAAAGGAGAAGTTGGTTAAAATAGATAATTATAGAGAGAGAATGAAATTGAATAGTAAATTATTGGAGAATATTAATAAAAGTGGAAGAGATAGGAGTAAAAAAATTTGGAATTACATTAAAAGAAGAAATATAGGGGGGAGAGAAATAGTATTACTAGATGATGAGGGAATAGAGTGTAGCTCTAGAGAAGACTTAGAGAGAATCTTAAATAGATATGTAATGGATATAGAAAAATGCTAGATGTGAAGGAAAGAGTGATAGAAAACATGAAAGCATATAGTAATGGGAATATTAGGTTTACAAAAAATTAACTGAATGAGGCAGGAAAGAAATTGAAAAATGGAAAGGCAAGAGGTTTAGATGGATGGGCAGCAGAGAGGGTAATGAATTTCAGGCATAGGGCAAAAGTAAAGCTATTATCCTGTTTCAATAAGATGGCATGAAGATAGTTTTTGTGGGTAGTTGGAGTAATACAAGAGTAAGATTATTATTTAAAGTAAAGGGTAAGGATCATAGAAAGTTGAATAATTATAAAGTGATAGTGGTAACATCAGTTTTATATAAAGTTTTCTCATATATGGTGGCTGGAAGAGTTGCAAAATGGATGGAAGAGAATACGTAGTGGGGGAAGTGCAATGAGATTTTAGATTAGATAGGCATATGGGAGATAGTTTATTTGTAGTTACACAACTTACGGATACGAGTAGAAATTCAGGTAAACAATTGTATATGAGTTTTGTAAATGTAGAGAAGGCATATGATAAAATAAATAGAAATAGATTGTGGGTAAGTTTAGCAAATTTGGGAATGGATGAAGCTTTGGTGGATATTATTAAGAAATTATATTAAAATAATTACTATACATATTAATTAGGGGATATAGAATCAGTTAAAGTTAAAAATGAGGTGGGACTAATGCAAGGATGCCCTATGTCATCTATTTTGTTTTTGTTGTATTTGAGTGAAATGGAGATAGCAATAGAAAGACTAGAAAGAGGGATAGAGATACCATTAGTAGGTGGCAAGGGAATATATATTTTGTCTGGTCTTTTTTTGTGGATGATGTCTTTTGTGTGCAGAAAGAAGAGAAGATAAAGTTACACTGAGGACATGTGCAAGAGTGGGTAAAGAGATAGGTATTAAATTTAGTGAAGAAAAATCAAATATAATGATGGTTAATACTGGAGAAAGAGAAAATGTAGAATTTTTATTAGGGGATATAAAGTTAAGTGTGGTGGATAGATATAGTTATTTGTGAATCATCTTAAGTAATCAGGAAAATTGCTTGAATGAATGAGAGAAAAAATTGATAAATGAAGCAAATAAAAAAAAAGGGATTAATAAAGAAATTAACAGTGTTTTCATATAATAAATATGATCTAGTTAGAATTGCATGGAAGGGAGTTGCAGTAGCAGGGTTAGCATATGGTAATGATGCATTATGTATTAGTAAAGGGTATTAGATTACTTAGAAAAAATAGGAAGACATATATTAGATGCAGATATGTGGACAGCAAAGGAGGTAATTCAAGGAAAAATGGGAGGGTCAAGTTTTTATGTAAGATGTAAAATTAAAATGTTTGGTAGGTTGCAGTTTATGGATAATAAAAGAATAGCCAAAATAATATTTAACTGGGTTACGAGTAAAGAGCAGGCAACAAGATGAGTGAGAAAGGTAATGCACTATGCAGAAGATTTGGATAAAGAATTTATATCAGTATACTTGTACAAAAGCTGGGGTGATTGTGTTAGGAGGATTGTTGAGTGTAATAGTGGTAAAGAATGGGATAAAAGAATAGATGCATTAATAAAGAATGGGGAGTTTAGAGATGGAGAACTAGTATGAAGAGTAAAAATAGTTTAAATATATATAGAAATAAATGGAACATTGGGTGCAAGTTAATTTATGATAATAGCAAGGAAAGTAGTTTATTGCTTAAGGCTCAAACAGGATCTTTAGCAACAAGAGAATATACGTAAATGGAAAAATATGGGTGATTTAGTCTGAAAATTGTGTAAGGAAGGCATAGAAAATATTAAGCATCTGTTAATTGAATGTAAATGTTTGAAAGAAGAAAGGGTACAAATAATGAAGTTATGGAAGAATAAATATGAACAGGGTGATTATACAGAAAGTGGGTTATTGGTTTTTATGCTGGGTTTGGGAAAAGATAAGGGAGATTTAAATATAAAGGCCATAGAGTTGCAAAGATTATGTTGTGGAAATGGGATGGAGCAGATTATGGGGAAAATTAGGGTGAGGAATGGAAAGGAAGAATAAAGTGGCTAACAGGTTTCTCTGGGCATAGTTGTTGAGAGATTCCTGACTCAGTATAAGGAGAAGTAGAAATGCATCACATCACAACTGCAAAAATTTAGAAACCAACAAATAATTCATCATATATCATAAGCAGATATATGGATTGTGGCATTTTTTACAAAAAAAAATTCAGATATGAAAGATTTTTTTTTCGTTTCGTTTAAAGCCTGCAAAATAAATGGAATCCACTTAGTTGTGTAAATTATTAAAATGGGATAAAAAATTAGTCAAAATTGTTGTGATTGTAGTTAAAGATTGGATAAATTGTTGTACAAACACAATCCTATCAAATATAAGATAATGATCATTGGCATAGAAAGCTCATGTTTTCCTGCGCTAACTTAAATAACTGAATACACCAAGATATAAAAAATATGCCTACAGGAGATAGAAAAACTTTTTCAAAAACAGCATGCAACCATTGTTGTTGTAATATCTTATCTTACAGAGCATTAGAATGTATTCTTGGACATGCACATTTTATTGATTATTTGACCCTTATATCTGAAAATCATTCCCCTATTTGTTATTTGTCAATCCTATTGATAGCCTATATGCAATAGCTGATTTATCTATAGAAGTTTTACTAAAATAGACTTAAATAGTTTTCTTTAGGATTAAAACCTTTTCAACAGCCCTTATGAGGTAAAAACAGTGAAGAAATTATATATATGTGTGTGTGTGTGTATGCATGTGTATGATTTTCGTTATATAGATAACTCTATACATAGAATATATATATGAGGTCTGATAATTAAGTTCACCAACTCATCCTTGAAAAATTGCTACACCTCTCAGTGCTTAATATGATTATAATCACCACACTGTACTGCTTTTGGGAAGCTATGCAATGATTCCGGTGCTTAATCTGTCTTTGAAAGCAATTTTGGAGCTCTTTCTGAAATGGCCATCAGAATTATTGTTGTATTACACTTGATGTCCTGAATCTCATCAAAATGTCTACATTTCAATATTTTATTTATCTTTTAGTTAAAAAAAAAATCATTGGGGATCTGACCAGGTGGATAAACTTTCTCAGATAGTGAACTGCTTTGGAACCTTTTTGTACACATTTTTTCCATGCCAAGCTATTCATTTAAGTTTTTCCTGTTTCTCTATAGATGTTTATCTAAACCTACTATGCTTCTCACAGTCAGTTGACAATTTTGATATACACTTTAACAGTTTTTTTGCAATGTTTTCATTAGATCTTCTGGTTACCAGTTATCCTAATCCTTCTTTCTTAATGATACTTTTCTTTTGAAAAATATTTAATCATTTTGTATACTGACATTTTCTTCATGACAGTATCCCCATAAATTTGGATTAACACATTCTGATTTCTCTTCCATTCTTGCTAAGTTTAACAAGGAATTTAATGTCTGTTTATTGCTCTAATTCCAGCTCCGACATTCTTATGATAGTATACCAAAACATGCAACGACAATAGTGAATGCCAATTAATAAGACATCACACTCTGACATCAATGTAGTTGGGAGGCACTGATATACCAAGATTATGAAACCTTACCTCTGTGTTTGTACAAAGCTGCCAATATAAAAACATGATGGCAAGTTCCCAAACTTAATTGTCAATCCTCTTATACACACCCATGGATATTATAAAATATATGCTGCACATAATGATGATTTTCATTATGTATATTATATGATGTTATTATATTTAATATTTTCATGATTATATGATGTAAATAAAATATTTTTTTGGATTAAACTGTGCAAATTTTGTTTTAATAGTTTGTTTGTATATATGATTTTTCTGTATTAATTGTATTTTTATATCCAATTTTGAACATTTCATTCATCGCTGGAAAAGTTCTTAATCTATAGAAAGAATTTTTTAATTGGTATCATATCCTAAGCTTTTTTATAGATTTATGAGTGTTAATTTATATTGGACTATTTTCATCATCTAATATGTGTATTGAATGTTTTTAGAAAAATTTAACTTTATTTAAATGTTATATGAATGTTGTATTTTTGATGTGCTATTATTAACAGTTAAATGTATTTGGAATATTTAAGTAAAGTTAAATTTTTCTAAAGACATTCAATACATATATTAGATGATGGAAATAGTCCAGTATAAAAATACAACTAGAACACCATCATCACAAACCTTCCAGAAAACATTATATGAAGGTCTTTACTAGTACTTTTTTTAAAAAAAAAATTAGAAAACATCATCAATATATAATTTTCTACTTAAAATTCACTTTGTTAAATAAATATTTTTAAAAATCCACTTCTTCTTAGTATTTTTCATAATATTTTTTGTTCAGTTATTCATTAGTTTCAACTGTCTAGCAGTTTTCTTCAGTGAAGTGAATAAAAACTGTTTGAAAAGGATTAAAAGAAATACATTTTTAGAAATTTACTCAATACAAACAATGCAAAAGATAAAAGGGTATTAAAACAGTTTGTAATTGTATATTTATTTTTAAAAAAATTATATATTTTTTATAAGCTGGATAAATGAAGAATAATTCTGAATAATCTGATAAACTAGTGGAACCAATTGGCCCATTGAAGGAGATTTTTGCTCAGATTAATATTTTACTGCTTAGATATGACATTCAAACTCACATTTTTAAGAATTTATATTAAAGTATAAAGTCATTTATAGCTTCTGTTTGTAAATTCATGATAGTGGTGAAATAAAATTTTGCAAGAGTTTTTGAATGTTTTATAAAAGTTGCAAGTATTTAGTTATAATCTAAAATTTTAAAGAAATCCAGTTGTGGAGCTACTAATTTTTCCAAAGCCTCTTGATACTCTCATTAGTAAATACATTATCATCAATGTGAGAAAGATTTTAAAAATCTGTGTTGAATGGGATTGAAATGATTAAATCTGTATAAAATTTCATAATCAGAATTATCCATCATACTCATCAGCAAAACTATATGTTTAAAAGAAATTAGATCAATTGTTTTTTAATCTATATATGGAAAAGAAATATATTGCTACATCTTTTATTATATTTCAATACTAGCCAGACATATGATTAAATCAATTACAGAAGATATATTTGATATCTAGAAAAAAACCAAAAATGTAGACAAGCTTTACTGGAGATTACTTTTAAATAGCTTATAATGCTGGTTTGATCATCACACACAGCAAAACAGAAATATGAACTTGTAATAGAACAGATCTAAATTTTATAATAATTTATTGTTATGAAAGAAAATGAAATTATAACTATTTTTAAAATCAAAAGAATTGAGTAAGTAATATCACTGAATCTATTTTAAATATAGCATAATGGTTAAATTTTAAGTAAGCAATAGGCATTCTTTTATAAGTTTTTTTATTTATATCAAATCTAAGCAATACATAAAATCTCTAGATCATTAATCAAAAGCGATAATTCATTTTAACTACAAAAATAATACTAATAGGGCCTTCACTAAAAGAAAATTGCTTAATCAAAAACTAGTAATAGAGTTTGAATGCCCTGCTATTTAAATTTCATTGACTTAACTCCTAACAGCTGTTGAAATTTTCTATTTTTTCTTTTAACAAGTTAACAATTTTTATTATATTTTCATAAATGTCAAATTATTTTTTAGAAATATAAGTTTATAAATGAACTTGATTTTTAAAAATAATAGTTTAACTTTGCAAATATAAAAAAAATGTTGCACATGTGCTGATAAAAATGGATTAAAAATGAACTAAAATTTGTTTATCAATGAAATTAATTCTGTTTTAAAATTTAATTTTTTTTTTTTTACAATTATTAAAAAATGACAACAAATAATGCTATGGTGATTATAGAGATATTATTTTTTCATTAATCATAATATCCTCCTTTATGTTATTACATTTCTCTTGATTCATCTTCTGAAAGGAAATATTTTTTAATAAAATCAAAATCTGATCATAATTTTCTTGTCAAAAAAATAAATATTTCACAAATATTTTACAAAAATAATCATAAATATATATATGGTATAAATTTAAATAGCTATCTACATTTTGATTTTCTTTTTAATTGACTTGTTAAACACTGCTTTGATGTCATGAAAGAATACTGGAATGACTAATTGATCAATTGACGATTTTTTGGGAAAAATTGTGATTTATTAAAGTAATACTATTATGACTTAATTTATAAATTCAATGTGTAATTTAAAACCTTTTAGTATTATTTTTCATTGATAGGTTTTTTTTTGGCAGATTTATTTTCTCTTTTCAATTCCCTGTTGGGTTTAGAGAAAAGAGAGAGGAGATAAAGGATAGGAGATAGATTGGGGGAAACCAAAAAACATAAAAATATGGTAAGTTTTCACCATTGGTTTCTTGTGATATTATCTACATAATATTGACTTACAAAATGTAGATAAATTTCAGTTTAGAAATTTTGATTCTACTTTCATCATAGAAATTTTTTAATTTCCTTTTTCTTTTCAAAAGTGAGGCAGGAAGGGGGGGGTAGAGGATTGTGGTTTATACTTGTGTTTTATCTAGTAATACTACTATGACTTAGTTTATGAATTCAATGTGTATCTAAAATCTAGATTCACAGAGAATTTTTAAAAAAATACTTGTTAGAAATTATTTTAAAATAAACTTTGCATTCTGCATTGTTCATATTGTTTATTTAAAATGTTTCTATTCGAAAAGCATCTGAAAACATTACACTTGGAGATGGTATTCAATTAAATTGTTTTATAGTTTTTAATTTAAAAAAAAAAATCCTCATGCTTTTTATTTAGAGATGATCTTGGCTAGAGTGTTTTTGCAAATGTCCACACACATTGTGAATAAATTACTTTGATCAAAACAAAAGTGGTGACTTTGATTTTTTGTGAAGTTAAAAAGTAAACAAATATCACCTGGGCAATGGGAATCCAAATAAATAATTAAAACATTTTTATTTTTTCTCTTTTTTTGGTTAATTTGTTGTTGTTATTTCAAATCCAGTCAGTTGATTTTTATTTTGATTATTTGATTTGTACTTTGTATTGTATGTAAGTAAAAATTATCATTTTTTTTTTCAAAATTTACAGTGCAATTCATCTCCCTCCCTCCCCCCTCTCTCTCTTCATATTTTACAAAACCAATAAAAATGAAGAAATTTAAAAAAATTTAAAGACAAAATAAAAATTCCAAAACAAATCCATCAATCACAAATCAAAAGATCTTGTTGGAAATTTTATATTAATTAATTTTGTAAATCAATATAAGGTCGTATTAGGATAATGAAAATTCCAAAGAAACCTTCAAAATTTAGTATTGACCTTTTTTGCTACTCTCTCTCCTATTTTCTCAAAGCCAAAGAAGAAATTGAAAAGACAAATGCTACTAAAAGTTTGCCAATAAAAAAAACCTGTCACTGAAAAGTAAGAAGTTTTAGATTCCACTTTAACTTTATAAATCATAATAAATCACAATTTTCCCAAAGAAATCTTCAATTGGTCAATTAGTCACCCAGTATCCTTTTATGAGATCAACGCAGAGTTGAAAGAGTAAATTAAAAAACAAATGGAAATGTAGAAAGCCAATTAGATCAGTATTTATATAAATAAACTACCAAAAATATATTCTTTTATTTCAAAATTTAAACAAAAGCCTGAACACTTTTAAAAATTTCACAAACTGTCAATCACCAGTGTTGATGATTTCTTTGTATTAAGTTTCTCTGTATGGTGTTAACATCTTGAGAATTTTTTAAATAAATCAATCAATATTATTTTAATTTCAGTTTTTGCCATCAAATTAATTCAGAACCGGTGAATAAATGCTAATGATAGCCCCAAGAGAATGAATTTAAACCAAAGCAACCAAATCACAACAGAGGTAATGGTAATCTTATTGTCAGGTCATAGAAACCATTAAATATAATGGGGGTTGCAAATAGGGAGGAAAATATTACCACACTTTATTAATCATTCATCTACAGCAAACATAACTGATTATTTGTTTTTATATGATATGGAAACATAGTTTTAAAAATTATCAAAATTATTCAGACTGATATTTTCAGTGGCTCTGAAAAGTATTGATGCTTTTGACTGTATGACTAACAAAAATGCATATGAATTTCATAAATAGTAAATGAGCACAGACTTTCACATAACCCACTACTCTCCACACTATCTCATAACACTGATACACCTGAACACATATATGTCGAAAAGATAAATAATCACCAATATACGTATTTCATGCTAAACCAGAAATCATCAGTTGGTCCAGATTACCATCTCTGCACATATATGCTATAAGTTCACAGACATATATTAAGATAGCCAATCCTCATACTTTAATGGACAGGCTTCAATCTACTCCACACTCCAACTCTTCAACTGTCCATCCAATTGAAAATCTGATGATGGAATGCTCAAAGGCCACCCTGATGCCAAGATTCTGGTGTGTGCTCATATACCCTATAACATATATAGACACAGGTATATAATAAGCCTGTGTGTTTCAGTTATAAATAGTAAAGAAAATGTATGAGGATAATTAATTGTAGTAAATCAGAACTCTCATTTGAGTTATAAATGAGAAAGTTAAAATTGCCCTATTTAGCTTACATTGTGAACTAATGTATTTCATTATCCTGCATGGTTTGGTACAGTGGCAGAGTGGCAGACTCTGGAGTTCAAGATTTATGGATCATCATCCAGTTTTGTCATTTCCGATTCTCAAACTTCTTATGAACTTCCCAGTAGTAACACATTCAATTATTTTTATATTCACATAATTTATTAGAAAAGTATGTAATGCTTGGAGATGATAAAATAAGAAGTGGATAATTAGAAATGATACGAATGGGCTTTATCATCACAGTAGTTAATATGTTTTGCACTTATATATTAGCACAGTCATAGAATGATAAACTATCAGTTCTTGTGGTGAACTTTTACATGATAATAAGGCTAAGAATTAGATACTAACTTACTCTGGGAAAACACTATTTATCTTATTACTACAAGCCAACATTGACTTAAAGGCATTAATAATAGTAGTAAAATAAGATAATTGAATTTTGAGCCTGATATGCTATGATATAATCCTCAAAAAATGTAATTATTTGCTTTATATAATAGATGGTATTAAAAATTTAAGGTGTCTAAGAGTTTATATCAATACAGTTAAGTCCATATTTGGCAACAGATAAATGTGAGCTATTGAGTGAGAGCAATTGCATTGAATATCTTCAAATAAATCACTTAATATCTTGTTAATTGCATCTTCAGATATATTATAAAATTGTAGTTACTGACCACAATAAGCTACAAGACCAATCAAAAAAACCCTATTTGTATTTCCATGAACATAGTTTACAACAGGGTTAAAAATAAAAATGAAAGAGTCTTCTGGGACCACCACGCAGCTATAGGCCATGTATTCAAACCCAGTTCTGCCCAAATAATTTTCACAGAGAAGAGTGATGCCAAAAGAAAAATCAAGAAGCTTTTTACATAGCAAATGATCTCAGTGCCATTAATAGAAGAGAGGCATGCTTTGCTCTCTCCAAACAATGGACTAACTAATTAAAAATTCAAATTCATTTGCATATGTGTACAATAAATCACAACAGTCTTCATTTGTAAAGCTATGAGTATGAGATTTGAACATTAAATCTCGAAAGCGCTAGCAGACATATCACTCGAAAATTTTCTTGAATCTCATGGCTTTATTGCAATTCATGCTTTGAATCAATTATTTTAGTACTAATTTTGCCCAATTTAAAACAAAATTTAGTATTAGAGTGTTGTTTTGATATGATTGAAGATACATACTCTCGTATTTTATGTCACAATTCACGATCTAGATATACTAGCATCTTAAAATTTTTATGGTGATAGATTGTCACTAATAATATCTGCACTGATTCAGAGATGATGCTGCTGACAATTTGGACAGAAAACCAATCAGTTTTCCACTGGAAACACTGTGAATATTTACTGCAATCCCTAGGAATGTTGAAAAACAGTTTAAAGAAATAATAAATAGTCATACTTCCAGAGAGGCTCTCCACAGAAAGAATTATCTAGCTGGATCATTAGTGTAGATGCAAATATTAATGAACATGTGGATAAATTTTGTCGGTTGTTGCTTTTAGATATAAAGAAAGAGGATAAGTGAACATAGTTTTGAATTTCTTAAGCATATATAGTGTGAGAAAAGTATATAGTAAATTATAAAGATATTACCAGTTGATAAAGTTGTATATTTATGCTTAAAATCATCTTCAAATATCCATCATCGTTTTTACAGAAGATTACTTTCTGCATTTAAAAAGATAAAATGTGTAGCTTTTTAATTTTTTACAGAATGATATCAACCAGAGAATTTTGTCAGTTATATTTTAAGTTACATCCTAGTAATAATTTTATGGCCTGTATTTTTAAATAAAATTAATCACAATTTCCTTGTCTTTCATCATAAATTGTTTGTTTTTTCATAAAGCAGGTTTAATGAAATTGTTCAATGCATAAAAATTATATTAATTCAAAAGAAATTAAATCTTTCAGTGTTAGAAATGAATCTATTGCTAATAAAATGCTTGATTTTATTAAAAACATATAATTATCTAATAATTTGATTTATTCTTAGTCACTGTTTCATGCATCGGAATATTTTAATTTTAGGTTGCATAGAAATTGGTATTTACCAATAATCTAGAAATAACATATGCCCTTTATCATAAAGACTACTGCTATGTCTATGTAAAATTAATGGTTAGGCTTTTATGGTGTGACAATCAATCACTGAAAGTAACAGATTGAACTTAAATCCAGGAACCTTTAGTTCTCAAGTTTGTCATTATTGTGTTAGATTGCAAGACCAATGTAGTCATACATCCACTGTCATAAGTTTTTAAAGTATAGAGTAATCTTGAGCGAGCTCAAATAAATGATCAGATTCTTGACTTAAATGGCAATTAGTATTTCAAAACCACATAATTAGAGGCCAATAAAATCACATCTTTCATTTTAGTCATATTGTTAATGTATGGTATTTCTAGTTGCTACTGACCTGGGTTAAAAAAAGAGATCAATTAAATATATGTTTAAATGTTGTCTGCACTATATAGAGAAGAATATGTGATTTTTGCTATGAAAATAAAATGTGTTAGCATATAGTCTATAGGAAAAGAGAGATCTTGTAGTATAGTGTATGATAATTCTGAAGAAGAGAATTGCTAAGAATGGTATATTTTTGTGATCTTAATTTGGTTCACATTTATTTTGGCAAATTGATGAGGTAAAATAAAACAGGTTTTTAATAGTGGTTCTTTTACAAGTTGGAAAACTGGAACAATTAGATATATAGAATAATATTAAAGATTTAAATTGTATTTGGCTAAGTTTATATCTAAGTATTAAAGAAGGATGTTTTACGTTTTACTATAATCTTTGTCAAGGATTATAGTGTCAAGTGCATTGATGTTTACCATTGTACATGGTATAAAACTAAAGATAAATCTCCAAATTTGAGGGGAAATAATAAAATGTTATTAAATAATGCAAAGTATAATAGTAATGGAAGGTGTGACTATAAAATTAATTTTATTGTTTATTAGGTAGATTTTTTTTTTAAAGTTTATTGTTTTTAAATATAGCTATTTGAGGAGCTGTTTTGATGTCTCTATATGAGGATTATTATAAATTTATTCATGGAACAACTAAGTCTGAAAATTGTGAAAATTATTCAGACTATTATTTACAGTGATCTCTGCCAAAATTAATATGATCTATTTTGTATTGTTTGATTGAATGATTTTTTTTTTTACCATCAATCCAGATATTATTGTATGCTTTTATGAATTTCACTGCTTCATCCCTTTTTTGTAGTTGACAGGATTAGAAGATCTTCCTAAGGCACCATCATTTGAAATATCTGAGTCAGAGATGTGCATATTTTGAAAAGCAAAGCACTGTGGAAGATTTTGACAATAAGGATTGCACTGCACTATAAAGAAAATATGTAACTTGTGGCATTGCTTGTTTTTTTAATTTCTGGATCTAATTTGGTAAATAGGGGAATCATTCATTCATAGATGTGCTTTAACATTATATCTTTGTTGATAAGATTGACTAAGTAGAAAATATAGAAAATTAAATTTTGCTATTTGTAGGTAAATGTTATTATTTTGTTGAAAGTATTAATGCAGTTTTCAAACACAGATTAAATGCTAAGATAGAAAAATTTGTATTACTTTGATTTTGTCAAGTGGATATTAGATATTATCAATTACACTCTAACCATTTCAGGTTAATGTTAACAGTTAAATGAATTATTGTTCAGAAATTTGTAAAATATTCAAGCACTGAAAGTAATATAGATGGAGCTGTTGTCCATGTTTTTGAGCTCCTACATCCAACTTTTTAAAATATATATATATTTAACTTTTTTGATAACAAATTATATACAAATATTAAAATATTAATTTTGATGCCTGTATTCCTTTGAAATATATGTAAAATTCAACTTGATATCTATTAAATACATAATATTCCATACAATTCAACTTATTTTATTAGAAATACTTTCCTCTAGGTTGCTTTTAGAATAACAGAATTATGGGAGAACTGCATAGAATTATGGGAGTTATAAAATAATGTCTCCTTTTGATTATTCAATCTTTATATAGTTGAGAAAGAGTAAAAGGAATATTGTTGAAAGTACTTTTAACAGAATATGTTGAATTATATATTACTGTATTTAATATATATCAAGTTGAATTTTCATTAATATATTTATAGTAGAATAAATTTGTTTCATAGGCAAAAGTATGATGAAACCATAACTATAATGATGCAGAAATATCAAAAGTATGATGAAACCATAACTATAATGGTGCAGAAATATTATAAGTTGTTTATTTCCAATGAGCATGATCCAAATTCGAAGAGTTTTATACACTAACATTGAATAATCATGATGACAAAACAGATGAAGAGTCCTAATATTTATTTTCAAGAATAAAATCTGTTGGGGAATGTTAATGAAAATTGCCAATTTTTGGTCATGATGTTCCTGGGTAAAAATTTGAGAGAATATTGGTATGAAAGGAACCATTATTTGCTTTTTTTTTTTAGTACATTCGGTTTCATATTGTCAAATATTATGAAGCAATCAGCACTTAATACTTGAGAAATTGTGCAGGGCACTGTCCCAGGTTAATATAAAATCTCAGATATGTATATGTGTATTCATTGTAACATGATGTGATATTCTCCATTAATAGAAGGTAATCAACTTTTATGATCTTGCCTAGTTTAATACAGTGACAGATTCTGAATCTCCAAATCCATGCATCATGGTTCTACTTTGCCACATCCAGTATTCAAACTTCTTATAAACTCCAAGCAATTAAACTATCCAATTATTTTGTTTTAGCTATGTCTAAATTAAAACCATGTTGACTTATTATAATGTAGCTTTCACCACTTATGAATATACGGTTAGTGTCATACTTTTATGGATGCTGAGATCATAGTCAACCTTCACTTTAAATCTTTATCTGTCTAAATTTAAAAACACACTGACTTTGAATTAGTTCAGTATGATGAATAAATTTAGGAATGTTAGAATGATAGTAGAGCATCAATTAGTTGATAAATTGTTCGTCTTATTGATTTTTTTTTAATTGGAAGTTTTGAAATTCACATTATGAAATATAATATATAGGGTATATGAGCACAGACTTTCACACAACCCACCACTCTCCACACTATCTCATAACACTGATACACCTGAACACATATATGTCGAAAAGATCAATAATCACCAATATACGTATTTCATGATAAACCAGCAATCATCAGTTGGTCCAGATTACCATCTCCACACATATATGCTATAAGGCTCAGATATATATTAAGATAGCCAAAGCTCATACTTTAATGGACAGGCTTCAATCTACTCCACACTCCAATTCTTCAACCATCCATCCAATTGAAAATCTGATGATGGAATGCTCAAAGGCGACCCTGAGGCCAAGATTCTTGTCACACTTATGTTGACCTAAGGACAATCTGACCCCTCATTTACATGACATAATCCATTTAATACATATACAAGGGATGGGTAGACATCTCTACTAGGTAATAACTGAAACACATCTTTGAGTGTTCCATCATCAGATTTTCAATTGGATGGACGGTTGAAGAGTTGGAGGGTGGAGTAGATTGAAGCCTGTCCATTAAAGTATGAGCTTTGGCTATCTTAATATATATCTGAGCACTTATAGCATATGTGTGTGGAGATGGTAATCTGGACCAACTGATGATTGCTGGTTTAGCATGAAATACGTATATTGGTGATTATTTATCTTTTCGACATATATGTGTTCAGGTGTATCAGTGTTATGAGATAGTGTGGAGAGTGGTGGGTTGTGTGAAAGTCTGTGCTCATATACCCTATATATTACATATATAAACACAGGTATATATAAGCATGTGTGTTTCATTTATTATGAAATATATTAAAATATATCTGTGGCATGAATTTAAACCTGTTTTACTTTTAATATATTTATGTGAGACTTTAATTATAAAAATATATATGCTGAAAGAATAATATATTAAATATTTTAATATGTTCTGCATAGTTTATTGCAGTGGGTGCCCGCTTCTAGACTTGGATCAATTTTAATTCTGTCACTTCCAGAGCTTAATTTTTTTAGAAATGTGAACCATCGAATGATTTCATTTTTAATACTGAAATTCTTGAAATTTATATTACTTTGAAGATAATCAAACAGTAAACCATCACTAAATTTAGAAACAGTCATTGATAATCGGTTATTAAACATGTTTTTTGCATATTTTTAAATGTAAACTTATGTTATTGCTGTTTTAATTAACATTATGAAAAATGAAAAAGATGAAAGAAACTCATTTAAACTTAACGTTGCTAATCTATTAAACTTTTCCCCATGATTTATCATATAATAATAATTTAATTTTTACAGCCTGAAGACATGTTTGTTCTTAATTTCTTACAGTTATGTATGATTAGATATCAACTTTAATCACATAACCTAATTTTTATTGCTATTTAATGATTACCTTAGCAATGTACATTTTCTTTCTGTGTTTCTATATTATCAATGTGTACAAATATCTTTAAAAATGACAAATCCTATGCATTTATAAATTGGCTAAAGTAAAAATGCGTGAAGAGAAAACATATAAATAAAAATGAAATATGTACTAAATTAGATATAAGATGGCACTGAGAGTTGTGGGTCGTGTAAAAGTCTGAGTTCGAATCCCGCATATATTATATATATAAATGCAGGTGTAAGCCTGCACAATGTATTAATTAAATTAGATTAAATATTTTGGATAATTAAACATATAAATAAAAATGAAATATGTACTAAATTAGATATAAGATGGCACTGAGAGTTGTGGGTCGTGTAAAAGTCTGAGTTCGAATCCCGCATATATTACATATATAAATGCAGGTGTAAGCCTGCACAATGTATTAATTAAATTAGATTAAATATTTTGGATAATTAAGGCAAATTTGGTACAATTAAAAAAGTCTTTTAGAACAATAAGTAGATGAAGATATATTATTTCACCATTAGAAAACATTAACTTTTTATGTTTGATTTTATAGTTGGAGTTTTGGTTTCCAGAGAAGCAAATTGTTTTATTATCTGTTTTAATTAATACAGTCATTTATCTTTTTCAACACTGAATTTTAATTTTATAGTGTGTAGTAAAAGGGAAGGAAATAAAAAAAATTCACATTAAATCTTTAAAAAAACAAGTGGTATTAACATAAAGCATCACATGATCACATTTCCATCACATTTCCTATACTAGCACATTAATTGTTGATAAACAGAGCAAAACTCTCCATACAGTATTGTCACCTGTGCTAAACAGAGTAATCAATGGATGCCAGAAGGCTTGTGCATAAAATCCCTATCTAATGCCTACTCATCCAATATCCCCAGACTAGTTTCTGGCTTGCGGCCTTCGTCAGTGAGGAGCTTTGGATCTGAGAGCTCTGCATCTAGATCTTGGGATCTAATGCAATCCTCTAGCAACCACTTTTTATCTCTACTTAACTACAAAACTATGAGAATGAAATTGAAAACACAAAAAATATTTTTAATCTAAGCTCAATAGCTTATACAGTCATATGGGTCTGAACTCAGTTCAGCACCCAAACATTTTGGTGTCTTTGGCTCTTTTATAACCATAGCCACCACTATCCTATTAGGCAGGATTGGTTTTAAACTATTAAGCATCACATTATCACATTTCCTATACTAGCACATTAATTGTTGATAAACAGAGCAAAACTCTCCATACAGTATTGCCACCTGTGCTAAACAGAGTATAGGAAATGTGATCATGTCATGCTTAATGGTTTAAACCAATCCTGATTAATAGGATAGTGGTGGCTATGGTTGTAAAAGAGCAAAAGACACCAAAATGTATGGGTGCTGAACTGAGTTCAGACCCATATGACTATATAAGCTATTGAGCTTAGATTGAAAATATTTTTTGTGTTTTCAATTTCATTCTTATAGTTTTGTAGTTAAGTAGAGATAAAAAGTGGTTGCTAGAGGGTTGCATTAGATCCTAAGATCTAGATGCAGTGCTCTCAGATCCAAAGCTCCTCACTGACAAAGGCCACAAGCCAGAAACTAGTCTGGGGATATTGGATGAGTAGGCATTAGATAGGGATTTTATGCACAAGCCTTCTGGCATTCATTGATTACTCTGTTTAGCACAGGTGGCAATACTGTATGGAGAGTTTTGCTCTGTTTATCAACAATTAATGTGCTAATATAGAAAATGTGATCATGTGATGCTTAACGGTTTAAAACCAATCCTGTCTAATAGGATAGTGGTGGCTATGGTTGTAAAAGATCCAAAGACACCAAAATGTATGGGTGCTGAACTGAGTTCAGACCCATATGACTATATAAGCTATTGAGCTTAGATTGAAAATATTTTTTGTGTTTTCAATTTCATTCTCATAGTTTTGTAGTTAAGTAGAGATAAAAAGTGGTTGCTAGAGGATTGCATTAGATCCCAAGATCTAGATGCAGTGCTCTCAGATCCAAAGCTCCTCACTGACGAAGGCCACAAGCCAGAAACTAGTCTGGGGATATTGGATGAGTAGGCATTAGATAGGGATTTTATGCACAAGCCTTCTGGCATCCATTGATTACTCTGTTTAGCACAGGTGGCAATACTGTATGGAGAGTTTTGCTCTGGTATTAACATATTTTGAAATTGTTACAAGTTTGTGTGTATGCTATATATATATATATTGAAAATGTTTGTATTATAAATATGTGTGTACGTAATGCATATTATATAGGTACAGTATTGTCCATGATAAAGTTTGGATTTAAATGCCAGTATATTATGGACTATTATATTGATAACAATGTTAACATTTTATAACATCAATGATAAAAAGCATATAGTTTATATGTTTCATTTTATTCATAAAATAAATAATGTGTATAAAAATAAATTACATACACAATAATCAAATTGTTTTTGCATTTATATAAAGAATTTACAAAGTAGCTCTTCACACATGTTTGATTTATAAACAAATCTTTTATATGTGTACAGTTTATACAGAGTTTGGTAAACATTTGTATCTGTTTATAAAAAGTCACATTTTATATAATACACTTTATACATATCTTGATATTAATAGAGATAAATTGTGCACAATTTGTTTAAAACAGACAAAACTCTCCATACAGTAGTGCCATTCAGTGCCAACCAGAGTAATCAATGTATGCCAGTTTGCACTGAGTGGCACTACTGTATGGAGAGTTTTGCCTGTTTTAATAACAGTAATGTGCTAGCATAAGAAATAGTGAACGTGTGATGTTTAGTGGTTTAACACAATTTGTTTATATGGTAAAATTTACTTCAATAGTTTTTTAAGGAAAAATGAAAGATATATATGGAAGAATAAATTGTATGTAGTACTGTGAATGTTATTAATGTATAAACAATATATGAAAATAATGTACTAGTGTCTGTGATGCTATTTAATGATATTTTATATACTTTGTCTTTGTAATAATTGCATATAGCTAAATTAATAATCATATAAATCAACTATTTCTTAACAATCTTTAAACAGATTAGCCAGTCATATCACTGATAATATATCCTTACCAATGTAAAATAATTATCAACCACTTTTTCCAGAACAACTGTTTTGCATTGTCAACACTGCTCGTTAAATGATAGTGAACCCACCAATCTTGAGTTTGGTAATTGTATGGGGGGGGTCTACCCTATGTTGGGATATTACTAGAAGATTCAATGTCAGCTGTAGATTTATTGGTGTTGTCAAACAATTGTTCTAGAAGAGCTGATTGTTTGGTCATTTTAATGTAATGTCAAAATTATTAGAGCAGTTATGGGTGAATTGTTTCACTATTTTTTTAAACTTTGTTAAAGGGTAAGTTATATAAAATGTACTTTATAAAAAGTGTGTGTTTTTTATTTATTAATATGGAAAGTTTAATGCCATATTTTATTTGCATGTTGATTATTGATCACTTCAGGATTTTAATATTTTATTCTTATATAGATATAAAGTTTATGTTGTGTATTTTTACAACATAAAATGTTAACTGTATCACATATTAATAATATAACTGCAATAAAATTTTAGTATTAAGTAGCATTTTAATTAACTAATAAACATTTTAAACACATTTATGTGTTTGTATTTAAATTAAGACTCTAGAAGTAAACCAGTCAAGTCTGCTTCCAGTTGCCTTTCTGGATGGTTTTCTCATTCTAAGCTCCGGATGATTCAGATTTATTTT
The DNA here is from genome assembly GCA_028023455.1 of Epiperipatus broadwayi. Classification (NCBI taxonomy): domain Eukaryota; kingdom Metazoa; phylum Onychophora; class Udeonychophora; order Euonychophora; family Peripatidae; genus Epiperipatus; species Epiperipatus broadwayi. Next base: position 1,108,590 of record JAQFVV010000013.1, read on the forward strand.
ATAGTGCGATGTTACAATAATTGTAAATCTTAGGTTAGTGTCCTTCTTCTTTTTTTCTAATTGTTTAAAGTGACTCTTAATAAAGAACAATTAACTTTTACCTCTACGTTTGAATATAATTTCATTCATTTTTTTATTATTATCAATCTTGAATGGTGACTATCGTAAAAGACCCTATTAGTAAGAGTAGTGGGAGAAAAAATCCAGTCAACACTAAATCCCAACAAAAAGATTCAAAATTGAATCAAAAACATATTATGGCTTATCCAAATCCTGTCAGACCAAAGAAAACTGCTCAATTTTAAAATCCAATATGCGAAACACGCCAGTAGTGCCTGAGAGAGAAAGATTTATACGTACATCTTTGCCAGAAGCCTCAGTAAAACTGGCTAAAAGTAACGTGGAAGTAGCTCCAAAGAATAATAAACTTCCACGTGGTCCTGGTTTTAGCTGCCCTCGTTTGGAAGATCTCATCCTCCTCTGAATACCAGGCTCACCAAAATCGCTAACTTCTAAGGTAAGTTACGTAAATAAATCCACCGAAAATCTGCTTTTTCAAAGTGATCACTCAATTCCGGAAGTTGAGAAATGCAGCAAAACTTTGCAGTTGGAAAAAATACACTTTTCTATGGATTCAAACTCAGTTTTTTCTGGGAACAATATGTATTCTGACATACCCTACATGCCAAAAAAAGAACCAGATTTTTCTGGGATCAGGAACGGAAGTTATGAGGGGAAAACCGATGCAGAGGTGATGCCATCAAAAAAAAAATTCTCAGAAATCACTCAAAAATCACAACGAAGTCAATAAAAACACCAATACACATGCCACATCTTGAAAAAAAGGCTCATTCGATGGGGTGTCCCCACCTCCAGCCATATATCACCGTGGTCCCAATGTAAATACCGAAAGCAAAAATTTTCCTAACCTTTTTTCAAATAATGTCACACCACCCAACCTCCCCATATTATCTAACACCCCTACATCAGTTGGATCCCCCTTGAGGAGTCCAACCTACACACTTTCATCTAGTTTATCCAATAATGACAAGCAATTGAAGTATAATAGTGTTGATCAATTTCCAACTCTTTCCCCAAAGAAGATACCCATCCTTGGAGGATCCAGTCAGTACCCAGAGGAAAGCTTGCCAAGGACCACCACAGCATCCTACACCAACATTGCACCCGAAGTATCTCAGGACCTCAATCTATATCTGCTGGCTTCCCTGCTGTTGATAACACCCAAGTTGGCGAATCTTCTGGAATCTTTGGCAGAGCTCTTCAAATAATGGGCAAAACTTATGCAACCCCCAAAGAAGTAAGGGAAGACATACCTCCTTATGATAATCCCAGTAATTACAAGTCTGATCTATCTAAACACACACTGTCTAGTGACAAGTTTAATCAATCAATTCCACCTCTCCTTAGGAAACCTTTTAACATTTATAAGGATGATAAGACTGATTCTGGCTGTCACAGATGACAACATTCACCTATTTAAATTCCCTGTTCAATCACTTTTCAAATTATTCACTTTTCAAATTATTCACTACACATGACATCTGAGGCTAGGTATACAAGGTGTTGTTTCACCCTAATAACAGGTATGTGGTGATTCAGTTCAACAACATTATGGCCAAGGAATCATTCCATAATGGTCATAAGAGTCTATTTGGCAGATATCTGATAATCATAGACCCAGATTGGCTGAGCTCCATTGATGGCTATATCAGAAATTGTGGTGTAAACTTCAGCAAGGCAGATCTCCAGAGAGCCTTAGCCCCCTTTGGTAACATCGTAGGATTTAAATATCGGACAATCCGGTATGGTGGGGCCGAGTCACTCTCCAATTTAGCAGACTTTGCATTAGTGATTTCTCCACTCAATTTACCTGGGCTTATTGAGTTCATTGATGCTCCACTTTCCATCATCCTCCAGGGTGCCCCCCCCCCAGTGCTTCCATTGCAGGGTTAGGGGACACCTCATGAAGGACTACAGAGATCGAAGCTGCATACAATGTGGACTTATTAGCCAGGGACCACATCAATGTCACTCTAAATATAATACATCACCAGTCCAGCCCACCTTGGGCCCCACCCCTTAGGGGCTTTCTGGGGATCGGCCCCCTGGGCTTCCTGGTTGTCAATCTGATAGGACTCACCATTCTCCTGACCCCATATATGCTTCTGGAGGTTTTGGGGGGGGTTCTTCATGCAATTTGGTTGTAGAGTCAGTGGAGAGCCAACCCACTAACCTGTCTGTAGATGTATCAATGGTAGATTCCCAACTACTGATGACCAACTCTCCAAAGGAGGAAGGATTCATTACAGCAGTCTTAAAGAAAAGGAAGAGGAGAAGAAAACCAAAAACATCATTAGACTCTCCTGACCAGTCATCATTGGATTTGGAATCCATAATGGTAATGGTAGATGACCTTCTGGGTCTTTTTGATCCTTGTAATCCAGTTAGCAATTCAACCTTCCCTCAAGAAAAAAGGTGCGGCATTCCTCCCCACTGATGCCGGGCCTCCACTGGGGGACCCCCTAAAACAATTAGTGAGACTGAGGTATCTATTTCTCCCACCCTGGAAGTATGCGATGAAGTTTGCCCTCCGGGTTTAGGGTTTTTTCCCCTCCTCATCTACTAACAGTGATTGTGATGACAGTCTTTTAAAAAAAAAAAAAAAAATAAATATTAATTTGTTTTTTGTGGTGGTTTTTTTTTTTATTATTTAAGAAAATGTTTAAATATTATTTTTGTTTTTGTGAAAAAACCACAAAAATTTTTTCAAAATGGGGGCGTTTAATTCTCATAAATTATATAAGAACTTCTTGTGGCCTGGTCCAGACTATGACTCAATACAGTTAGAAACGATACCAGTGCCTGATGATCCTTTCCAGAATTCAATGGTTTCCCCTGTGTCCCCAAGTCTGGCTGATCCACTGGAACCACTTGATCGACCAACCAAATAACCATGATCAAGATACTCTCTGTCAATGTAAGGGGCCTGAACTTGCAGGACAGGGCATATGCCTTGTCACATTGGTTCCATAGACAGGCTCCAGATATTCTGTGCTTATCAGAAATGAAGATACACCTCCAGACAGACCATCGTGTAATTCAACTAATCGAAGAATTTGGCATCTTCCAGCTTATTTTCTTCTGCCACATCAGGAGGCATGGCTCTCATAGCCCTATTCAAAATGTTATACATAGACTCTCACTGCCTGATAGAGATCTTCCAATTTCATGGATGGTTCTTCAATCTAAATAAATCTATACCTACTCAAAAACCCGGACATCATAATCAAAGTTATCCACTCCATCAATGCAACTCTCAGAACAAGCCCACTTCCCACATTAATTACAGGTGATTTCAATCAATCTTACCTTTCCTTCAGTAACAAGTACATAAAATTCCTTAATCTGTCCATGATAAATGGAGAAAGCCTTTTTCCTGAAGGGGCATTCTCATTTTATTCAAGGTTTTACACATTCCCTAATAGACCTGGTTTTTTCCTCCTGTGATGGTGGGATCGATTGAAGCCCATCTCTGGCCCAATGCCTTCTCTGACCATTTGGCAATGGAAATCCAACTCAGGTATCAAAATACCATAATTTCAACAATCAATTTTCCCTGCACTATGAGGATGCTGACTAGATCAAATATTACGACCCAAGTGGTTCCTGAGGCCTATATTGCATTTTTCCATCGAGAGATCATGTCTCTTCCTCCTGTGGAGGCATGGATGGCCTTTGTTAAAATGCTAGGCTATCTAATAAATCAATGCACCCTTAAAACCCAAGGTCCCATCCGACTATTGGCTGATCTGGACAGGATTGCCAGAGTTCTGCACAACCTGTCTCTTGAGGAACAGATTATCCCACACATAATTCACTTGAAAGCAAAATATAAATCAGCACAGTCTTCCCTTGCTGAGTACCTTGCGATAAAGAGGGCCCATCAATACCTACAACATCAGCATTGCTGGACCAGAGGGTACCTTTGCTGGGCCCTTGGCTCAGGCAAAAGATCCCAAGTCCTCACATCGATTGAGGTACAAGGAAACTGCTACTCTGGCCCTTCCATGTTGGCCAGAATCAGGGAGTTTTATGCCCTAAAATTTCAGCCTTTGGGGATAACTAATGCCTGCAAAAAATTCGCTTCGGTCGATGCTGCCCCCACAAGATTACGGAAGGGTGAATTCTACATAGACTAAGGTCCCTCCCAGACAAGATCCATCCTGGCCTGCATGGAATTCCAAAATTTCTTTTATTCCATCTGTGCACATTTACGATACCAATTATACTAAACATCATAAATTTCCTTGCTAATGACAGTCGGGAAGCCTTGGACATATGACCAATCACTATGGTTCCCCTCATCAAGAACCTGGAGGGTCCACTGGTTCTTGAGAACCTTCGACCTATTTCATGGTGCCACTTGTGATAAAGGTTATTGAGGGCCTTATAAAAGAAGACTTCCAAGATAACATCATAGAATACCTCTCTCCTTATCAATTCGCAAAGAAGGGTTGCTCGATTGCTGATGCTGTAAGCCGATTTCACCTCATCATTGATCATGTTCGCAGGAGAAGAGTTTACAGAGAAGAAAGTCCCAGCCAGTCGTGGTTCAGCTTGACTTTGCTGGAGCTTTTGACTGCGTCAGAATTGACATATTGCTTGGTATACTGGAGAGGCTTGAAGTGCCTAAGGCATACGTTCAGATTATAGAAAACCTCCTACAAAATAGGGAGGTTTTTTCTCTCATTAGATGGCCGAGTATCTCCAGGATTTAGGCCCTGTGTTTTCATTCCACAGGGCTCACCACTGAGTGTCCTTCTCTTCACAGCCTATGTGAACCCCTTGCTTCTAAGCATCAAGGCTGCCCTCCCAGGGATAGCCATTCCTGTGCTTGGAGAGTGCATACCCCACATTACCTATATGGATGATGTGGTGGTGTTTCTCTCCTCTGGAAGGGAGCTTGCAAGACTTGAGGAGCTCCTAGACCAGTGTGCTCGTGTATTTGGTCTTGAGGTTAACGAATGCAAATAAGCAATGTGGTCCATCCTGATGGGAAGCAAATCCAAGGCAGATTCAAAGCATCCCCCCAGAGCTTCCTGGAATTCCATCTTGTTTTCCCCCCTCAGTCATGAGGGGAGACATGAAGAGGAAGCTATTCACCAAAATTGAGAAAACAGTCAACTCACTATCAAAAATTTACCTGTCCCTTTTGGGCAAGGTCGCCTTGCTGAATTCGGTACTCCCAAAATCACATACTACCTGGCCAGCTTTTCACCCACCAGCACCTTCATTAAAAGGATTGAGACACTTTGTAGGAAACTATGCTGGGGGAAGGGGGCCCCGGTCATCAGCTTATACATTTTACAGAAGCCTAAACCCCTGAATGGACTGGCCTTCAAATTCAAAGGACATACAATATTCTGGTTAGGCTATTGAATTCTCATTCTGACATTGAGTGCCTGGTTCCCATAGAAATGGTTGAACCTACCAATAGACCCCCACCCAGATTGAGGAGACTTTGGATCCAACAACAGGTGATGGATGTCCTATCATGGATCAAGAGCTCAAGCTCCCTATTCCAGTCAAAACTTACTTACGGGGACACATACCGACTAATGTTTGAGGAGAAAACATGTACCCCCATCTTGCTCTTAATTTCTATCTCCAGACTTGCCAAATGGACACAATTCCTCAGACTTGAGCCCAAGTATGTAAACTTCATTTTTCAAATTCAAAGGCCATACAATATTCTGGTTAGGCTATTGAATTCTCATTCTGACATTGAGTGCCTGGTTCCCATAGAAAGGGTCAAACCTACCAATAGACCCCCACCAGATTGAGGAGACTTTGGATCCAACAACAGGTGATGGATGTCCTATCATGGATCAAGACCTCCAGCTCCCTATTCCAGTCAAAACTTACTTACTGGGACACATACCGACTAATGTTTGAGGAGAAAACATGTACCCCCATCTTGCTCTCAATTTCTATCTCCAGACTTGCCAAATGGACCCAATTCCTCAGACTTGAGCCCAAGTATGTAGACTTCCTGCTCAAGGTCAACCTTAAGGCCCTTCCCACAGGGTCATTTTTATTTCATAATAGACGCTATAACATTGATACCTTGTGTCCAATGTGCAGGAAGCAGGAAGAGACCATGGACCACATTCTGTTCCATTGTGATTCGTGGTCTCATCTCCGAGGCATGATTCTGAGGAAAATGTCTGTACCTGACCTGGCTTATGTAATGATTCCTCTGGCCTTTGAAAAGGGGCTTTTTGCCAGAATTCGGCTGGCTTCATTTGTCAACTTCGGGATTTGGACTATACGTTGCAAACTATTGTTTGAAAGTGGAATCGACCATAGTCCCGAGGACCTCCTTATAAATTTCATATGGAAAGCTAGGGAGATTGACAAGAAGACCTGCCCAGAACAGTTGATGATTCATACCTGGGATCAACTAAAAATATAACTTTCAAGACATTCCATTTCATTCTATGGACAATGCCTCTGGCCTTGTCAGGATGTATTCTCCCCCTATTGCTGTGATGACTGGGATGGTATGACCCACCTCCTAACCATACTATTTGAACTGTATCCCTGTAAACCCATTGCAGACAATGTGTGTTAACAGCAGCTCTAACTATTGCCTGTATACACAATTATGTACCTTGCTCTATAAATGAATAAACTATATATTTTTTGAAAGTAAACCAGTTGTTTCATGATCACTTGACTAGATTGAATTCTTTACAAAAAAAAAAAAACTTAAAAGGTAATTCATATAAACATATTAATAAAAAAACAAAACTATATGGAAAATGTGTAATTAAAATAATAAAACAATATGCCTGTATAGACAGATAGTATTTGTGTAATATGTTTAAAATGTTATTTAATAAATATTTTTCAGTAAGATTAGTGAATTACAAATTTGCATACAAATAATCTACTTTTAACTTAACGATGTAAATTAATTACAGGACATTTTTATCTATTATAATAGAAAAATATTTTATAATAAAATAAATATTTTATTTTTATAAAATTAAAGTAATAACACAAATATTTTTAATAAAAAGAATGTAGTCAAAATATTAACAATAATATTAATATAAATTTATAATCTTCAAAACTTTTGTTAAACAAAGCAAGCTTTTTAGATTGGAAGACATGCATTTCATTTCTGTGAGTTATTTCAACTGAATAAATCACATCAGATGGTCCAAGCATCATTACATCTCCAAATATGTTCAGACATTTGCTTCTAAATATATAAACAAATTTATATCTTTACAAATTACAAAATCTTGGGTATTTAGATCTTAATGTACTATATCTTTACAAATTACAAAATCTTGGGTATTTAGATCTTAATGTAACTAACAAATTAAATGTTTTTATTAAATATGAAATTATTAAATTTGATATTTTTAATCTTAAAAAATTTTTAAAGTTATATATCAAAAATTTACAGAATGTAATGATTTCATGTTTTACACCTTAAATATCATCATCATCATTTTCAACCAGTACTGACCCTGCAGGATAAACATCTCTCATAGTTCAATCCATCTCTCCAATCTCTAGCTTCTCTTCTCCATACCATCCCAGTAAACTTCTTTATTTCATCCATCCATCTTACATTTGTTCTCTTTCTAGGTCTTCTATAATCCTTTGAAATCCAGTTTAATATTTTAATTGTCCATCTATTATCATTTCTTCTAACAATTTATTCACAGCAACTCCACCTCAGTATCTTAATTCTTTCAATAATGTCATTAACACCTATTGTTCTCTTGCCCATGTATTTTGTTTTCAAACTTTTCTTGTTTCTAACATATATCTCACCATACTTCGTTGAATGGCTTAAAGTCTTTGTATTGCTCTTCTGTTAAGTGTTCAAGTTTCAAATTTATATATAAGAACTGGTAACACATTTATAAAAACTTTCCTTTTCAAACACATAGGCATATTTTCTTTTAGTATTAAATTATTTCTACCAAAAGCACTTCAACCAAGTTCATTTCATTATTAATTTCATCCATTATGTTTCCATCTGTTATAATAATTTGATTATGATATTTGTAGTTGATAATTTCTTCTAACTCATTATCAATCTTTATTTTCTTCTTTTGAGAAAATCTATTGAACATTACTTTAGTCTTTTAACACTTACCTTTAATTCTACTTTCTTATTTTCATCTGATAACTTTTGCAACATTTCTTGAGGCCCTAAAGCATTATTTTCAAAAACAAGTACATTATCTGCAAAATTTAAATGATTTAAATTATCACCCTTTACTTTTACTCCTTTAGCTTTTTATTTTAATTCACAAAATACATTATTTTCAAAAACAAGTACATTATCTGCAAAATTTAAATGATTTAAATTATCACCCTTTACTTTTACTCCTTTAGCTTTTTATTTTAATTCACAAAACACTTCTTGCAAAACTGCTGTAAAAAGTTTTGAAGATATGAAGTCTTTCTGTCACATATTCTTCTCAATGTTAATTTTTTTTAGTATCATTATGTAATCTAATTGTTGTTGTTGCATTTTTATAAATTATTTTCAGAATATGACATTATTTTGGAAACATATCTTGATGATCCAATGCTTTTCTCAATACTTGGATATGATTCACTGTATTAAAATGACTTTTAAATCCAACTTGCTCTTTTGGTTGGTTAAAACCAAAGTTCGCTGTAGACGAGTTGTAATTAATTTGGTAAAAATTCTATATAGAATTGATAAAAGACTGATAGGTCTGTAATTTCTAATATCTTCTTTATCATCTTTTCTAAATATTAATGCTGAATTCTTCCAATTATCTGATATATCTTTATCATTTAGATATTTGCTTTATAACTTTGCCAAAAAAATTTCTCCTGCTTCACCTACTTCTTTTAAGATATTGATTATAATTCCATTATTACATGGAGCTTTTCCCTTCTTCATAAATTAAATTGCATGTCTCTCTTCTTCATTTAAAATTCTGGGCAATTTAGAAAATATAATAGTTGTAGGGGGTACTTTTTTTGTTCTTTATTGTTATATAATTCTTGTTAGAACTCTTCTACACATTTCGTGATTTCATACCTCTTTTTAATAATAAGTTCATCTTTTTTTCTTATTGTAGAAATAATTTTTCTACCAATACCAAGATGTTTTCTTATACTCTAGAGACTTCTATTCACTCACAGCTTTCCTTGCTAGTTCACAATTATACTTTTTATATCATTATTAACTTTTTTACATGCCATTTTACAAAATTTGAGATGTTCATTCCTTCTTAATGCATCATTTTTATATATTTTCATATTCCTTCTTTTCTTCATAAATTGTCTTGTTGCAATAGAAATTTTATTGATCGATTGCTGCTTTTTTATATCAACTATCTTTGTTGCCAAAAGTGTATCAATTATCTTCTTATTGATTTCATTCAAATTTGAATATCTGTTAATATTTGAAAATGATTTGCAAGTTCTAATTTAAATTCATTGGAATGTGTCTGAAGATTAGGATTATCAACTGTGAATATTGTTTTTCTTAATAATTTTTGTCTCTCTAGCTTCTGTTTTACATCTCATTAATCTACTTCTCGTGTTGAATTTATTAAGAACATTACAATCTTAATACATATTTTCTATTAGTTGAAATATAATCCAATTCTGTTGTACCTTCATTTGGATGCTTCCATGTCTGTTTCCATTTAACATTTTTCTCAAAACAAGAATTCATAATATAAAATTTTTTTTTTTCTGCAAACTCCACAAGTCTATGACTTCTCTCATTTCTATCACCATAATCAAATTTACTTACAGTAATTTTATTTTTCAATTGTTTACCAATTCTAACATTAGAAGTCTTTCATGACAATTAAAATTTTTGTCTGATCAAATGCCTTTTGTGCATCCATACAAAAATGCTATACATCATCATCACAATGCAAACTTGGTGGGGCACAAATCTGAATTATCTGCTATTAAGTTGAATAACTAATCTTGCCATTCTTTCTGATACACCATCAACTTCCACAATATTGTTTTTCCACTTTTTATTTATAATGAATCCTACTCCACTCTGTACTTTCAATATTTGGGCCTTTGTAGTTCAGCAGACAACCATTTTTAATTCAATTGTCTCTTCACCTTTTCTTCTCATTTCACAAAACCCAATAATGACTCATTTAATGTTAGGCAGTTCTTCTTCCGGTTCTTGCAGTCTTTCTATACTTATTTATATATATTAGCCTGAAAATTAAAATGAAGTTTTTTATATTTTGATTATTTATTTTTGTTTATTATTTTCTTCTTGCTATTTTAAAATTTTGTATTGATATTTTATTTTTTCAGATAACCTTTTTTGAATTTAAGCTTGTAATGAAATTCACAGAAAAAAATATTAAGCTAAAATAGGGAATAAGTTTAAAAATAAAAAAATAGAACTGAAAAAAGATCAATCAATCAGTGTCTAGATGAATTCAACAAAAAAACTGCTAAGTGGTTAAAATCATAAGTCTAAATCATTAAAGTAATATAAAAAATAAAAAATCAACTTATAAATAATAAAATTATCAGGATAAACAATTTGATGTCTGCTTTCAGTCTAAAAGTGTATTTAATGAAAAGTATTCTTATCATATTTTTACTTTTTTAAAAAACTTATTAAGGGTATATAGACATAAGTAATCAAAGTGTTATTGCAAATAAAAACAAATGTCAATGTGAAGCATTCCCTGTCAGATGCCACAAAAGTTTTCAATTATATTCAAATATTTTTTTTTTTTTTTAAAATTAATGTAAACATTTAATACTTATTAAAAAATAAATAATAATTTAGCATAAAAAATAAATAAAAAGTGAACATTTAATTTTATATCAACATCAATATTAATAAGTTAAATAATTGTCAAAATAGTCATATATGGTGCAAATTCAGTTATATATTTTCTCATGAGTAAGGCTTTTTCTCCTTCTCTGATTATTTTGACATTATGGCACCATAGTTAAAACTAAAATATTCAATTGTTAAATTATTTACAGCTGTGAAAATCATTTTAAATTTACTATTTGCAAGTACAGTGTGGCTATCCATAAGCATCAACTTAACATGACCCTAATGACAACAAACAATCACTTGCCTCATACACAAACAGATAATAAGTGATTTTCAAAGTGTAACTTCTCATTTCAGTTTCATTAGTATATAAATATTTAAAATTTTTATCATTTGAATTAATGGCATTTATTATATGTAAAATGCCAACATATATACATATTATTTGTTTGAAAACTATCTTTATTTGCAAATTGGTACTATATCATCTTTTAATCATTCAACTTTAGTCAATTCATCTTTTGGTTAGTTATCATTATTAAAGGACTAACTGTAATTTGTAATACATCATTTCTATTGTTGAACTCCAAAGTATTTAGGGATATTTGGTTAAGAATCAAAATGCATATCATAACTTGATTAATAAGTCATCTTTTTGAATTAGTGGAATAAATTTTTTATTGCTTTGATTCACTTCTCTATTCTGAATGAAGTAAATAGTTATTGTTTTATTACACTGTTGTGCTATTAAATATTATATATTCGTTCGCTTATTCATTTGTTTATAAATACACGTGTATAATCATGTATTATTAAAAACAGTAATTATTTCTTCAAACGCTTACCGAACAATTCAAAACATAACGCATTTATAAATGCAATTCCATAATTTTATACGAAAAATATTTATTAATTTGCATTATTATCATGCTTTCATATGTTTTTGTCTATTATATTTTGTTTTTAGACTTTTAATGAGTTAATGCTTTAATTCTTTACAGATGTGTTGTTTATTAAATATTGTATATTTTTCGTTCTATTTTTTTTTTTTAAAGTAATCTAGTTTAGTAGAGTGTCTGTTCTATTAAACTTCTATTTTGAGCTCAGCCGCCTCCTACTCATTCTATTTTCTATTTTTATTAACATCTAACCTCCTACTTAATGAGCAGCCGTCTCTCTATTAATAGAATTCTATTGTGCATTTTTCTTTGTAATTTGTTCCAGCTAATCTTCCCACTTTATTGTATTTGTTATTGTTTCTTTTCTAAAAATAAAATAAAATAATCACATCGGTTTTTAATTCCATTTTAGAACTCCTGTGATAAGAATAAAAAAGAAATAAATTGTTTTATAAACAGAATAATAACATGTTTAAATATCAGATTTCCTATTTTCTTAATGTTATATTTGTATTAAGTTGAAAGAAATGTAATTTTAGATTATCTCTGTCTTTGCATTGGTTAAATAAACGGTTTTTATAAAAGTGATACGACCGGCTTGTTATAAATGAAAATATTTTTATTTAGTAAACAAAAATAAAGGTAAAACAATGCCCTGGTTTAAAAAAGTAATTGCTTAGAGGATTATGATAAAACCAATAAGGTGAGATTAATAAACTATTTATGCATGCACATACTCTTATATATAAATAAATAATGTAATAAATTAACGCGTCAATAAAAAAAGTAATTATAATCAAATATTTAATTGCTTTAATGTTGGAGCATCGGAAATGACTTGAGCTTCCTTCCGATAATCTTTATCTTTCTAATCCGTCGGTTTATTCCTCTGCTAAAAAACGAAATAAATCCATTACTTCAAATTAATTGCGCTAATATTCCATTTTGATGGTTTTGCCCTTATGCTGTCATTTCTTGAAATTCTTATTTTGACAATATTGTAAGCACTTATTATGCTTTTTCTATTTTCTAATGACTGTCTTCTGACACTTTAATTTATAAGGCATGAAAGGATAGCGATAAATTATGGGACCAACACTAAATCTTTTCCAATCGTGAAAGCTGCACAACTTTTCATTTTTATGATGCAATTTGTCCAATTCAGATTAACCTGAGATCTTTATCCAAGAATAGCTAGATACCCATTTCTAACTGTTGTTGAATGTTTGCTTAATTTGTTTATGGAATGCCTAAATTTAAGAAAAATCCCAAAAACTGTGATTTATCAAAATTTCAGAAATTAGATCAAACGAAAGGCAAATACATAAAACTATGAGAGTCTTTATATACCCACACACACACCCATAAAAAGTCAAACCCATTTAATTTGATTTATATGGCAGGTATCTCCTATTCTTTGAATATAAATTTGATTTATCATGCTTTTTTTAGGTATGTCTTTAGATTGAGCTGCAATAGATGTGAATTTTTATCATTCCATAATCTCAATTAATTAGATATTATTTTACAAACATTTTTCTTATTACATAAACTAAATTTTTCCGATTGAATTATCTAGAATTTCAATTGTACAATATAGTTTTGAAATATAAATCATTATCAATAAGTAGTTTATTGATCTTACCAAATCTGCTAACTTGTGTATATTAATCATTATTATTATTGTTATTATTATTGTTGTTGTTGTTGTTGTTACTATTGTAATCAGTGTTATTATTACTATTGTTATTATTTTTATTGATTTCTGGTGATCCTATGAATGATATTTCTCTGAAATGATGTTATCTCTTGTTTGTTTGTTTGCTTGTTTGTTTTGTGACTTGCTCAAAGACACATTTGTTAATATGTTAATAAAATCCATCCCATTGTTGGTTCCTATTTTCACTATCAACTATTCAAAGTGTTATTTTCATTTCAAATAAATTAGATCCTTGCATGATATGAACAAAATACTAACAATTTTACTTTTAAAAGGATTTTATTGTATATAACAAGAAAAATATTACATTTGTAACTATTTTACCACATGCAGATAAATTGAAGTTAATATAAACAAATTGAAAATTGTACTGGGGGGAGGGGCAACAAAAACAAAGGATGTGCATGTGGTTTACAAATTTGAGTTTATGTGTTTCTATATACATATCCAATCAGTTTTATACACTGACAAGGCTCTTAGTTCTCTATTTTATTAGTCTTTTTTCATGCTACAATTTTGAGCATTTTTACAATATGGACCAAGTGGCTGTACGCAACCCTTGGGATACAATTTTTTATCCCTTAAGTGGAGTAGTTTCATTTTGTTCTAGAATATATTTGGATGTCTTCTTAGATTATTATTATTATTATACATAAAGGAGCATCTTGTACATCATAATGAGAATAATGTAAAAGTATTTGCTCAAATATATGGGTAGCTACCTTTAACAAATGAAGTGTTTGAATATCACAAATTCTTTGTTTGTACAATGATGGTATGAATGAGTGAATATTATCAAATGCAGGGCAAGTAAAAAGAAAATGTTCTTGGGTCTCTCTATTACATAACCAGCATATGTTTTCCATATTTATATAATGCCTTCTGTATCTATAAAAATGTAATGTTGGTAGTGCTTCAAGATTTAATTTGAGCAGAAAATCATAATATTTGGTTACTAATGACCAGAATTTGAATTTTCAGGTTAGTTGTCTATTGTTAATGTTTAGAATTGGTCTTTTATCATTTAAGGGAGAGCAAATTATGTGGTATATATATATCCCAATATTTATCTTGATGTGGTAAATAAGTAAAGTTTGGAATGTTGATAATTAATGTAATTTTCCAGTATCCGTTGATTGGTGGCAGCTTATCTGTTGGGATAATCTTGAAGAACACTTTTATGCATGGGAATAAATTAGCACAAGCAGAAATATGATTTAAAGTCTTTTGAATGTTAAAAATATTTATTGAGTGTAGTCCCAAACCAGTTTGTATTAAGGGAGCTTGAATACATTTTAGTGAAATTGAATCAATCTTTTTTTCCCACAACAATTTTTTACATAGTTGAAGTTAGGAGATATAAAAGTTCTGAAGAAGATTGCTGGAGCAATTGAAACTGTAAAGGAGGGTGGTAAATAAAGCATTGTGTACCTGTAGTAAAGTGCATAGATGATTTAGTATTATATGAATTTATTTTATTAGTAAAAGGTTTAATGTATAGTATTATTGGTGAATAGTATGTGATTCCAGTCATAGTTAATAGATTCAAAAGGGATACTTTTGAGTACAATGATAGGTAAGATTTTGAAAGTGAATCAATTATATTTTCAATTTTATTTTTAATTTTGTCTTGTATTTGTCCATGCATACCTGATAATTTCGTCTTTAAGCTTCTTTAATATAATAGATGTATGTTCACATTTAAAAGAGATGCCAATAATTTTTTAATCCAAAATAGCAGCTTTAAGGCATTACTTTTATTCAATGGATCATTTATAAAAAAAATCACAATTCTAAAATGTAATGAATATGAAGTTTATCATTTTTGATGAATTATGGGCGTTTTTTAATTTTGTATAAACATCATTTATGATTAGTATTTGAAAAATAGCAAGAGAGTTGAAAAATCTTGTATTCAATAAATAATAGAAACTTTTGAGAGCAATTACCACGTATACTATTCCAGTTCTTTCATATATTATAAGCATTAATAATCAATAAATACCAGATATTAGTACTAATTAAATAGTGTTATTTTTTCTATATCCTCAGATTAATTTCTGAATTATAATATTCATCAATGAAAAGTTTTGGATTTAGATTTAGTATATTTTTAAATATTTTTAGATCTATTGTCTCATTTATTCAGAAGCCATCTTTTGCTCCTTTTTTTTTTTTTGTATTATCAAGTTAAGTCTGAAATGCAATAATGTGACAATATTTTGAATTTAAGCCAATTTGCTTTCATAGTTGTACAGATCTGGCTCTAATTCACTATGTACATATTTTGGTATTCTCAGCTCTTTTTAATAATTGTAAATACTTTTAATTTTTGGTTAGGTTTGATACAAAATCAAAAAAAAAAACATCACATGATCTTAATTATACAATGCTTTTCAGAAATTAATTGTATGTATACTACTTCAATTCTCTTATCTATTAAAAATTAATTAATCGATAAGTATTGGATGGAAAGACTTATTAAATTTCTACTTAGTATTGTCCTATTCATCTCCCTAGACAAATTTTTGACTATATTCTTTGCAACCTATGTCTTAAAACCAAAAAATATCATATAATCTCAGCTTACACAATGCTTTTCAGGAGCAAACCCTGTTTATTCAAGTCCAGTGCTACTTTCTATTAAAGTAGGCCATAAGTTAGAAACTACTTTAGATGGTTGTGGATTTAGTAAGCATTTCTCTCTACCATCTCTTGATTATTTAAACTTTTAATTGGGGCAGCACTTGAGTAAAATGAGCAGTTGCTTCGGAAATCTTTTAAGTATTTGAAAATTATAATGTGCCAATTTAAAGATAATCTTGAAAATAAGTTTTAATAAAATTAAAGTACACATTTTAGTCAGTTCCTAACAACTAAAATAAATCAAACAGGAGATAAAATGTGATGTCAGTGTTATTTTCCTGATTATAGATTTTGTGGAATTAACATGTAGCGATGACATCATTCTTGTTGCTCTGATTAGGATTCTGTATTTTTTTAAAGTATCCATATGTAGTTGAAAATATTAATAAAATATTCAATAACCATTATTTTTAATATCTAAAGTTCTGTACAGTTAATTTTAAAAAATTTATATTTATTGAATGATTTATTGCACTATAATGTTCAAGTTGCAGAATTATCAGATTGAACTTTGGATCAGAAAATCTATTTCTGAGCCCACAGTGCTACATCTAATAGCAATATAAAAGTGATTAAAATATATGCTTTCTTTTATAAACCACAGAATTTGTATGCAGAAATATTTTTTTAAAAAATTACTAATTGGATTTTATTTTTCAATTTTATCATTCTCGCCATCAATCATTTCCAGCCACTATTGATGACAACATAATGAAGATGTAATCCAGTTCCTCTCATCTCTGGTTTTTTTTCTCTGAAACCACCACCAAATTTATTACTCCATCTATCCATCTCATATATGGTCTCATTCTAGATCTTTTATTATTTCTTGGAATCCAATTCAAAACATTATCTGTCAGTATATTATTGTATTTTTTATCAATATATCCAACACATCTTCATTTTAGTCTCTTTAGTTTTTTCACTATTGTCAATCATATTTTCTCTAGGTCATGTATAAACTTTTTTATTTCTTTTTTTACTTATAATGTATATTTCTCCAAATCTTATAGAGTTTTCTGAATTTTTTATATTGTTCTTCTGTTAAATGTTCAATTCTCTGAGATATAAATAAAATTAGTTAAACACACATATTAAAATCCTTTGTTTTAAAATATATAAGCATGTTTTTTTTTTAATGTTAAGTTACATCTACTAAAAGCTCTCCATCCAACTTTAATTCTATGATTAATTGCATTCATTATGTTTACATCTGTATTAATAAACTGATCAAGGTATTTGTAATTGTTAATTTATTTTAATTTATGGTATCAATCTTTATATCCTTTTTCTGAAAAAATCCATTAAACATTACAAAGAAATCAAGTCATATGTCACATGACCTAATTTAACAAAACTTGTATTACACATGTTATATATAGAGCTCGCAAATAAGCTCTTAATAAGCTTTGCAGAATATTCCTAACCCCTGACCGATTTCTGCTACTGGCTTCCTCAGTGAGGTACTATGATATTCAAGCATTAGATTAAAAATACCAGGACAAGCCCATCACTTTATCTAATGGATAAATATTAAGTAGAAAATTAGAATTTTTCAGACATTCCTGTCTTCCAATCCAGCTATCTAACTTAAATAGCCATATGGAACTGAACCAAGTTCAGATACACCATATATTAATAAGTTTAGCAATATAAAATCACCAAAGTCTTAATAGCAAAAAATAAAATTACAAAGAAATCAAGTCATATGTCACATGACCTAAATTAACATTTAACATTCCTAATATAAGCTTGTTAAATTAGGTCATGTGACATATGACTTGCTTTCTTTGTAATTTTATTTTATGTTATTAAGGATTTGGTGATTTTATATTGCTAAAGTTATTAATATATGGGGTATCTGAACTTGGTTCAGTCTCATATGACTATTTAAGTTAGATAGCTGGATTGTCCTGGTATTTTTAATCTAATGCTTGAATATCCTAGCTCTTCACTGAGAAAGCCAGTAACAGAATCCAGTCTGTGGTTAGGAATTTTCTGCAAAGCTTGTTAAGAGCTTATTTGTAAGCTTTATTTATATCCATTAAACATCTTCATGTGATAACTCATGCAACATTAACTGAAAATCTAAAGCATTAATTTTAAAAACAATCACATAATCTGAAAAGTCTAGATATTTAAATAATCTCCATTTATTTTTACTCCCATAACTTCACATTTTAATCCACAAAATAAAATTTTGAAAACAGTCATATATCTTTCTCAATATTTACACTCTTAGTACCATTATGTAATAGAATCACTGCTATTCAATATGAGAACAGCCAGTGTTTATATTTTGACAATTCAAGGCTTTAACCACTGTGAAATGAGATTCAAATATTTTTTTCATAATCTATAAATCCAAAGCATAATTGCAACTCATAATCATTGATTCTTTTTATAGTTTCTATTTGCATGTTATTTACTGTGATAAAACTATCTTTAAATTGAGTTGTTTTTGTAGTTGGTTAGAAGCCAAATGTTATTTGTAGATGAGTTATAATTACCTTGACAAAGATTTTGTAGAAAAATGATAGAAGACCAATGGATCTGTAAATTACTAATCTTCATCATCTTTCTTGAATATCAATATTACTATAATATTCTTCTGATCAACTGGTTCATCTTCATCATTAGTCATTTTATATATAACTTTACCAATAATTTTTTCTGTGTTTTCATCTGTTTTGTGTAAAATATCAATAATAACTTCTGGAACTTTTCCATTCTTTATAAATTTAATTGCATATTTCATCTTTTCATTTATAATTGGCAATTCAGAGGATATAATAAGTGAATGGAATACTTTGTTTTTGTGTTCTTTATTACTATATATTTCTTTATAGAATTCTTTCATACATTTCATGATATCATCTCTCTTTTTATTAATGGTTTCTTTTTTTTCTTATTGCTCAAACAACCTTCATTATTTTACATTTTTGAAATTTTTATTCTCTTCTTAAGTTTTTTTTACTAATTCACAATTATATTTTCCACTATCATTTTTAACTTATTTTTCATATCATTTTAGTAAACTCTATATTTAATTTTTAACAGATCTTTTTTTTTTAAAGTATTTTTTTATATACATTGTCTTGATTGAGTAAAAGTTTTATAAACGAATTGCTTTGTGTGTGTGTGTGTGTACTAGCTATATTTCATTTAGTAAAATATTAGTTATCTTCTTATTTATTTTAATCACGTTTGAAGAATTTTCAGTCAGTTAATATTTTAAAACAATTTTCAAGCTTGAATTGAAATTCATTGGAAGATTTGTAAAGGTTATGAATATTAACTGTTAATATTGTCTTTACTAATAATTTTTCTTCCTTTTGCATTAACTTCTATTTGACATCTCATTAATTAATAATCATTATTTAATCTCACTAATTAAAAATCATTCTCTGTGTTGAATCTTGGAATATATATTTTCTGCTAATCAAAAGTTAACCCAATTCTGCTGTATCTTCATATGGATGCTTCTATATGTATCTCCATTTAGCATTTTTCTCAAAGAAATAATTTTTAACATGCAGGTGTTTTTACAACAAATTCTACAGTGTATATCCTTTCCTATATCTGTCACCTTAACCATATTTACCCATAGCACTTTCATCAGTCAAATGTTTATTAATTTTAGCAATTAAACGTTCCATGACAATTGTAAAATGTATTTGTATAGTCATATGAAAATTCTCTACTTCTTCATTATAATGAATGGGACATAAAGCTGAATAATCTGCATTTGGTATATTTCATTAATTTGTATAAGTAATCTTGTTATTTTTTATTTATATGAATCTCATTACATTTGTGCTTCCAATGTTTGTGCCTCTGTAATAAAATATGTCTACTTTTTAAATCATCCTTTCACTTTTACTTCTACTTTCACAAAGTCCTACAATATGCCATTTAATATTAGAGTGTTTGTCTTCCAATTCATGTGATTTTGTTTTATTTGAAGATGGGCTGTAAGTGTAGGTACTTAAATAAAAGATCATTATCAAATGATAGCCTGAGTTTACCATCCTCTGTCTTCAGCCATTAAACATTATCTTGTCAATAAATTTACAGTATTCTGAGATTAAAGATCATAATTTAGTTTTGCCTGTCAAGATTATAAACATTTATAATACTTAAATACAGGTATACTTTATATTCCTGGAGTCCAAATGTAATTATAGGGAATTTGAACCATGTGTATTGGTTGTATGAGATAGAATGGATAGCTGAAGGGAGTTTGAAAGTCTGAGTTCAAATCCCCTATAAAGATTTATAAAAAAAGCATTCACACACATCTCTTTCCTTAACTTCAAGAAAACTCATCTGATATTTCAATTAAAAATTATACTGAAAAGAAATACTGTTGTTTTTTATCTTAATCTAAGAGATAAAAATCAATAATCTTACCATATTATCTGATTCATATTAGTAATCATATCCATGTTTATTTACCATATGACTAATTATATAGTACTAATAACTGCAACAATAACAAAGTATAGAATGATCATTAGGAATTTGACCTAATTTTTTAAGGCTTCTAAGAGGAATTAAAAGAGTCTTCTTTCATTTAATATTACAATCCTTTCTGCATCTTTTTTATTTTGTTATTGAAATCTGATCTACAGTTTCAGATTGGGTATGACATTTATTTACTTCAAAAATGAATTTAACAGCTTTTAACTGATATAGTTGTTGTCAATACAACCTATGAACCATAGAGTTAATGATTATCAGTTACATATATATATGTGTGTGTGTGTAATAATTAATATTACAGTATTTCTATACATATGAAATGAAAGAAATTACTGTCCACACATGTTCTATAAAATAGACACACTTTATTAAAAGATTTATTATCAGAAGAATGCATATCTATTTTATAGCACATGTGTGAAGAGTAGTTTCTTTCTACAATATTTCCCATATAGATTATACTGGATACCACATGGGTTAAGAATATTGGTCACTTGAGGGCATCACTAGGCTTTCTAATGAACCTAGAAAATTTATTTGGGTTGTCCAAAAATTCACTAACAATGATGAGCAGACCTAATATAAAATAAATTATTTGCCTCTGACACAAACTCATCTTAGAGTATGATACTTATAACTATTAAACAATTGTTAGATAGACACAGTAAAAAAATAGCCAAATTAATTTAATAATGTTTATTACAATTAAAATAAATTATAAAGCTAATTAATACTGCATCTGTGGATGTCATGTGAGAATACTTTATTTTTGTCAGCTTTGACAATTAAATTGATTCCCCAATTTAATTAGATTAAAAATAGGATGTTTAATCTTTGTGGTAAGGACTTTTAATAAGGAAAAATGAAAATATTTAATTTATTTCCTTGGGCACTTATGCATATATGCACCAACAATAAAGCTATGCATGGCAATATAATACCACCAAATGATTATGCATAAAATAAGCAGAGCTACTCAACATAAGAGAAGCATGAGAAAATAATTCTAAGCTTACCATGCAATACCACCAAATGATTATACATAAAATAAGCAGAGCTACTCAACATAAGAAAAGCATGAGAAGCTAATTCTAAGCTTACCATACAAAAGACAATTAAGTCAACAACTCAATGATTGGTAGCCCAGTTTAAAAGAATATGAGCTTGACCAAAATATCACAGTTATAGGCTAGTGAATTCGCTAATATATGACAGTATCAAATAAAGTAGGTATTGTAGTTATACTAAAGCTAGGCCACACCAGAGTAAATAGACTGTGATGAGGGCAATAGATGATCTGCATAACCAGAGGAAATACAATAATAATATCAACTAGGTGGATAGATAACTAACTGGTGAAGTAAAAGAAAACCCCTATAAAATAATCATAATCTACATATGGATTTATTTTAAGTCCACACACACAAATAGATGGATACTTTTATATAATGCATGCTATACTCAAGTGTTAAAATATTTTAATGAATCTAAATCAAATGATACATAGAGAAGAATCAAATTATTCTCCAATAATAATACTTATTCTAAAATTAAGACATCATTTAAAACTGTTAAAACCTTCAATGAAAGAAAAGAAAATTTCTTCTGGAAGTAATCATTTTTAAACAATAAATTTTAAATTAGGCATATTTCAAAAGAAACATTATAACATTTATACATGACATATATATGATATCAACTGGTAGATGCATAAAATAAAAAATACATTTAAATCTAATATTAAGATTAAATAATAAAAATATGCATATACATAAGGAAAATGATTATAACAACACCTGGCTTATTTAAGATATATAAAAATTTATATTACCTCTAAGTCCTTAAGTGTGTCATGTTTTTATGAATTCTTTGAAGAAATAACTACTTTTGTCCATTTTGTAATTGTATCTTATGCTCTGTTAGTTGGGAAAGGCTTCAGATAGGTTGGCTTTGTCAACAGGTTGGCTTTTTATAAATTTATAAAGTTAAGATATTTTGGAGGCTGTAGTTAGGGTTAGAGCATGGAGTTCACCTTTGGTAAGTGCCTAGTATACCTGTTTAAGAAAACACCACTAGGAATAATTGTTCAGTATATTTTCTAACTGCACGCTGCTTCTCATGAACTGTTGATGAACTTTCCATAGTTTTGACAAAAGAAATGTAGCTTGCCACAGAATGAAAAGTCCCAACATCTGGAATATGATTCTGACTAGTGGAGTAAAGAAGAATGAATCAATAAATGAATCAAAGAATGAAACCAATAGATTTTGGGAAGCTTTTATGCATATTCATTCTACTGTTCAGTCACATTTTCTAAATTAATATCTTAAAATAGGTTTTTAATTAATAAGCCAGGTTGTTAATCAGTTAAAATGGAACATTTTTATATTCCATACTAATTAATCCTGTTATGTCTTATCTAATGCTGAATCATTAGATTTTAGTATTATGGCAGATTAAAATTTTATTTTGAGGGTTAAGCATTGTTATATAATTTTTAAAAATAATCTTACATAAAAGATAAGCCATTAATTTTCAAGGTTTACTTTTTTAAAAAAAATTTACATTGCTTTTATTAAATAACCAAATTATTCTATTGATCTATACATATATATATATATGCAACCATATAAATTAACAAAATTTCAAAATTAATTGACTAGTAGAATTCTTAATTGTCTGTTTTGATACAGTGGCAGATATAATGAATTTAAAGTCAATATTAAATCTGTCTTCTGGCTAAAATTTTTGTAGATTCTTATTTTTAATTTTAGTTAGCTATCTAAAAAAATCTCATATTAAAATAAATAAATAATATAACAATCAAAAAAATAATTAAATAACATTTATTGATTATGTTTTTATTCTTATTCTAAATGTTGGCTTGTTTAATTTTAGAAATTTCTCCCTCCATTTATATTTTTAAAAATTTGCTATTAGATTTAATATTTTCAAAAAAATCTAATTTCAGTTTATCCTTTAAAACAATGCTAGTTATTATCATAGGTGCATTCAATCAGATAAATTCAGTATTTGCACAGCCATCTACTGAGATGATTTTTAATTTTTAAATTGATATTTTTTAAAGATACTGATGTTTTAATTTTAAAAAATTAAAAATGTTCAATAAAATTGAATAGAAGCAGAATAAAAAAATTAGCACTGCCTTCTCTTTGATTAATTTTTTCTTTGGTTATGGGAGCCCATGGCTATTTTCTGCATTATTTTAAGAATGTTTTTGGAATAACTAAAAACTTTTTTTTTCAAATTTTATTAAGATTCATGATTATTTTTAAACAATATTTGTGAAATAATTATTTAAATTCAAAAGCATATACTATTACACTGTTATTTTATATGTATATATTTAATTTTTAAAAGTAAAGGTGAATAACTTCTAGCATAATGTTAATGAAAAAATCACTCCATTCTGATTAGGCCACATTATGAAAAGAAGAGCATTGCTGTAAAATAATTTGAAGTATTTTAAAAATTAGGAAACAATTTTAATATTTTACAGCAAAATTTGATATATTTATAAAAAAAATACAAATTTAATTCATATTTTAAAAACAAATTGCAATTAAAAACTTTTTTATTCATTTTATAAGAGTGACTGTCCTCTTCCATCTGTTCAATGATGAAATTGTATATTGTTATTACAATTTCATTTTTTCAATATTTACAAAGGTTAAATATGAATTTTTAGAATTGTTTTCATTTGCATATATATTATTACTATCAAATAAAATTGAATTTATTAACTTCTAATAAACAATAAGTTTAATAATACAATTAAAAGTTGAAAGCTTGTAAAAAGTCTTACCAAAGAATATAATTAAATCTAATAATTTGTAAGAGAGTTAGCAAACTAGTTTTAAATAATTCTGATGCTATTTTGTGGGGGGGGGGGGCAGACAAAATTATAAACAGAGTTGTTGGAATGGTTAAAAAATAAAAACACATTTTCATCAGATAAACTTATTAATAATATATTATTGTTTGGATTTTGTAAGAAATTTGAGCAGTGGAATTATCAGATAATTTAGGAATCTTATGCTCCAGAGTCTGAAACTTTTACCACTGCACTAAACCAATTATATTTTTAATGTGTATATAAATTTAAAATGATCTTTAAAAAGTCCACTGCAATGAAACGCTTTTCAAATAGTCCCTCAAAGAAGAACAAAAGAAGGCATTGCTAAAGAGAGCAAGATACTGACTTACTATCCATTGATGATTGGTTAGTTAAGTCAGTTATGGGTTGATAGCTTAAAGAAAAACACCAAGCCTGCTAAAAAAATTCAAGTTTACTGAGCTTGGGTGGTTGTAATCAAAGCAGGCTGTTATACTACTAGAGTGCCATGAGAATCTTATAATGGATGTGTATCTGAGATTAAATAAAAATGTTTCATAAATCATAATTCTTGCTAATATAATAAAAAAAATTTGTCATAGAAACTCATAATTTTTTCATAATTTTGATCAGATGCCAGAAGACGCCAAACCATAGGGAGACATATTGATAGTATTCTACCCATAGAAAATAGAATTTAAAAATTTCAAGGAGAATATTTGATAAAGTTTATATTACATATAAAAAGATGTGCTCTTATTTTTATAATACCTTGGCACTAATATGGGCTTTGAATGTTCCATCATCAGATTTTCAATGAAATGGATGGCTGAAGAGTTGTGGGTTGGAGTAGTTTGAAGCCTGTCCATTAAAGTATGAAGATTGGCTATTTTAATATAAAGCTGAGCACTGATTGTATATATGTGTGGCAATAGTAATCTGGACCAACTGATGATTGCTGGTTTAGCATGAAATACGTATATTGGTGAGTATTTATCTTTTTAATATGTGTATGATCAGGTAGGTCAGCAATATGTGATGGCATGGAGAGTTGAGGGTTGTGTGAAAGTCTGGATTTGAATCCCTTATATAATACCTTAGATACACAGTATGTCCCAGTGAAAAGTCAATTGTTTTTTTCTTCAAAATGGCTACAAGCCATCTCTGAGTCATGACCTTTATTGTAGAAAGAAAGACTTTAGTTGCTCATCGTAAACAGTTTAAGGTACTAGCATAACTAAACCACAAATTGTGATATGAAATTTGACAGTGTTTCGTACCTTCATCATTTATCTTCAATACTCTTTGTACCATCTTAATGCCTTGAAAACCATTTGAAAAGGTTCTTGTGACTCATGGATTTCCCTCTACATATAGTTTGTTTTGTTTCAAATTCTTCATTAGCAGTTCGCCCTATTTAAAATAAAATTTAATGTTAGCTCATTATTCCAACATGGGCTAAGAAACAGAACATATTGTCACATTTCCTGATGTAACTCACGACTTGGACATGCTAGCTTTTAAAATTTTTGTGGTAAATAGTTAACCTATATCATAAAACATGCATTGATTCAGTGATATTATTGAGGCAGTTTAGGGAGAGAACCAGTTATCTTTTCATGTCTATACAGATATAACATGAAATTAAACATTTAAATATAACCAATAATTAAATTTAGTTCAAACTGAATATAATACATTCAACTTACTAAACTGAGATTTATTTTGTTTTACTCATCTGAGAATTGACACAAGAATAATCAACAATCATCTCTTATGATTAGATCTAAAAGATATTCTGTATCAAAAGGTAGGCTAGATATTTATTCAATGCCAAACTTAGAACATAAAACCATCATCTGCATGTACTTATTCAAGTATTAATTTATTTATCATAATAATAAATAATGCTCGGAATCTGATATATGCTGATCATCATTGATGTTCCAGTCATAGGATACCATGAGTATATAGGCCAATAATAAACTAATTTGCAATGTCTATAAAGACATAAATTTCAGTGAATAGACTTTAAAGGGGATCTTGATCTTTGCACTATCTGGAAAGTTATCTGTGTGTTCAAACACAAGCCTTAACCCCACATATAAAATAAATTGATGGATATTCCTCTAGAACTAACTCAGATTCAAAAGATTCTAGTCTTTAGCTGTGAACAAGAAAAAATATAAATGTATAGGCTTACTCTGCTTTAATTTAATAGTTTTCATTGGTATAATTTCCAAATCCCTTACCCCTTCGATAGAGTTTAATGCATTGTTGTGGACAAAGTGCCACCTGTGGCATTAGGACTCAACGCAATATTGCATTTTGAATTTCCTTTTACAACTGTTAGCAGATTTGTCCTAATATTTTCGTTTTTTCGATTTTAGCACATGCGTGTATGATTCAGGTATTAGTTTGTAAAGTTTCACATAGATGGCAGTTATAATTAATGATTTATTCATTTTTCTGTGGGTGGTAATTTGTAGCCCCATATTCACTGATTTTCCTACCTATATTAGAGAAAAGATGTTCGTCTTTGCTAATCTGCAAAATAATTTTCAATTTTTTTTAATAATTTGCATTATTCTTTCAATTGGTAAGTTATAATAATTATTCATGATTTATTTTTATTTTTTAAAAAATATTTCTATGAAAATAATGTAGATTTTGAAAATATACAACGTTGTTTTGTCTTGAAAATTTTCAACATCACATTATGTTTGCTTATCTATAAATTTTTGAATATCTATTATATTTTTTCACAAAATATTTTAGGTTTTAGAAAATATGTGAATCAAAACTTGATTTATATATATTTTTATAATAATGTATTTTTAATAATAAAATAAACAGCATTTGTTTTTCATATATTTTGAGTCACGTGATAGCATATATATATATTCATTTTTCACCTCTCATTATATCCATCGGGTTTTTTGGACAAAAAATATATAAATCTGGTTTTTTTTCATATAAATATAATTTACATTTTAGAATGTATATGACCCAAAAATTTTGATTTATATATATTTATAATTCAATAAATAAAATTAGCATTTCTTTTTCATATATTTTGAGTTACATGATAGCATAGATGCATATATCTGTAATTGTATAAAGGTACAATTTGGGCCTCTTTTTTGAAAAAAAAAACTATGGAAAGATTAAAACACTTATCATGAAATCAAATTGCATATATCCTATTCATAGAACTGATAGTTCGAGGTATAAAAATATTAACCATATTATTTTAAGTTATTCAATGAAATTAACTTATAAATGATTGAATTTAGAAAAGATATGACAATATGATAACTCCAAATCTAATCCATTTTTATAAAAATATAATTTGATATAGCAAGTAAGATTAACTTATATTTAACTACTTATTTTGTTCCAATGCTATCTTTTTTGCTCTTATTCACTCTATTCATTTTATTCATCATAAGATTATGACTATTATTATCATCTCCCCATGCTACTCTTCACCATTCCATACTGTTACAATATATGTGTGTGGATGTAATATATGTAAATATATTTTTATAAAGTTAATTCATCATATCACAATCAAATGAATAAACAGCTAGGAATCTAATTAATGCATAGATAATATTCATTAAGGCTGTAGCCTCAAGCACATGCGTATAAAATGTGATAGTAGGGACCTCTACAGGTCTTAAAACCACAAGCTTACTCATTGGAAGAAAAGAGGGGAACCTTCTTTACTTCAACCTACTTTCTATTTAAATAGGTGAAGCTGAAGCGGTTCGATCTGAGAGTGTGAAGCTATTCAATACTTCACTAATTAAGTCCATATTTCTTATTACACATTAATACTCATGAAATCTTTCGATTTACAATGAGTCAATGGAAAGATTTTATAGTGAGAAATCTATTATGATAATTTAAAGTTGTAATTATAAATTTATTTAAACGCACATTTACGTAATCAATGTGCGTTTAAATAAATTTATAATTACAACTTTAAATTATCATAATAGATTTCTCACTATAAAATATTTCCATTGATTCGTTGTAAATCGAAAGATTTCACGAGTATTAATGTGTAATAAGAAATGTGGACTTAATTAGTGAAGTATTGTATAGCTTCACACTCTCAGATCCAACCACTTCAGCTTCATCTATTTAAATAGAAAGTAGGTTGAAGTAAAGAAGGTTCCCCTCTTTTCTTCCAATGAGTAAGCTTGTGGTTTTAAGGTCTGTAGAGGTCCCTACTATCGCATTTTATACACATGTGCTTGAGGCTACAGCCTTAATGAATATTATTTACGTAATCAATGTGCGTTTAAATAAATTAATGCATAGAGAAAATCAAAATGATCTCACTTGTCTGGATACTCTGGTAGTATTAAACAGCAGTACCTCCACTACACATTGATGTTGGATGGCATTTAATATACAAATTATAAATGTGTAATTGTATTTTTTTAAAAAAACTTCTGTAAAGCACATATTTTAGATGTGTATTATCATGGCAATGCATGGAGAGACTGATATTATATTTCCAATTTACCTGATAAGTTCCTAATTCTGGCGCAAAATGCTGTATACAACAGAGGTGGTTTGTTTGTTTGTTTTCTGTCATAGTTATAAGTAACTAGGTACACAGTGTGTAAAAGGGTTGCCTGTAACACCCTCTCTGAATCAGTGCACATATTATAAATTAACCATAAATATTTTAAGATTTTAGCATGTCTGAATTGTGAGTACTGAAATATTTGAAATAATTAACATTGTGTGAGGAAATAAAGTGTCATGAGTTTCAAGTGGTTTGCAAGATTTCACATTGGTAGGAAGAACATTGAAGATGATATATAAACATACTGGTGTTGCTTGAAACGTGATTCAGATATGCTAGTAACTTAAAATTTTGATAGTAAATAAGTAAACTTTGTTGCTACTTAATGCATTCATTGATTCAGAAATGGCACTGCAAATGGCTTGGAGGAGAAGTGCGGCAACTTTTCACTGGGGCTCGCTTTATTCATTTGCAAGCTTGTTTGCTGGTTGATTAACCAATGTTGTTGCATATTTATAAACACGTTTTGACATATGTCATGAATAGATTATTTATATCTGGGTGTGTATTTAATAATTTATAAATACATTTTTAAACTTTTTTTGTGTGTGTTGGAATAAAGTTTATATTTTATTTACTTAAAAAAATAGCACGAAATTATTTGAACATTATAAAATTAATTGTGTGAGTTGATGTTTATTATTTAATGTCAACAAATAAGTCATACGACTTGTTACTGTAATGAAGTTAATAATGGCACACTATTTACTTTAATTGAGAAGTGTGTCTTTAAAAATATATAAATTTACACCCAGTGGATGGTAAATATTAATTGGTAACATGTCAATACAATGGAGTTGCCATTTAAAAACATAAGTTTTTAATTAATTACTTTTCTAATGATTTGACACCTTATTAAATCATTAAAAAGCTCAAAAGTTGATTAGAAATAAATTTGCAGTGAAAACTTTTGACATTTAATTATTATTTGTTGTGTTTTAACATTATAAGCTGATAGTATTAAAATATAAATATGCTTATCCATATTGCTGAAGAATAAATTGCATTATGTAGAGAGCTAGAAATAGAATATTATTTAGAGTATATTAATTTTGTCAGATAAGTATGCCTGCCTTTAATAATAGAATTTATATATAATAGTGTATGTATTTGAATATAAATATTTAAACAGAAAAGATGTTAGTAATGATGAAGATTAAGAGCACAGGCTTTTATCATTTAAACTGTCTATTCTTGCTAAATTCATCAAGCAATATATTTAATTATAAGGCAGGGACTTAAATTATATAAAAATCAATAAAAGGAACGATATAAAATTTTAAATCGTGATGAAATATGTTTATTAATAAAAATCAAACCATAAAAGCTAATACAAAGACAACCAGATAAATATCAGAGTTTATTAACAAAATTTATTTTAGAAAAAAATCACATCTTAATCCTCAAATACTACACTATTATAACTCATTTGAATTTTATTGGATCTAAACACTAATTTATATCATAATAAATTTATCTTTAAAGTGTTGGCAATTATTATTTAATTGTAGATAAAAACATTTTTTTAATAAGGCCAATTCAGAGTAAAAGTCTTTCCAACACCCCCACCCACCCACTTCCATAAAACAATAATAAAATTGGTTTTATTTACTAGGTTTACCCATTTCTGGGTAGTGTGTTATTAAATGTTTTTTCATTCTTGATTTATCCTCTAGCCAAAAATAGCTAGATACTCAATTACTGACTACTAATGGATAGTTTATTTAAATTAGCTATGAGCTAAATGCTGAAGAAAGCTAGATTAGAAATTCAAACTGGTTATTGGAATTCGTCAGGGAAGAACAATATATTGCATCTACTCATTCAACATATTCAAACTAATGATTCAAAAGTTTTAGTGCTTTAATATTTCAAATCCAAGTTAATTTTCTTTTTTAGCTATTTGTATCTTATAAATAATCATCAATTAATTTATTTTAGAGTGATATTAGTTATATACAAACTGTAAACATTTACCACTCTTGTGGCAAAGGGGGTGGTACATTTTCTACCAAAACAATGTATCAACTTAAATTTAACACCTGCATTAACAGCTATAATTGATTCAATATTATTTTAGATCTACCTACGTAAATACTGTAATCATTAAACACCAAATATATGTAGCAAACTGATATCCAGAACATTTTCTAGCATTGGCCTTCATCATTGAGGATATTATGTTAAACTATCCCTGCAGCTGTAATATTTTAAGCTATATTATGATATTGAAATGAATAAAAGGAATAATATTAGAAGTATACATAAAATCTAACGTCATTCACTATTTATATCATTAATAGTTAAAAACTAATAAGTAGTAATTAAATGCATTTTTTACATCTTTTAATGGCACTTTCTGTTAATATATTTTTAAACAGTCGCAACTAACCAATAATCTTATTCTTGCTCCAAAATATAACTGCTTTTCCTTTTTATTTACATATGCATAAAATAAAATAATGTAATACCATTGTATTTTACCATTCTGAAAATGTCTTCTTGACAGATGAAACTGTTAGAAAAAGATATTGTTAAAAAAATGCAAGAAAAGATTATTTAATTAATGTTTTATTAAAAATATATGGTTACATTTTCATTTACCAATGTCAAACTTCCTCCACTCACAACTTTGATGCCATCCATTTCAGAAAAATATAATAATGATTAATACTAATCATTATCAAAACTAGAGATTATCTCTAGTACAGATATAAACTTTGATCCTCAGTTAAAGATTAATATATCTGATTTTTTTTATTTATTTTACACACACAGGGTTATTATCCTTTCTCTTTCCCATGTGTAATATCTTATAGATATAATAAACACCTCCATACTTCCCCATTCTTTTTAAATTCACTTAAATGAAGATATAATGAAAGACAAATGACCTGGGCCAACTGATGAGTGATGGTTCAGCACAAAATGCATCTTGGGGGTCATTTGTCTTTTATTATATCTTTATTTAAGTGAATTTAAAAAGAATGGGGAAGTATGGAGGTGTTTATTATATCTATAAAAATATATGCAATAGTAAAAAACAGAAACAAAATTTGACTATCATAAATAACTAGAAACTAACCTGGAAATTCCATTGGGCTACCCTACGGAATCCATTAATTATAACTGCAAAAATGGTACTACAGAAGATTGGTAGAGAGTTTGATGTATGTTGAATTAAGATTTTTTTCATCAATGAAAGACTTTTTAAATATAATTAATATATTTATTAGTTTTTTGTTCCAATATAAAAATTATAGAAGCAGAACTATCATATTACAGTAGTATTAAGAATAGTTCTGTTAAAGTTTCAGATCTACCTGAATGGAAAACTTTTAAACCTTTATAATCTGAATGGATGTAATGGTATGTTTTAAATTCTACTACAAAAATCTTTTTAAAAGTGGATTTTTGATCTTTATTATTTTAATATAGTTTTGACCATTTGCAAAAAATCTTTTGTGGCCAGTAATGGCTGATGTTTCTACTTTTTTAAACTATCAGAAATTATGAGAAAAATAATGATTCTGTTTAATATATATTTATAATAAAATAACCCCCTTCCACAAATCCATTAGTTCCTTGCATTTTTTATGGATATCTAATGCTGTTGATAATAGCAAATTGTATGTAATATATATGTTAAACATATCATAAGTGTAATAATGTTCACGGGTAATTAGATTTCTAAGTAACTATTAAGTGTTGACTGATTTTTAATGATGTTAAACATATGTATATATTTAACAAAATAGTTCACAACAATTATGTTTAATGTTATATATATAATACACTTATAAAGAACTGTCATCGGGAGATCTCAGCTAGTTGTCAAGAAATTAAATCTATTGCAGACTCTTAAAATCATGGAGTCTGCAATACAGATACAGTTCGTATGTAGATTAATAGTTAGGGACAACAACAATTAATGAATTCAATTATTTTGGCTTTTATACATTTATTAGCCTCTTATCAGCATTTTCACAGATCGATCGAACATCTTATCACTGATCCTAAGGTCTAGATATTTTTCCATTATGGTCCATATGCTTGTTGATGCTTCAGAGTGGGAAACAATCTCTAATTTTTATTTATATCCTATCTGATCTTTTAATTATTTAAGTGCCCCAAGTGCTAGTTTGCTTTAAAACAATCATTTCCATTTACTAAGATTAAACATGCCAGAAATTAACATTTATTTTTATTTTCAAAAATATCAATCTTTATCTTAGATCTTTACTTTTTTTTTTTTTTACAAAAAGTGCTTTCAAATACTTTTTTTTTTGTTAAAAAATACTTTTAAAGTTTTCCATCTGTGCGATATATATATATGTTAACATAACTCTTTTAATTTTGAATTTTACTTTTTAATAAAATCATTTTTACTTAAGTTTTATTTTCCCCTTTATTTAATTTTAAAATAATGTAATGGCATATGTAAATCATTACAATATATAACATAGAACAGTATCATCTTAAATTGCTTAAACTCTATATTTTTTTAAAAAAGAGTAATGCAAATAAATAACTTTGCTTGGATTTTTAAAAACCTAAAAGTCAGAATTAACAGTTAAAAGATATTTTAAAATTTTTTAAAAAAGCAAATGTGTGATCTGAGACATATATAAAAAAAATATTATTTTAAAATATATTTGTTTTTAAATAAATGTAATCATAATTTTATTTTAATTAAAATCAAAAAAACAAATCCTTTACATTAATTTAAAAGTATTGATAATTAATTAATTAACAATCAAAAAGTGACCTGTCATAAAAGTGACTATTTTCTTTTAAAAAAGAAAACTATAATTAGTTAAGAGTTACCTGATAAAAAAGGAACTTTTCTGTCAAAAATTGACTATACTTCATTTTTTATAGAAAAAGAAACTGTAATAGAATTTGATAAACTGATTTTTTTTATTATTGATAAACAAGTATATATGTAAATTTTATGTATATTCAAAATGGAATTAGTAATTATAAAAATTGTCATTTATTGTTTGACAAAATTAAATTTGTTAATAATGTGTGCAATTCTACCTAGCATAGGTATTTGTATTATTAAAAATATAGCTTAAAAGTTTAATCATGTATTACTGTAGGAAAAGTCAAATATGTCTAAAAATATACATGCACATGCATGTATGTGTGCATATATAGATCAATGCTTGTCAAGTATAATTCATGTAAAAGTTTATTCATTTTTAAATTTTATTAGATTACAAATTTAAATATATTCATTGTATATTATAAAATTTACATCTGTGCAGATATATAAATGTGTTTATGTAAACTCATTAAGAGGCATTGTAAATCAATGTAATAACTTTAATTTTGTATTAATCACATATATGTAAATCACAATGTGATAATTTGTTATTATTGTATATTAATCAAAATCAGAATGCTTAATTGATGTGCATAGCATTATTCTAGACCTTATTATCATTTTCTTATTTTTATTGTTAATAAATTTGAGTTCAATTGTAAAATTATTCCAGTGGTTCTAAATATTTTTAGAATATGTTTCCATCATCTCTTGATCACATACAGTAATAGAGCTTGTGTTCTCTGAGTTAGATTCATGAAAAATGGTCTAATATATAAATGAGTGTTTATATTAGTGCTTTGATGCATCCACAGATGATCAATCATTATCCTGGTAGGTGCAAAATAGAATACTCTTTATCGCCCATGCACTACATTTTATTTTAGTTTATTCTTATTAGAAATTAAGTTTATAATTGGTCAGCATATTAATGGTACTAATTAGACAGAGAATTGATGATGATCAGCATATTTTAATGTCCCAGCATTGTTTTTTTATTATTATGTATTCTGATGGCTGAGCACTTAAGTTAGTGCATCCAAATTAATGTTTAAATAATTGCCCAAGCTGGCAAAGCTCAATAGTTAGCTTGGTCTATAGAAGATCCATTTCCAATCCAGTTACCAGATGGAGTGTTGATTTCTTTTGATGGATCATTCATGATGATGAATGATTTTTTCCTTTGTGTATTACTAGTACTTACTTATACTTATTGATAATGCTAATTCATCAGTTTATAATTATGCTTTTAGTTGCTTTAACTGATGACTGACTGATCTGTGAGATCTCATGATCTCATGCTCTCTTGAATATATAACATTGCTTATATATTTTTTGATATTAATATCATTATTGTAAATTTCATTGAATTATTTAAAATATCTTGTTGAACTTGGGAGTGATGATGATTTGGCATCACCCCAGGTACGTTCACCCATATCTTCCCCATCCCATTACAATATATATATATAAATGTTAAATTAAATTTAGCTCAATGTATATTTAAACAAAAAGAATAAATCCCTCTACCCTAGGCTATGAATTAAAATCACTCTAAATGTTGAACAAATAAATCTTGCTAATCTTGCTCAAAATTTAAAGTACTTTTAATTCACAGCTTGGTGGAAGATGATTTACTTTCTTTGTTTACATATATATGCATTTGAATACAAGTATATTGTCTATACTGAACTTAATGTAACTAGAAGGGATTTGAACACAGACTTTCAAGCTTCCACACATGACCACATACATGTGAAAAAAATAGATGACCTCCATATATTAATCAAGTCATATGTCACATGACCTAATTTAACAAACTTGTATTACAAATGTTATATAATGAGCTTTAAAATAAGCTCTTAACAAGCATTGCTGAATATCCCCAACCCCAGACCAGTTTTTGCTACTGGCTTCCTCAGTGTGCTGCTAGGATATTCAAGCATTAGATTAAAAATACCAGGTCAAACCCAGCACTTTATCTAATGGATAACTATTAAGTTAAAAATCTGAAATTTTCAGACATTCATATGTCTTCCAATCCAGCTATTTAAGATTAACTTTAAAAACCAATGTCATGTGATGATATTGTTGTTGGTAATGTTTTAAAATATTTGATATGTTGTAGAAAATATAAATATAACGCATATTTTACTTGCATAAAGCTCACTTTATTTATATATTATTTTTTTTAATTATTGATTTATATTATATAAATTAACACATTTTGATTGAAAAAATTTTCCTGTGTATTAAATAATTTCTAAGGATAAATAAATAATCTATTAATGTTTTAGCTTTTGAATATAATATATATATATGATTGTGTGTGAAATGCTTTGAAAATTACATATTAAAATGAGAATTATTTTTTTATGTAAATTAAATTTTAATAATAATGAAAGATATATACAAATAGAAAGATATTTAGATTTTTATGTCGATAAATAAAACATGTAAAACTAGAGAACAAACTTAATTTATATCAAAGAATGTTAATTGTAACAAATGATAAAAATCAAAAAGTTATTTTAATAAAAGAAAAAGAAAATATTATTTATATATTACAATTATTTAAATGTCAAATACTGTTGTTTAATGAACTTAGTATAATAAAAATTTGAATATTTCTATATACAATTTATAAGATTATATAATTTGCAAAGCCTGGATTTATACATAGTATTTCTGGAAAGAAAATTAAGTGCATATAAATATGAATTTAACTAATGTTTCTCACTCTTTTTCAACATAGACTAGTAAAAGGTCAATTAATTTTTCACAGCCAAGCAATATATCTTATATATATATATTGAAAATATTTATATTTTTTAAAGTATATCATACATTTTAACTTATTAAATATATGATTAAGAAATAAACAAGGATATTAAAATTTAATAAAATCTCTATTATTGTTGTTTGTTACACAAATTTATTAATGCTAGACTATAAATGATTTTTCAATATCAATTTTATACCTTATTATTACTTAAAAGCTAAAAAAAAATTTAAAAAAATTGATTTTAAATTTCCCAAGGTACTAACTAATTGGTTAGGTGTACTGTGGACACTAGGCGACATTGCCAGACCATCAAGAACCCCCAAGCAACCTGCAAGTGATAAATTTCTATCCAAAAATCACTGAAATTGAAAAA
This sequence comes from Epiperipatus broadwayi, assembly GCA_028023455.1. Taxonomy (NCBI): domain Eukaryota; kingdom Metazoa; phylum Onychophora; class Udeonychophora; order Euonychophora; family Peripatidae; genus Epiperipatus; species Epiperipatus broadwayi. The sequence goes on from JAQFVV010000013.1 coordinate 1,145,658, forward strand.
TTAAAATGCCTAAGGCAAAGTAAATCAAACATATCCTTCTAAAATACAAATCAAAAAGAAATTTAAAAAAACACTGTAAAATTCAAATTACAAAAAACAGAAATCAGTGAAAATACTTCAAACACATTACCCCACCCACCCCCACATATAAATTACAAAAACAGAAATTGGTCTAATATATAAAACACAATCCTCCACATACACACAATCAAAAATAAGTACTTTTCAAAAATATACTAAATTCCATCAATATTTAAAAATAAAAGACTTTCAACATTTGTAAATATGCCTGTGCAATCAGATTTCAAAGCAGCAATTTATATAAGCTATAAAGCAATAAGAACATTACACCGGAGAGCTTCTAATTGTCTTTCCCAAAAATTTATCAAATTAATTATTCTCTGCCTTGAAATTATGGCATATCATTTAAATACAATAAATTTTTTAAATAGATTTATAGAGATCTGCAGTAAATTGTCCATCATTTGTAGTAGGCAATTGATGTTTGCAGCATAAAAATCCATTTAAAAAAAGTTCAAATTTTGAGCAAAATTATTTAGAGAAGCTTTTTTTAAACATATTGCAGCACACTTAATTAACAACAGCAGATTAAAGAAGGTATGTACTTCAACAGTGGTTATTTAGTGATTTAAAAAATACAACAACAATGGCAGAATTTAACAGCAGGATTTACCAAACAATTATTTAAAGAAGGTAATTCTCCAGAATATAACATCCCAATGCAATTTAAGAGAGTAAAACACTTTTACTTTGGAAGAACTTCATTGATTCATATTCTGTTTTTAGGAGATCTCAAATTTTCATCATTTTGAATAAGAAAAGATGGTAAGACACTATATCTACTTAAATTTCAGTGTGGGTTTTTAAAATGTTGCCTAAAAGTTTGTGCATGCATGTTTAATATTGTCTTCATCTGTGTAAAAAAAAATCAATATTAACACCATCAAAAAATAAAAATAATACCAATAACTTGTATTTTTAGCACTCAAAAATAATTTACAAGTCATAATAAAACTAAGAAAGTATTTCAAAAGACTAGTACAGTTACATTTTGATTAAATTTGTCAGCCCAAGCAATTATATTTTTCATGTGAAAGAATATTACGCAAGCAATTGTGAGAGGTCTATTATGTCACATTTCATTTTGTAAGTACAAACTGTAATGTGTAATATGTTACAATGCAATTATATATATCTTTTTAAGTCTTTAATTTCTGTGCATCAATTTAATTCATTATTTTCCTAAGAATCTGATATATCATACATATATAACAAAATGTTTATGCAACTATTTATCAGTTTCTAACTTTTAAAATTGCATAGATATTTAGCTTTCTATTGTTAAATTTATTAATTTAGCTGTTTTGGTAATCTTAGTAAAACAAAGGCAATCCCCAAGTGAATAGAAAATGGTACTGCGTGATTGTATTTACTTTGACTTTAAACAAAATTTGTTATTTTTAAAATTAATATTTAACCTACATGCAATTTTAAAAGTTAGATAAATAGTTGTGTAAACATTTTTTTATATATGTGTGTTATATGAGATTCTTAGGAAAATAATGAATTAAATTGATACACAGAAATTAGAGATTTAAAAAGATATATATAATCGCACTGTAACATATTGCATGTCACAGTTTGTACTTGCAAAATGAAATGTGACATAACAGACCTTTCACAATTGCTTGCATAATAGCCCTTGCACATGAAAAATATAATTGTTTGGTCTGACAAATTTAATCAAATTGTAATAACTAGTTTTTGAAATACTTGCTTAGTTGTATTATGATGTATTAATTATTTTTGAGTGCTAAAAATGTAAGTTGTTGGTATTATTTTTATTTTTTGGTGGTGTTAATGTGGATTTTTTTATATACAGATCAATACAATATTAAGCATGCATTTACAAACTTTCAGGCAACATTTCAAAAACCCATGCTGAAATTTAAGTAGAAATAGAGTCTTACCATCTTTTCTTACTCAAAGTAATGAAAATTTGGGATCTCCCAAAAACAGAACATGAGTCAGTGGAGTTTTTCCAAAGTAAAAGTGGTCTGCCCTCTTAAATTGCATTGGAATGTTATATTCTGTGGAACTACCTTTTTTAAATAATTGTTTGCTAAAGCCTGCTGTTTAATTCTGCCATCATTGTTGTATTTTTTAAACCACCAAATAACCACTGTTGAACTACCTACCTTTTTTAATCTGCTGTTGTTAGTTAAATGTGCTGCAATCTGTTTGATAAAAGTTTCTCTAAATAATTTTTCTCAAAATTTAAACTTTTTTAATGGATTTTTATACTGCAAACATCAAGTGCCTACTACAAATGCCAGACAACTCAGCCTGGAAGAAAATTGGTAATATTTTTTCACTTCAGATCTCTATAAATCTATTTTAAAAACTTATAATTATTTTGATAAATGCTCTCTGGTGTAATGTTCTTATTGCTTTTTAGCTTATATAAATTGCTGTTTTGAAATATGATTGCACAGGCATATTTGCAAGTGTTGAAAGTCTTTTATTTTTTTAAATATTGATGAAATGTAGTATATTTTTGAAAAGTACTTATTATTGATCATGCGGGGGAAGTTGTATTTTATATATTAGATCAATTTCTGTTTTTGTAATTTATAGTTATTTTTATTTTTTAAATAGCTATGTGCTCATTGTTATCTATATTCAATTATTTAATAAGTTTTAATCTGTTATTAAGGTTTGCGAATTATTACACTCCATGTAATAGTGCTGAAAGTCAGACAAATTTTTTAAATGGATTGCTGCATTCCCACCATTCACCATTAATGAAGCTTCATTAATTTTTTTGAGATTTAGTACTATAGTTTTTCTGTTTTTGTAATTTGAATTTTTCTTTGTGCAGGGAGTGGACAGTGGGAGGTGTTGCATTTGATGTATTTTCACTGATTTCTGTTTTTGTAATTTGAATTTTATACTTATTTTTGATAGACTTCTTCTTTTGGGGGGTTGAATTTGACATATTTTCACTGATTTCTATTTTTATAATTTGAATTTTACAGTAATTTCTTTGATTTCTTTTTGATTTTGATTTTAGAAGGATTTGTTCAATTTATTTTGCCTTAGGTATTTTTGGAATTTGAATATTTTACTTATTTTTGATAGAATTCTTCATTTGGGGGGGGGTTGTTGTGTTTGATGTATTTTCACCGATTTCTGTAATTTGAATTTTACAGCGTTTTCTTTGATTTCTTTTTGATTTGTATTCTAGAAGGATTTGTTCGATTTACTTTGCCTTAGGCATTTTAATTTTTGATTTCAGCAATTTTTTGGATAGAAATTTATCACTTGAAGGCTTCTTGGGGATTCTTGAGGGTACTGCAACATCACCTAGCAGCCACAGTGCACTTAACCAACTAGTACTTTTCCCAAAAAAATAAAAGATTGTGCTATATATATATATATGAAGTGATTTTTTTTAAAAAAAAAGTTTTTTTTATTTTTTAATATGAAAATCCTGAAAAATATTGTCAAATATTCATTATCAATTATTTATATTTTAAAAAAAAAAAAACGTTTTTCATTTTGCAAATGAAATTTAAAACTGATTTTAAATTTGAGTATAAACTGCTAATGAAATAAAAGGGGGAGAGGGATTAAGACATTTAATTAACTTTTTTAAGATAATACAAGGGAGTAAATTATCATAAATATTCTATTTTTTTAATTTACAAGTTGTTTTATTTATTTACTTTTTTGTTTTGGTGTTTATTTAATCTATATCTTTATGTTTTTAAGCAATTGTATGTTGACTGTAATATACTATTAATATTCATACATTGATTAAGTTTACTCTATATCAATATAATAAATATATTTTATTTTATCATGTTTTTGATTTAAAGTTATAAAAATTAAAGTATCTTTTGTGGGATTGGTCCTTGAAGAAATTATTTTTTAAAAATATATATTATCAAACAGTAAGCAGTGAGTGATCCACAGTATTTTCAAGGCATTGGTTGTGCTTATAAAAAATTCAATGTTTTAAATAATATTATATGAAATCTTAGATTCATTTTTTTAAATTATATAAATATTACAATATTAATATGTAATTAAATATTTGCTCTGTTTTTTCTCTCTAATTTCACTTTAATATTTGGATCAAATTTTTTATATTCTCTATTATGTTTTTGTTACTTGTTATAGAATTTTAAAAGTATGTTCTATATATAATGAATAATATTTCTATAATATAATTTTATTACACCACTCTCACACAAGTTAGGGTCTGGTTTTATCCACCTTAATACCTTGTGAAGGGATGTAATTATAAACTTGTAACTAAAGACATGTAAAAAAGATATATTATCACCAAGATGCATATTTTATGCTGGACCAGAACTCATCAGTTGGCCCAGATCACAATCTCTTACACATATCTTTATCATTGTTCAGTATATAGAGAGAGCAAATAACTTGCTGCCCTCACAACTTTGACAAAGATCACCTAATGGGAGTATATTAATATTTTTATTAATCTTTCATTAGACTAAAAATTATCCAATAATGAATAATATTTCTGTGATATGATTTTTACTACACCACTCTCATGCAATGTGGGGACTGATTTCTATCTACATATAATTACATCCCTCTACAAGGTATTAAAAGTGGATAAAAACCAAACCTTACTTTGTGTGAGAAAGCACTCTCACACAAAGTAGGGACTGGTTTTTATGTGCTTTTAACACTTTGTGGAGAGTTGTAACTATATGTGAATAGAAATCAGTCCCTACCTTGCATGAGAGTGGTGTAGTAAAAATTATATCACAGAAATAGTATTCATTATTAGATAATCTCTAGTATAATGCAAGACTAATAAAAATTATTAATATGTATATGTACATAGTGTCTAAAAGCAAGTTAAAAATAACTTGAAATAGAATATTATTAATCCTGGCAAATACTTTTTGATATGCATCTCTTAGCTAAATTTATCTCAGCATTTCAATATTAATGTCTAAGTCATAAACGTTAAAGTTATTTAATATTATTAAGTTGCATACATTAATAATAATGATTTATTTTCCCCATTACAAATAATAATGATTTATATAATTAAAAACAAACAAAATAAATGTTTAAGCCACTATAATTGTTGATCTTAATTTAAAAAATACTTTAGATGTCTGAATGTTAATGAGAAAATATAATTTTCTTAGTACTCTTTTAGGTATTTAGTTTGCATGTTCTTTAAATTACATACTTGACTTCTGTTAGAAACAGCTGTTTTTATTTAGTTTAATCTATTGTTGTGTCTGTCTTTTTTACTTTAATTTTGTTTTTTTTTTTTTTTTGTTTTTTTTTTTTGAAAAATTAAAAAATAATGATGGTGGAAAGAAGTAAAAAAAAAACAATATGGTTAAATTTGACAAATTGAATGTACAAAATATATATGTTTTTTTAAAATAAAATATAATGCTAGTGTAGAAATTTTTAGCAAAAAGATTGTGAACTTATATCATTTAAATATTGAAAGCATGATCACTTTTGCGTAAATGTATTTTATTTATAAAATTAGCCACATTTACATCCAGAAAATTTGCATTAATTAATTAAATAAAAAAGTATGTCATTTACAGATAAGCATAATTTATTTATTCTTTTAAGATTCCTTATTCTTTTATGGGTTTTATATATATAAGCATTTTATTTTTTTTAAATAATTGATAAATAATCAAATTTTTTTTTTTTTTATATCTCATGTATTTTTCTTGTCAAAAAAAAAATTAAGAAGGTAGTATTTTTTTATGCTAACTAGTTATTAATTCAAATTAAATAATATTTAATATGTAACTGCAGTAAAAGATGCGATGCGACTTCTCTTTATACGGAGTCAGGAATCTCTCAGATACTATGCCCAGAGAAACCTCTTAACCACTTATCTTTGGATGTTAAGATGCGACCCAGATTTCATTGTGTTGACACTGATTTAAGCAAGATAAATAAATGCAGTATTTTATCAAAATGATACAATTATTTCGACAAAATTAAATATTATTCTGCCAAATCTATTAAGTAAAAGTGAAAATGGACTTAGATAAGAAAAGCATTAAAGAAAATTTTATTTATATAAATGTTTATAAAATATGATGTAAAAATCAATTTAAATAATAATAATCAAACAGTCCATCATTCTATTTACTCGAGATGTCAGGTAAAATTCTAATTACACCTGGGTCTCGTTTTATGCAGATTATTTTAATGTGATTTTGAAGTTATGCGATTTATGTTTCTTCTTAATATCTTTCATATTTCACTATATTTATTAGATATCAAGAAATTTAAATTATTAATAACTTATTTTTATTTGAAATACCTTTTTTTTTTCAAAAATGTAACATTATACTAGCAGCTAACATGAATATGGCCTGAAGCTTCTATGTTTATAACCTATTTATATTAAGAAGTAAATAATAATAATAATAATAATAATAATAGATTTATACTTACATATAAAAATATTGCAATAAATATTCAAAAAAATTAAACTTTGTAATAACAGAAATAAATAATCTTTTAGATTTTTAAAATAAAAAAACCAAGATTTTATAAACTGAAAATAATCTTTCTAATGATAATGTATAATCTTTTTGTTTTGATTGCAATTTAATTTTTTTAATATAGAAACAGAAAACCATTAACACAGCATAAGACTGAAAGTGGCACTAGTTGTACATCACATCATGAATAAAAATAAAGTGGCTAACAGGTTTCTCTGGGCATAATTGCAGAGAAATTCTTGACTTCATTTAAGGAGAAGCCACAATACATTACATCATATTGAATCTGATTTCTTACCAGTTTACAACTGAAGCTAGCAGTGGATGATTAAAATATTTATGAAAAAATGTAAAATTAAATACTGTAGTTAATAAAAAAGTAAAAAAAGTTTGTCTTGTATTAATTTTTTTTGAATATTTGAAATTTTTTTATTAGTCATACTTTATTTGCTTATTTTTTTAATGTGAATTTTAAAATAATTTTTCTTTGATGCTTTGCTTTTATGCAAATTCCAAAAATTACAGCACCTATCCCCCATTTTTTAAGGTAAATTAAGTCTATTTTTGTGCGATTTTTTTTAATGCGGGTTTTTGTGGAACCTATCTATCGCATAAAATGAGACCTAGGTGTATCTAGAAATAACAATGTTAAACTGTGATTTAGATATTATTACTTTTTGATTCCACCATTATATACTATTGCACTACACTATGCAACTATATACTTCAGCTCACTGGATGTGAAAATGTTGAATCTACAATTATGTAAACCTATCTTTATTAAAGTGCATATGTGAATTATATAAAAACATACATTTAACAAATAAAAAAGGATTTTGTGGTGAACTTGGCATCTTTATTATGAAAGAAGTAGACTCCATTTACATTGTAAAGATTATCTTGAAAGTGTTTTAAAAAGAGACAGTATAGATTACTTTCATTGCAAGTATATTGGATAAAGATACAATATAATGGAGAGCTATTGTATGGCAAGTTTTCACAAATAAAAAATCTCATACATAAGAACATAAAAAACCACCATCACAAGATATTAAATAAATAAAATAAAAAATCAGCAGTATTGTTGGCTTAGTGGTTAGCATAACTGCCTTCCAAGCAGCTGGCCCGGGTTTCCTTCCTGATTGGCACTTTGACATATGAAAAAAAGAGGAAAAAATCAGCATGAGTTGCATATGAATATAAACATCACATGATCACCATCTTTTATACTAGCATATAACTGTTATTAAACAAGGCATTAGATCCTAAGATCTAGGTGCAATGCTCTCAGATCCAAGGTTCCTCACTGACAAAGGCCACAAGCCAGAAACTAGTCTGGGGATATTATATGAGTAGGCACTAGATGGGGATTTTATGCACAAGCCTTCAGGCATCCATTGATTACTCTGGTTGGCACAGGGTGGCACTACTGTATGGAGAGTTTTGCCTGTTTCATATGGATCTATTTGTGTTTCATGGATTGAGTTGAATAGTTATCATAGCACTTATCTTTAAGTTTTTGTTGTTTATTTCTTACTCTCACATTTTTTTTTCTTGTGAAGTATTGTTCATTATGAAATTGATAAATATTGGCTGCCTTTATACTTGTAAATATTATTGCTATTGGATCAAAATTTGTTAATATTTTTTTCACATAGTTTTACTATGAGCTTTGTTTTTACTATCAAAATTTTGGACAGGATTTGAATTCAGACTTTCAAGCTCCCTTCAGTCATCCACTCTATCTTATACAAGCAATATACATGACCACATACATGTGAAAAAGATAAATGATCTTCAATGTATGTATTTCATGCTGAACCAACATTCATCAGTTGGTCTGGATCATCATTGCCCACACATATATATAATCAGTTCTCAGTTCATATTAAGATAGAAAATCTTCAAATGTCAATGGATAAACTTCTTAATATAAACTAAGCACTGATTATATATGTCTGTAGGACATGATGATCTGGACTATCTGATGAATGTTGATTCACCATGAAATACATATCTTGGAGATCATTTACTTTTTCACATGTATGTGGTCATATGTATTTGTTATATAAGAGAGAGTGGATGACTAAAGGAGCTTGAATGTCTGGATTCAAATTCCCCCTAATTATATCTAGCTTAAATATATACTAGTATTAAAATATACAAAAAATTTTGATAAATATTTTTAATTCATATTTTAAAGGTACTTTTTATTCATTCCTTGAAAAGAAAACATTGTTTACATTTGTTTACTTTTTTACAACATTAATTAAATCATAAACACTAGATACAACAAATTAATTTAAAAATAAACCAGGTATTATTAATGAGGCAAATGTATCGAGCTATAACTTTGAGGATTGAGAGAGTGATATGAATATTTCCTTTTAATTTAAGTTTTTAATATTTGGTGGTACCTTGTTTCCTAGATTATTGTTAAATAGAAAAAGAAGTTGTACAGATAGCTGGGAATTGGAATTGAGAAGAAAAACAAAAATAGAATGGGATCTATTAAAAATATGGCTTATTTCTCATATAATTAAATATTAGTTATGTAAATAATTTGGAAAGAGATTATCGTACATGCTTTAACATTTGTAACTGAAGTATATTGTGCTGCTCAGGGAATTCTCCTTTAAATTACAATGCTAAAAGGAATAAGTAGGTGCGCTTTGGGTTAGTGAAACAGAAATAGCATATGACACTATTTAGGGTGAAATAACCTAAGTTATTTTTTTTTTTTGTTATTTTAATGAAGAGAATTAAAAATACATTTGAAATTATTGGAGATTTAGATTAATAAAAATGGTATTTAATTGGATAATGTAACAAGGATGACAATCATGTTGAACAACAAAGATGGTATACTATGCAAATGTAATAGATAGTGGTTTATTTTCATTTATTTTATCCATATGTAAATATGAAGAATAAAAAAATGTAAATTAGTTTATTCAGAAAAAAAATCAGTCAAAAAAAGAATAAGAATTTGGATTGTAATTGTAGTTCATATGAAAATGGAAGAAAAATATTGAACATTTATTTTTGGAATATAAAATGTTGAAAGAAGATCAAAATAAATTGTTTGGAAAATGGGAGAAATTTGTTTAGGTCTTTAAAACAAAAATTGGGAATATGACAATAAGATAGTGAAGTTAACAAAACAGTTTGTATTAAAATGAGATAGAAGAAGTCAAAGAAATATATCAGAATTGGAAACATGATTTAATAATAAGGAATAATTAGTGAATTCTACATCTGATAGTTCATAAGATTTCCTGTAGCTCTAAAGCATTAAAACAGCCACATTTTTTATCTATGTTTTTCATTTTAACTCCTCAAAATAGTTCTCAGAAAAATTCTGGTAAAAGTTTGGAGAATAGAACGAAAGTCTTCAAGTACACATCTTGCTTAATGCATATATATATATTGTAACGTTTATTTATATACGTTACAAATATATTGGCATTGGGTAAAAAAAAAACTAAAAGATAAAAGTGGATTTAAAATTTTGTTGAGTAATTTTTTTAAAAAAAAAAAAAAAAACGTACAATGAGGATTGAATTATTCTTCTTATTTTTTTTTATGTGATTAGTAATAACAGTAATTGGAGAGAACAAAAGAATTCCAAAAGCAAGTAAAAAAAGATAAGCTGAAAGTAGAAATACTCAAATTAATTAAAGATGGCCAAAAACTTGAAGAAAATAAAGACTTTATTACATAAAATTTATAAAGACTGGATAAGATTAAAAAGGCATGGTACTAGCATGCGCAGAAGTCCTGAAAACTGGATATAAAAAGGAGGGATCTGGTTGAAGGAATGTCTTGTTCGTTTTGTTTCTCTAGTTGGTCTTGGATAACATTGATATATCCAAGATCGCTCTTTGCTGAAGGAATTCGGCATGTCGCAGTGAACCGGAGCTTCTGAAGACATCGGACCTAATGATGTACACCAGGAAAAGCCTTCGTGACCGACTGGGGAAATGGACCACAAGATCAAGCAATAACCAAAAGGCTGAGCTCATTATAACCAAAAAACTATGCATAGTTATCTACTACTGAATTCATGAAACTTACTGGTAAGAATAATTATCCTGATTGTGACAAAGTTAACTATTTAAAACTACTCGTAAAAATATACATATAAAAGAATCCCGATAGTGACTTTAATTTTTCTATATGAGAGACTCTTATTTAACCAAGAACTTTTTGTTTATTTTAACTGATATTTATATTTTCTGGATATTTCCCACCTGAATTAAATGTGTTCTCTCCAAGGTATTAATTAGCTACTTAACATGAAGTATTTTAGTTTGTCAAAATTAAAAATATTTCTAATATCAATTCTCATTTGTGCATTATTAATAATAGTTATTATTTTTTATTATTAAATTTATTTTTAGTGTAATAAGATTTAAATGTAAGTTACCTTTGCCAATATGTTTCAATATGCCCAGGACTAATAATCGTAAAAATCATTAATTCTCATTACGGTAGAATTACCGCCCCTTAAAAAAAATATATATAATAAAAATCTTTTTATTTTTTTTTTGTTTTACAACTTGCAAGAGGTGCTGGCGACATATTTCAGCGGATTCTTAGGAATTCTGGTGCCCATATTAAATAAAATTAAAAGTTGATTTTGTCAATAGCACAATTCGTAACAATTAATAGGCTGAAGTTGATCAGGAAAAATAGCTGTGTTTTTAGAATAGAAATACAACTTTCTTCTTTTTTGACATAGCTTGATCAACTCACGCGCAGTTTATATTAGCGTGAAGAGGCCTAGCAAAACGAAAAACGTTACAATATATATATATCAGAAATGTGGATTTTTAGTGCACAGCCTAAGAAATTCTATAAGCTGGCATTCATCTAAATAATCAAATTGTTTTTCTTGCATTATATATATGGACAAATACAACTATTTAGAATAAATACAATATATATAAATCCTAGATATGATATAAAATAAAATATCTTTATATAACAACAAAATAATATATGACAATAGCTGTAATATAATCATATAATCATAACATAGAAAAGCTTTTTTTAGTGATTTTTAATTTTTGCCCTTTTCAATATGTCTTGGTTAACTACAAAAAAACAACCTATATTGCATACATAGTGATATATATTGGCTCTATATAAATTAACACAAGCCTCTGTCTTGGTTAACTACAAAAAACAACCTATATTAATGACATTTACTGGATCTATATAAATTAACACAAGCCAAGGTTTGTATTAATTTATATAGACCCAGTAGATGTCACTATTTATGCAATATATGTTGTTTTTTGTGGTTAACCAAGATATATTGAAAAGGACACAAATTAAAAATTGCTGAAAAGAGCTTTTCTATGTTATGATTATATGATTATATTACAGATATTGTCATATATTATTTTGTTGTTATATAAAAATATTTTATTTTATATCATATCTAGAATTTATTTTTAATTTAAAAGAGCAACATAAAGGATTTAGTTCATATTTTAAATATATATATATATATATTGTAACAGAATAAAAATAAGAGTATGCTCATTTTTTGATACCTCACAGATTTGGGAGCAGTTTATAACTGAATAACTATAATGTTCATGGGAAATGAAAACTTTAATATAATCTGAATGAAAATATATCCCAATCATTGATCACCATTTGCAACTTAACAAATATATACACTGAAGTTGAACAACATTTATAACAGAATAAAATTATAGGTTGTACTATATCCTGAATCACAACCTAATTATTGATCATCATTTGTAAAAGAATAAAAACATGAATCAAGGAAGAATAATCTTAATTTAATAATACCCATAAATTGTAACATGATTTGTAACAGAATGAAAATAATAAACTAAGTTAAAGAAATTTATACATACCTCTGTTCAAAATAAAAATAAGAGAGACAAGTATGAGCTCTTTTTTTTTTCAGTCCTATTTATTTATAAGATTTTTTTAATGACACAGAGTAACTATAGTAATTGTCTATATTCACTTATTAAGCTATTTCTGATAGCATTCTTCTAATAAAAATTGTCTTATTCAACTAATAAAAATAAATATTTTAGAAATATTACATACAATAAAAATATACATTTTTACAATAATATTATTTTTCATTTCAACAAAACTTAATCTATATCATACTTTTAACATACTACACTGGAAAGATATTTTTATACATATTTGCCAGTATAATATTAAACAAATAAAAAGAACAAATATATTTGAAATATTAAACATTTATTTGTAATATTTATTATTTACTATTGTGAATGTGGTAACTAAAATTAAACATATAACATAAAATAATAATAATTTCATCCAAACTATATATTTTATTATTCACATATTTATTTTTCTTTTTTAAAAATGAATAAAGTCCATTTATAATCTTACAAAACAATTAATAATAAATAATTTTATATTAATATTATTGTTGTCATAGCAACACAGTTAATATTCCATAAGTTAGACATATTCATTATCAAAAAATCAAACAAGAAATAAAGAAAAAGAAAATGATGACTGACATCTTACCACATATTGTATTACATCTCCAGTTTCAATATGCACAATATATATATATAGTGTGTAATAAAACTAATATGAGCATGCTGTTTTAAGTCACTGTTATGATATCAAAAATATACATCATTCAAAACATTGGTACCCACTCTCCACTTACAACCCCAAATTGATGAAAAAATATCAACCATTAGACTAAATAAGTATATATAATTTAATGGTTATGATATGAAATACATATAATAAAATTAATATGCCCATGATGTTTTTAGATATTATTGGACACCAAAGACAATAAAAAGACAATTTATTTCTTAGTGATAATCTCATATTAATGGATCAGTATCACAACCACTATAATAAATCCAATATATGTAATATATATGTATATAATAACACTAATGAAATGATAAAAAATCACCAAGCTTTAATTTTAACAACCTCTAAATATGAAGTGAAAACTCAGTTTTTAATATATGTAAATAATTCAGATTGGTTGTTGTGTACTTGGAGTCATGTGGCTACTTAATGGTGTTGTTGCTTGCTAAAATAATGAAATGTAACATTACCAGATGATAATTTTTTGCTTTCTGTTCTCCAACAATTTTTCAAAGTACCCCTGGGTCTCATTTTACGCGTAGATAGATTCCTCAGAAAACATGCGCAAACAAAATCGCGCAAAAATAGACATAACTTACATTGAAAAAGGGGGGGTGTGGTCTGTGATTTTTCAAAATTCATGTAAAAGCAAAGCACCAATGTAAAATTACTTTAAAATTCGCACAAAAAAATATAAGGAAATAAAATATGACTAATAAAAAATTTCAAATTTAAAAAAAATTGATACAAGACGAACTTTTTTTAACTATAATATTTAATTTGATTCAAAATAATATATTTTTATGCATAATTTACAGTACAGTAATTTACATTTTTTATACACGTTCGTTTGCAAACAACTAGCGCCAACTTCACACTCATGTTGTAACAGTGGTTTTCTGGTGACAACGTAATTAGTAATTAATCTTTGAGACGATGATTTTATTAATTGTTTATGAAACTAACAACTAAAAATTAAATTCTTATTTTTGTCTTTAATTTTCAATCCGGTTTAAAAATCAAATTTCACATTAATTTCAAGTCGCAGTAAGTAATTTTTAAACTGTTAATTACAATTAAAAATCAGATTTTAATTTTTAATTGTCAAATTTAATTATGCCCACTGCTATTACTGACCTTTTAAAAATAAACTTGTGGACACTAAATGATTAATAATTGATTACGTTCTTTTTTAAAAAGCAAAAACAGAATGTGATTTAAAATGCAAAATTAACACGTACAATGTTTGAATAAATTTACATTATAATCTTGTAAAATTTAATGTGTGTATACATAAAATGTGGAAATTATGATTTTAATTTCATTATTGCATAAAATCTTACTATTATAAAGCACTGAAAATATTGAAATTACTAAGATGAAAGTCGAATTCCAATAATGTGCTATTACTTTCAATATAACATAAGTGTGCGAAATTTATTATTTAAAGTAATAGCGCATTATTGGAGTTCATACACGTGGGTCTCTTTTTATGCGGACTTATTTAACACATTTCCGGTGAAACACTAATCGCATAACTTCAAAATTGTGTTAAATAAGTCTGCGTAAAAAGAGACCCAGGTGTATTTTTAAAAAATTTGTGAAGCAACATTATTTTCTAAATTACATTTTTTAATTACATTTCAATGCTTAGCACTGGCATGTGCTAATCGCGTAACTTCAAAATCATGTTAAATAAGTCCGCATAAAAAGAGACCCAGGTGTATTTTTAAAAAATTTGTGAACCAACATTATTTTCTAAATTACATTTTTTAATTACATTTCAGTGCTTGTGCAGGGAGGGGATGCAACAGTTTTGCCGATCTGAAGGATCAGCCAATACATGCACTTATCTGAGCAAACCAAGCTTTCAGCACATAGTACTGGAATCTGCAGGGGGGGGGGATCCAATGGTTTTGCTGATCCAAAGGATCGGCTAATACATGCAATGTTTTCACCTTCCAAGATGTGTAGGGAAATACAGCGATGGGTTTACAATTATTAGTATATAATAGTACATCAGGTAAGTTGTAAGATCGTTATTTCGAATACACATTAAAACACTTATGACCAATTGAATTCATACAACCTCACATCATAAGGTAGCGATCTATGAAGTATGCATATTTCCATAGTGACACAAAGCACATCAGCAGGCCATAATATCTGCGTGCAATGCCATCTAGGCCTGCTAATGGCTTAAATATGAACAGAATTGTTCTATAGGCGTAACTTGGGCCATGTAAACAGCATATTTCTTTGCTTTTGAAAAGAAACAATGCCATCAAGTGGCCACATTGGCCCAAGTACACAACTACTTTCAGATAATATTTAATTGAATGTAACTGAAGCTTCCAATGAGTTGGATAATTCATGTGGAAGCTTCAGTAACATGTAATCTGAGTTTATTTATTATTTAAATATATATATTCACTAGTGCAACCAATTAGAAATATTGATTTTAACATCTATTCAAATGTAATTCTATAAAATCATATGAGTATGTTTGATGTGTGTGATTATATATCGTGTATTTAGATTTTAACAAGAATATCTAGAGAAGTCATTAAATATCATTACAAGTCTGTGTAAGTTTGTTGCAATTAGCAGAACAGTGGACTCAAAGGTTTGTACACCTAAAACTCAATTTGTCCCTTTTGATGCTTGAACATCACAAATCTCAAACCAACTAATTATTTTACTGTTTGTTTGTTTGTTAATTATTGTTACAAATATTTTTTTTAATATCCAAAGCTATTCGTGTATAAATTATTACCAGAAAGTTTTGTTTATTGAAACTTTGGTTTTATCATTGTCATGGAATTTATCTTAACAAATTACATAAGGTCGAAATCCATTTGCCATGGAATCATTATTTTATAACATGATAGTTTTTCTGGTAATAAAATAATAAAAACAAAAAATTGAGTTATTTTAGTGATTAAAAAGTATATCACATAACTGCAGGCTGATTTATTGCTTTGTTTGTTTTTGTCAAAACACATAAAGATATGTAATTGTCGTTAAACTGCAATGCCGCCACCCCCCATCCCCCTTATTAAGTAAATGTTTTGGGAGTAACTTAATTTTGCGAGCAATTACATTATAGAGCACATCCCCTGTATTTTGTACATTTGGTTTCAAGCCAGTTCTTGGACAGTAAAATAACCAGATTATATTCCGCATTTTAAACTTACACACATATATGCAGATGTTTGTATATACAGTATGTTGAAAAATTGTAAAGCTTACACAAATAGATGAATGTACTTACTATATATGCAAAAATATATTCAAGCACGAGTGCGTGTGCGGCGCAACTGTTCCCAAAAGCTATTAATACAAAATAGCTAACTAAAAATAATAAACTAGCTGAGCGCTTTCAAAGGATCTTGCCTTCATAATCATAGCTTGCTAATACATTTAATGATATGCAAATATGCTAATTCCATTTTTTTTGATAAAGCATAGCACGTGTCCTTCCTATTTATGGCACCGTTGTCTCGTGAGATGAATAAAGCCTCTTTGATTTTTCTTTTAAGGTCATGTCTCTCTCTACACACGATTGTGGGATTGTCCGGAATGCACTCGTGGTGACTTGTGCTCTGGTGCTGATAGAAAACTGAATAGGTAGAAAGGATCGTTGCGAGCTCTATTTTAGCATATTTGCATATCATTAAATGTATTAGCAAGCTATGATTATGAAGGCAAGATCCTTTGAAAGCGCTCAGCTAGTTTATTATTTTTAGTTAGCTATTTTGTATTAATAGCTTTTGGGAACAGTTGCGCCGCACACGCACTCGTGCTTGAATACATATATTTCCCAAAAGTAAAAAAAATTATTTGACTTAATGCAAAAATATAGAAAACTATTAAGTTTCTATTTACTATTTTGTTTTTTGTATTTAGAGGGGATTTGAACCCATACTTTCAAGCTCCCTTCAGTCAAACATTCAATCTTATACAACCGTTATACATGACCACATACATGTAAAAAAGATAAATGATTTCCAATATACGTATTTCATGCTGAAGGGAGTTTGAAAGTCTGGATTCAAATTCCCTTTAATTACATCTAGCTCAAATATATATATATACTGTATTTTTATATAAATATCTTGTTTATTTTTTGCTTCGCAAATCGCGAGTATAAATACTATTGGGGAATCTCAGACTTAATAGATCCATGAATATAAAAGTCATAGTTTTGCGCATTGGTATCGTGACAAACTATGAAATTCAAAGTCTTCTCAGGCTTTGTTACGTTCGTGTTCGAACTTTTAAAGCAATTTACCATTCTATTACTTATTTATTTTTTACTGAATATAAACATTTAATAAAAAAATAAACTATTAAAATAATAATACTATAGACACAGATATCTTCATCAACTATTTTTTTCCTTTTTTTGCTGGTGTTAATTTTAAGTTTATAAAATTATTTCGCAATTTAATTTATTTATTTGTAGTCAGCCAGCCGATAATCCCTGCAAATTATTAGTTAGATTGATCATGACTGTTTACTGCATCCAAGATGTTTCAATTAAATAAATGTAAATTAAATTGATCTAGCTGTAACTTTAAATTTTTATTGGCAAGACGCTTTATAAGCTTAAACAATTGAGATGAGTTGGGGATACATTTTCCACTGCCTGTCATGTAATAAATATCCATACGCATGCAAAATTAATGATTTCCACTTGGAAATCAGACCCCTGATAATAAATTCCTGGTTAAATAAAAAGCATTCTATGCGAAATCATAGCATAAAATTATACATTCTCTGTTAGTACGATAAATAATAATAAACAGCCATTCAAAAATGAGTATAGCCATTCCAACTCAAAAAGAAAAGAAGAGAGAGAGAAAAAAACTGCTCTAAAATTAGTTTTGTGGTGAGTATATTAACCAATCTGTGAACCACAAATAGATCCACATATATAACATGCTGGTCCAATTTTCTAATTTATGATGCTGTCTTTTAGTTTCTTCAGTAGAAAAGTTTTATTTTTGAAATACTTCAAGACCGTGTCTAATTGTGGCCCTGGAATGTATTCTATTCTTTGCCATATCTTCCCAATGGAAACAATTGGCATTGCACTTCTCTAGAATGTCTTTGGTATAATTCTTATAATGTAGATAGGATATAGGATCTATCTTCCTACAAAGCCCATGTTTAAGTTTATTATAAAACACCTTTTTAATGAAATCTTCCATTGTTCATTTGTTTTACATTGTCCAATCAAGTGAAGGTTTGATTTTACAAAAATGGACTCAATAGCATTACATTCTGCAAGTTGAAAAACATATTTATTGCTTTCAGATTCTGCCATTGTATTTTTAACACTTTACTGAGTGTTATTAAATGAAACTTTTGTAATGCCTTCAAATTGTGCCAATAAAGTCTCCAAGTTTCACATCCTTACAATAAATTAGGTAAAATAATAGCTTTATCTTCAACTAGCCCTGTGATGAAATAGTCTATTTTTTAACTTGTTAAAGTCAGCAGCAAATTGAAGTCTATTGTCTCAAGTCCACTTTTTTACTTTACCAAGGTATTTAAATGGTTTACATTCATAAGTTGATAACTGTCCAAGCTGAAAGTTTCTTAAGGATTTTTTTTTTCATTGGCTGATAAAAAAAACATGAGTTTTTTTTAACATTAATCAATAAACTGAGATTTTCATAAGTTGCATTTAAAGTATCGTGAACTTTACATAAATCATTTTTTGAAATGATAAAAATAGCACAATCATCAGCATATTTTAAATCCAAGATGTTCCTATTTGTGCTTTTAGCTGATTCAAATTTAAAATTCCACTATCAAATCTGTGCTATATCTTGATTCCTGTCTGATTATGCCATTTATAAACAATTCCAAAGACCATTGTCATAAAAAAATGAAAACAAAGTTGGAGCAAATACATTCAAATGACACACATTTTCCACCTATACTAATAACACTTGCTCTCATTCCATTATGTAGAAGCTGCATAATACAAATAAAGTTTGGTGGACAACCAACTAATTTCAAACAATGCTATAGAACTATTCTATTAATTGAATCAAATACCTTGACCAAATCAATAAAAGCAATATTTAAATCATTTTCTTATTTCTGATACTTTTCTTACATTTGTCTGACAACAAAAATTATAGCTATAGTGCTTCTTGATTCTCTAAAATCACATTAAGTCTCTAATAACCATTCATCTATAACTGGACACAACATAGTCAACCAAATTCTTGAAATTCCTTTATTTGTAATGGATAATAATAATAATAATAATAATATTCCACAACAATTATTGCAATCTTATCTATTCTCTTTGTTTTTAAAAATTGAAACAATACAAATAATTTTTGATGGACAACAACTAATTTCAAACAATATCATAGACATGTTATATTTGTTCATGACACTTTTCTTGCATTTGGTTGGCAGCAAAAATTACATCTTAATCACCATTCATTTATAATTGGAAGCAATCTATTCAACAAAATTTTTAAAACTACTTTTGCTATAGTGGATAATAATGATATTTTATGATATTCGCCACAATCTTTGTTATTCCCTTTGTTTTTAAAAATTGGAACAATTAATGTATCCTTAAGATTAAATGACACAACTTCATAGTTCCAGATATTCTAAAAACATCCAATATTTTTAAAGCTAGCATATCACTACCAAATGATAAAATTTCTCCACATATTTCATCAGGATGTGCAGCCTTTCCATTTTTAAGATTACAAAGAACTGCTTTGATTTCATTAATCTGGATATCTTTATTCAAATTTAAATGAGTAGATAAAATGAATATATCTTTAAAAGTCATCATATCAATTCTTGTATCCTTATTTTAAAAAAGATCAAATATTCTTTCCATCTATTTAAAATATCATTATCATCACATAAGAGATGACTATTGTTGGATTTAATAGAATTATGATACGGTTTCTCAGGTCCATATGCTACGTTTAGCACATGAAAAAAGATCTAGAATGACTATGAGCAACAACTGTATCTTCTCTGCAGTTTTAATCCACCAACTATTTTTTAAGTCTTCCTACCAGTCATTGAAGTTCCTTCTTTAGATCTTTATGTTTATTATTCCACATTTAATCCATTATTTTGCCAAACAGAAAATGCAATATATTATTTTAATCAAATCACTAAAAATATAATCAATCTCAGAATAGCAGTCATGGTTTTTTTAGTGAAACCAAGAATATATTTACTTGTATCTATAACATACTCCTTAAGTGAATTCCATGCTTCAGTAATATGACAGTTCTGAAAGTTCAAATTAACAATTTTAACTATTAATAGCTTTTGAAATTTTTTAATTATAGTAGATTCTTCTAAAGAATAAGGATCAATTTTTTTGATAATATGTTTGGAATAATATTTATTTATTAGTGCAACTATTATTTTAATCTTATAGTGTACTAATCTATGATCTGTCCAACAGTCTAAGCTTGCAAGTGCTCATGTAATGTGAATTTCTCTTGCTTTCTAACTCCTAGCAATAATATAATCTATTAAATCCCTTTTTTTTTCATCTAAATGCATCCATGTTTCTTTGTAGCAGTTTTTTTTTTTTTGCCTAAATAAAGTGTGATATTCAATCCATTTGTTGTACAATGAAGAATAAATAAATCAGCACACTAAATATTGTGTTTGCAATGGAATGCCCTAAATTGTTTAATCCAGCAATAGAGTGGCAGGCTCAAGAATTGAAGACTTATGGATCATAATTCAATCTGTCATTTCTGATGTTTAAATATTCCATAACATCTCACGATCTCCCAAGCAACAAACTATTCAATTATTTTTTACCTTTGCTATCATGGAATACTTCAAGTGCAAAATATATTCTTTATAGAAAGTTTTTTTTCACCCATTAAAAAGTAACCTTGAGATCAGTAACTTTTCTAGTAGTTTCAGTGTCTTTCCAATTAATTTTTATGATTTCTCTACTAATCTTATTATTTTTTACAAGTCTTAGTGCCTGTCCTACTATTTTCAATGTCTCTCCCACCAATCTCTGAGTCTAGATCCTTTCTACTAATTTCAGTGAATCTTAATATCTTCCTGAGTAATATTTTATCTTTTCTACTAATTATAGTATTTTTTCTCACAAGATTCACTTTCTTCCCTATTTGTCATGCCTTTTTTTCTAATATGATTATACTCTACTCACTAGTCTCATTGACTCCTTTACTATCCTCAGTGCTTTCTCCACTAATTTTCCATCAGTCTCAATGCTTTTTCTACAAATCTCATTGCCTTCCAGGTTGCATCATATTATGAACATAATTTTATTGTTTTATAATCAGTGCATTGTCACATGTTTAGTCAACTCAGACTAAACAGAACTTTACCATCCAGCTAAATAAATATTCTTTTTCTATCTCTACTGGATGACTCTCTATGTTAAATGTGGGTTTGTTTGTCATATTGAACTCTAAATCATAAACATGATAATAATCACTAAATTAATAATCCAATTAAATTATTGTGGACATATTAAAAATGAAATTTTTTATAAAACAAGATTGTAATTTTATGATTAGATACCTTTCATTCTTCTAAGAATACTAATCTTTTTAAAATCTGTGATTTTATGTTTCTAACTAACTAAAAACATATTAAATGTGATTAGTTACTCTTACTTTAAAACATTCTGCAAATTGTATTATATTTTTATGGAAGGAGATCTAATAATTTAATCATTGTTATTCAGATAATTAATCTCTCTATGTAATAATTTGTACAGATTTCCCAATTTAACTTTCTATTAGTAGGTTTTAAAAATATGAAATTTAAAATAAAGCATGTTCTTAGCCATTGTTATGGGGGCTTTAATCAGATGTAGAAATTTTATAATAAATATTAAAAAAGGTTGAAAAACAACAAATATTATTTAATACAAAGAAGCTTATTTCAGTAATATTTTATTGTGCTTCTAAGTGTTCTAGTGTTATAAATGTTTAGAGACCATAACATTTGGTAGAAGAAACTTTTTGGCTTTAATAATATATTTGGATTAAATTTTTCATTTACATTCAAAATAACAATATAACAGATTCTATTTCTTTTCATGTTGTGATAAAATTTTGATACAAAGGGAAATATTTCATTCAAGTAGAGAACCAAGCCTGATCTATGATTAGTTTACGATTGCCAAAAATGTTCCTATCTTTTTATTCATTGATTACTTGAATTTATATTTGATGAGCCTGGTATAAAAGAATTAGAATGGATTATTATTCCTAATAGAAATATTGAAAGTGAGTTGCAAGAGTCATAGGATTTTTTGTTTGGTAAATACAGATCTTTGCCAAAGGGTCAAAGATTCTTACAGTACCCATATAACTGAGGACATTAAAATATATAGCTAATTGTTGCATGTCAGATTTATGTATCTATTCAAGAAAATTAGCCTGTGTTCAGGATCTTAAAGTATTTGAATTTCGGATCATTAGCAAGGATAGTAAAACAGAGCTGAAAATGCTGCTTGATGTGTGGCACACTAATACTCTCCATTAATGAAGTCCAATGGTCAGAAATTATTCTGGTATTTGGATGTGGCACTATCATCTAAACTACATTAATCACTCAAACTTACAGTAGATGGCACTGAAGCAGAATAAATCAAATGGTTTGCTACTCCTAATACAGATATTGAAATAAATTGGACAATCGTGTTATAAAATAACCTAGCAAATCCAGTTTGAGAAGTACACATGAATTATGGATAATATAATAATATTTTTATAATGCAGTGGATTGAATACTAATTTGCCCTTTTTTTAATTTTGGCATTCAGATAGATTTTTTATAATTAAGAATAAATTAAAACATTTTAGTAATGAAAAAATAATATGAAAGGTCTTTTCAAAAAATTAAATAAAAAATGTATGTTTTATTTTATAATTGAATTAAATATTTTTTCTAGTTTGATGATTTAAAATAAGATTTTATATATACGATATTAAAATGTCTTACATAAATTTTAAATTATTTGTATGATAATTAAAAACTATATATGAGTGATATTTATATTGGAGGGGGTATGGGTATAAAAAGTAATTGCTAAAAGATATGCTCCACGTCATTTAATGCAATGATGAATTTGAGAATTAAATTTTCCTGTTTTGAAGCTGATCACAACTATTTAAGTCATCATTAAATGTATTGAATGACTAAACCATAACATTATTTTTACTAACATGTATTATGAAACAACTATGATTAAATATATTTATCTTAACATTTAAACTTATTAAGGACCTTTTGATGTTAAAGTAGTACTACCATGCTTATGTTCTGGTATTTGAATATGAATCAAATGAATTTACTTTAAAGATACTTAAGAGTTTTTCCACATAATTTTCCCACAATCAAGCCATCTAATATTCCAACACTGGACAGTAAATGAACCATCTAATAATTGGCAAGTGTGATGAGTATTACTTTCTCCACTATTCTTCTATGAAAACTTTTTGGGGATGCCTATAATAAATAAAAGTTGTTTTATATTTATTAATATTCATATATATTGTTACTAATTTTCGTCTTTTCTGAGCTAATGTAATACTTGGTTGTTAAAGAACATACAGAAAAGATATTTTTTTAATATTCAGTTTTATTACTGCCTAGCATGCTTCCAGTATATTTACTATATCATATTCATGGCATATAATGGCATATGATATAATAAATATATTGAAAGTATGCTAGGCAGTAATAAAGATGAATATTAAAAAAAATACCTTTTCTGTATGTTCATTAACAACCAAGTTTTGATATATATATATATATTGTTGTCATTGATGTTAGTATGCTAAAATGGTTATATAAGTTATAATCTATATGTGACAAGTGTTTTATTTTTCTATATGCTTCATAGATAGTATATAGATTTATCTCCATTATATTTGTTTTTAATAATATCACACAAATTTGTTTTCATTATTCATGATCTTTCCATGATTTATTAACTCTATAAAATGTATAATGAATTAGGCATTCTAAGGAAATACAATATATGGCTTCAAATAGAATGCTAAAAGTATTTTAATTAGGCAAAATTTTGAAGTATTTTAAAAATCAAAAAAATCATTGTAAAAGAAGTTTTAAAAAATAGTAAATAAATGCATTTAAAAACCAGGAAGTGATGCATGTCGATGCATGGGTGATAAATTAATTTGTATAGTCAGCAAAATATTCATCTTTAACGTTTATGTTTGTTTTTCTGGAGTTTGAATAGCCACCCTTATTTATAAGTATATGCTAATGATGATGATATAAAGAAAGCATCAACAATTGAAGAATTATATTAGATTGGTGTAAATTTTAAGTAGATAGATAGAGTATAGATAAATAAAGAATGTATATAGACATATAGATAGCTAGAAATGGGTAAGTGGGTGGTAAATTAGGCAGGTATATAGGTTGGTTGGTCAATAAATGAATAGATTAGTGGATGGATAGATGGCTGTATAGATAGGTAGGCAGGCAGGAATATTAGTCAGATATATATAGATACACAAATAGATAATCATTTTTAGTGTCAAAAAAAACTATTCAGTAAAAATTATGAATATATATATTACAAATAAAATGTCAGTTAATTAAAAACCATTGTAATAACAATAAAAACAATAAATATAATAGTTAATTACCATTATATTTTTTTTCATTGTTATATATATATATGTAATTATTGCTCAAGCTTACAATAGATGTCACTATAATAGAGAAAAGAAAAGTGATATTAATATTTAAGAAAAATGATAAAATTATTCAGATTTACAAATTATCATTTATATAATTAGTATTTAAGAAAAGTGATAAAAGTATATTTATATAAGTTAATTACTAAGATCACTGGCAACCAACTATAAGTCAACCAAACCACAAAGTGGATTTAAAAGCTGTTATGCTACAGTAAACTGCATCCAATTATTATTTATAGCAGTATGAGTCTTCACTTTGCATTATATTTATGGATTATGAAAATACATTTGATTATATAAATATTTATCTATATTATTTTTATAAATCTTATACATTTTTTTCTAATGACTTTTAATTATTTATCTTTTATGGAATGATTGGTTAGCAATCTTTTTGATAGAAATAGAAAAAGAAGGTAAATAAAAGCAAATCTGATATCATTAAAGCTTGAAACACTCTTTCATAGACTCAGTTTACTATTAAATTTAAAGAAATATTTGTTAAAATACACAAAGTATATAAGAACATATGATAATGTGTCATCTCTTCAATAAACATCACATGATCACTCACTGATGAAGTCCACAAGTCAGAAACTAGTCTGGGAATATTAGATGGGGATTTTATGCACAAGCCTTCTGACATCCATTGATTACTCTGGCTTGCACTGAGTGGCAATACTGTATGGAGAGTTTTGCCTGTTTGTTATCTCTTCAAAACAGTATGTGGTAATTTTAAAAATAAATAGTTTTTGAGTTAAACTGAAAACCAAAAACAGATTAGTAAATGCAGATTCAAAGTAAGACATTTTGCAATGGATGTAGTTGTTTCTACACCTCATGTTCCAAAGCTGTCCTCTGGAGAATGATATATGAGTTATCCGATGGAAGCAATAAGGTGTAAATAATGTTTTTCAATAAAGTGAAAATACAATTGATCAAATTATTAATCTATACAAAAATATAATGGATAAAGTCTAGAATTAAACTTGAATGAGTACTTTCAATATAAATAACTTGAATCTAAGATTTGGACATTTTAATAAATAATAGGTACATAGATATTAGGTCACACAATAGAAATGAGATATGCATTAGTTAGAAATAAGCAAGGATTAAAATGTATTATATAACTAGATTTAATTGAACCAATTAAAAAAATGAAATAGATTTGTTTTAGACATGTTGTTAGAGGAGAGGGCAATAAATAGTCAACTGTATTCTTCAATTAGATTCCAAAAGATTGTAAAACACCTAAAAAGATAGCTGAATGAATCATATATTGAATACAACTTAATAATTTGGAAAACCCTCAATGAAATAACAAAAGTTTAAAACAATAATATCAGGTAAGAAGTCTTAAACTTAAAATTAGCTTTAAAATTCAAACTAAATTATTAATTTTTAATAACTTACATGTGTTATATTTTCTTAACAGTACAGTTTATTAATAAATAAGTATTTTATTTTAAATTTTTATTTTATTAAAAGAAAGCATTATATATAATTTAAGAACTAATTTAGCATTCGAAATTGTGAAAAAAAATTGCATAAATTATGCAGAATTGAATTTAACAATCAATCCTGAAACTTAAAACTTGTTAAAATTTAAATAAAATAATGGTATGACAAGAGTGTTTATTATTTCATATTTGTTAATTATAATATATTTTATTACAATTTCATTTCATTTTATTGATTAAATTATTTATTTTGCAACAGATGTAAAGTATCACATTTAAGTCAACTTTTGTAATTAAATGTCATATATATATATATCAGAAATTTTATTTCTTAGTTGTAAAATAAAATGTTTATATTATTGTAAAAGTTAAACACTCTTTAAGGTTTTAAAAATATTAGCCGTATATTTTTCTCCACAATAATTGTTTCATTGCTTACAACATCATTTCTTAATTGGTGTGTTAATTGGTGTGTTATTGATTTCTGTATTTAAACTTGTTTAAAATTAATTTATATATATTATTACAAATTTAATCTTGAGCATTTAGTTTATATTATCATAAGGAATTATACATTTTTAGATATATTTTAAGCTTACGTTCTCCAGACATTCTTGGAACATATGAATAATGATATGAAAAGAATAAATATCTTCCAAGATGTATTTCATGTTGATCAGCGATCCTCAATTGGTCCTGGTCACAATTTTTTACACATGTCTTGTCTTCCAAGATGTATTTCATGTTGAATCAGCAATCCTCAATTGGTTCTGGTCACAATTTTTTACACATGTCTTGTCTTCCAAGATGTATTTCATGTTGAATCAGCAATCCTCAATTGGTTCCCGTCTCAATCTTTTATACATGTCTTTATCATTTGTTCAGTATTTGTTAATATACAAATAACCACAATTTTACTTATAGATCTCAAACTTTCCATATTCATACTTTTGACACCATCCACTTTAGATAGATATATTAATGATCATTAATAATTATTTATTGAGTTAGAGATTGTCATTTTATTCCTAGCTGAGATATAAATTCATTTAAAGTTTAATATGTCTGTAAATGTTATTAAACATTACTGATAAGGTATCAATAATCTGTTATTTTTCAGTTATATATAAAATTCATATAATAAAAAAATGAAATTTGATTAATTATATGTGTTATGTGTAATAAAGAAAACATGTTAGTCTTTAACTGAGTTTAAAGCTTATATATGGGCCAAAAATAATGTAATAATCATTAATCCAATAAATGATTAGGAATAATCATTAATGTATTTATCTAGAATGGATAGTCTCAGCAGTGTTGATGCATGAAGTTTGACTCTTGTGGATGAAATTGTAATAATATTATTTCTGCAGATTGCAGCTCAGCATAAAACAGTTAGCACATTTTTAAAAATCTCTTTTATTAAGTACTCTAAGAATCTTCTTAGAAGATATTATGACATATTTGGCATTTACTTAATAGTTATCATTGATTTTCTTATAATAATTATTTATGGGTTTTAAAGCAAGAAGTTAATATCTACTATGATGAGATTTTCTTTATACTGATTGTTAAATTTTATTTAGTTGTAGTTTTTTCATACTTTTATGTTTAATTTACAGATATAGCTATGTTGATGCTTATATGCATATACTCATAGAGGATTTAAATCTGGCACAGATGGAGCTATGGGGAAAAATAGGTGAAACATATATGAGGTCAGGAATATACTGTTTCAGTATGATACACAGATTATTTAGAGTACTTAATTTTAAAAATTTGCCAAAATCAGATTGAATGATTTTGATATTTGCCTTGGAATGAGAATTCTATATAATTGATCCATATTCCAAGATAGGGAGTACCAAGATATAAAAAGTTTTTGATTTTTGTAGATTTATTAAATGCTTTTCCAAGCTCCTATAACTTTTAGAGTTTTTTTTCACCATAAAATCAACATGATAATGGAAAGATCCATTATTGGAAAATATTATTTTTAGATCTCTTTGATGATCATTTGTTATGATTTTAAAGCCATAGAAAACTTTAAGATTTCAGATTTTCTAGAGGAAGAGACAATGGAGCATTTATCCATATTTATGTTTATATAATTATTTTTGCACCATTTCAAGAAATTATTTATATCTCTTTGATATAAAAAAGAGTCATTAGTAAAACAGATATACCTGAAAATTTTACAATCACATGTATAATCTAGAAAGTGTAAAAATTTAATATAATTTTTGAGGTTATCAATATATACATTAAATAATAATGTGCAAGAGCACTGTGTTGAGACCGTCCAGTGAAACAACAACATGGTGGTGATAATTTATTGTTAAACTTCATTCAAGACTTTCTGTCTTTAAGGAAAGAATCAAATCAATTAATTAATTTTTTGGAAAAACCTAATCTGTGAACGTTTCTAAGAAGAATTTTATGATTAACTCTATCAAAAGCTTTTGACATATCAAATAAATAACATCCAACCTAGATTGATTCTCAGTTGAATTGGAAATTTGATCAAAAATATTTAGCAGATTTGTTTCAATGGTCCTATTAGGTAAAAAGCCATTGGCATCAAGGATAATCTTATTGTATAAGTATCTTTCAAATATTCAAATAACATTGTGTAATAATAATATTTAAATACATGTATACTATCTATAATAAACTTAATGTAATTAGAAGGGACTTAAACTCAGACTTTCAAGATTCCTACAACTATCCACTCTATCTTATATAACTGATACATGTGAAAAAATAAATCATTTTCAATATATGCATTTCTTGCTGAATGAGCACTCATCAGTAGGTCCAGATCATCATCACCTATATGTATATAAAATCAGTGCTCAGTTTATATTAAGATACCAAATCTTCAAAAATTTTAATGCACAAGCTTCAATCTTTTCCAATTCTTCAGCCATCCATATCATTAAAAATCCAAGGATTGAATACTCAAAACCGTTGGTGATGCCAATATTACTGTCAGAGTGGCTTAAAGTCAATGTGTGAATGACAATAATATTGGCATCAACAGTGGCTTTGAGCATTCCATCCTTGAATTTTTAATGATATGGATGGCAGAAGAATTGGAGAAGTGAAGAAGATTGAAGGTTGTCTATTAAAAAGTTTGAACATTTCTATCTTAATATAAACTGAGCACTAATTGCATATAGGTGTGGGAGATGGTAATCTGGACTAACTGATGAGTCCTGGTTCAGCATGAAATACTTATATTGGAGATCATTTATCTTTTTTACATGTATGTGGTCTTGCATCTTGGTTGTATAAGATGGATTGAATACATGTGGGGAGCTAGAAAGTCTGAGTTCAAGTCCTTTAGAATAATAATAATATGGAAAAAAACAACTGTAATATTGCTTAGTTTTTATTTTTTTTCATCTATTTTTAATTTTGTTAAGAATAATATTTCTGAAATAATAATCTTTCTAAATTTATCCTGTAAAAATTCTTTGTAGAAGTCATTTTAACAAATTTATCAATAATGGCCTTTAATATCAATATGAAAAAAAAACCATATATGATCTTAGAGATCAAATGAAAATGAATTCATTTTTATATATTTAGAAAATTCATACAAAAGACATTTATAGAAATTCTGACTTATAAATAATTCTTGTAGTATGCCTATATGAAGATTATGACTTCAGAAATTCTATAAACTTTCAGCACTGCATATTTAATAACTGTTGTTTGTTTACAGGTTTGTTAAAATAAATAGTTTTGTTTATAAATGTTTAATTAATTGCATTAATAAAATAATTAACAAAGTATAATTAAATGATAAAATATGATCTTGTTAATAGTATAATATTACATTAAAGCGATTGTTAGTTCATTCTGATAATGTTTGTGTGTGTGTGTGTGTGTGTGTGTGTGTGTGTGTGTGTGTGTGTGTCACTATATGCATGCCTGAATAAAAAAGTTCGAATTCACGTAAGGGTTGGGATTAGATGTTATTGAACTTGTTATGAGTATCTGCAAATGAATTAATGAGTTTGTCTGACTCTTTATAGAAAAAATAAAATTAAAAAATTATAATTTGTTTTATATATAAAAAAATACATATCACTCTGGTCTTTGAATCGCTTAGAATTTTAATTGTTTTTTTAAAGTTATAAAACTTTTTATTGCCTTTTTTAAAATCATGATTTGTTGAGATTCTTATTTAATAAATTGATCAATTTAGTTGAACTCTTGAATGTAAATACAGACTTTTTAGTTATTTTGCTTTTCTTTTTATACAAACTCTAGGTAAGTAAAATTTTATTTCTTTGGAAGTCACTTTTTTTTTCTTTATATTCTTTTGATTTGGAAGTTCTTCAAGTTGATAACTATTCGTGTCATACAATGGAAGTCTGTGTTTAATCTACAAGTTATTGAAATCCTCTATCAATTGCTTCAGCACTTCAAAGATCTCTTATACTAGAGAGACAGGTGAAATAAAGGTAACTATGCAAATTTATCAGAAAAATGTTTAAAATCATCTTTTAAGTACTCTATAATCAAAAGTGATTTCTATTAATTTTAGAAATTTAAAATGATAATTTACATATATATAAAAAATATTAATAAAACCTGGTTGTTTAAACTAGAATAATAAATTTTGGCAGGTAATGCACTTAATTTTATCACGTAATTGTTAATATACTTCTTTCTGTGCAGGTGATTATTCAGTTCAACTTGAGTATTGTAACATATAATGCTTGAATAAAAATTATAGTCTTTTCATTTTACCTATGAATTAATAAATAATGTAAAGTGTTGTTTTGGTATAGTATAAAATGTTCATACATAATTGATTTGATTACATATTCTATAAGATTATAATGATCATAGGAAATTGTAAACTGGTTAATTAAAAAATGCAAATTTTTTGTCCAAACAAGAGAATTATAAATTGAATATAATTTGTTAACAATAGACTAAATCACAATTCTATCTCACATTATTTAACACTTATTTTAAAGCATCCCCTAACTTCAAAGATTTATCAAATGTTAGATCTGCTCTTTTTCAGAAAAAATGCTCAGATTAAATCTTTTTTGCATCAGCTACCATTTATGTGAAGTTCATTATAGTATTATCATCAATTTGTAACCACTATTTTGATTTACAATTGCTTATTTGCTATAATGATCTTAAGTAATATTCATTAAGGCTGTAGCCTCAAGCACATGTGTATAAAATGCGATAGTAGGGACCTCTACAGGTCTTAAACCACAAGCTTACTCTTTGGAAGAAAAGAGGGGAACTCTTTTTTACTTCAACGTACTTTCTATTTAAATAGGTGAAGCTGAAGCGATTCGATCTGAGAGCGTGAAGCTATTCAATACTTCACTAATTAAGTCCACATTTCTTATTGCACATTAATACTCGTGAAATCTTTCGATTTACAAAGAGTAAGCTTGTGGTTTAAGACCTGTAGAGGTCCCTACTATCGCATTTTATATGCATGTGCTTGAGGTTACAGCCTTAATGAATATTATTTACGTAATCAATGTGCGTTTAAATAAATTTATAATTATAATGATCTTAAAAAATCATTTCAATTTTTGGTGACAATTTTGTAAAACTGATGAAGTAATAGGATAGTTATTTTATTATAGCTATGTTATTCAAAAACAAAATAGTGACATTCATTCTGAAAATGTACAGGACAGTTTATATACAAGACACCATTACTGTACTGTATATAATATTTTGATTATAAACTTAAAATACGATTAATGTACAGTACAGCACTTTATTTAATTTTCATCCAGTGTTCTTACAAGACAGTCAGCACTTCATTAATGAGACAGATTCAAAATAAAGATTTTCATCATTAATTCCTATAAAAGAGAAAAGTAATTTCATTCAGTATAATAAATAATTAAATCATATAAGCAAAAAAAAGATGTTTTATTCAATATAATAAATAATTAAAATCACATTTTGATGATGTATAAGAATCAAAGAATTAATACTAAATTTTAAAATGTGTACATTAATTTAAAAACAATATATCTACTTTCTTTTATATATTAATTTTTATAAACAATATTATGATTATTATAAATGTAAAATTTAGTTATCATCATTGTTATTTTGAAAAGAAAATGATTTCATGGATTATACAATTAATAATCAACTTTACATTATCAATGATTAATCAACATAAGTTTTATTTTAAATCAGAATATTGTAATTTGTTTTGGACTTATTCAAGTTAATAGCAACATTATCATGAATATAAAATAATATGGTATTTTTAAAAAATACAAAATTCATTCAGCATAAAACTAAAGATAAATTTTGGTCATATACATACCATTACTGTAATTCAGTCAATAATTATGAATTAAAACTTTTCAGTCAAATTAAACTGTTATTATAAATCTAAAATATTTTTAATAAAACAAATGAGGGGAAGAGGAGAATGATTTCATGATTTATGCAATTAATAATCAATTTTATGTGATCAAAAGTTACTAAACCTAAGTTAAAAATAATATGTACTCTATTTTCTTGTTTTTAAATTATCTGTTAATTTGTTTGCTATGGTAGATAATATCACCAATGTAAAAAATATATATAGTACTGAAAAAAATACAAATTTTGGCTATAAATTATTATATTTAATTTTAAATTGTGTATAATATAAATGTTAGCTAAAATATTCAATCAATTAATTTTTGGATTAAAATCTTTATGACTGCTAATTTTAGTCACTCAAAACTATTTTTGTAAATGTATTGTAAAAAAAAAAGAATGTGAGGAGGTTGATCCATTACGCAGTTAATAATAAATTTTGTATGAAACTTCATTACAAATAAATTGAAGATTTATGTCTTTAGTTTTTATTTAAGTAATCAGTATCTCTGCTGTCACAATGTATTACATTAGTTGAAAATTTTCTAAATTTTTCCAATAACATGGCTACTTGCTTAATAAAATGTGATATTTTGTATCAAAAAAACAATGCCATAGCTCATATATTTATATATAATACTGTTTATTTAGATCTTCAATGTACATATTGCAAAAGAAGCCTTAAATATTGATTATAATATGCAAACAAGAATCCATTAAATTCTTTTTTGTTGTTGTTGTTTTTTAATATGTCAGAATTTTTTCCTTTTAATTTTTTGAAGTTTACAGTTATATAACATTTTCAACTGGAATCATGGGATAAATCAATACCACTAAACACTGAATCAATTTTTCAACCTATGGATCAAGGAATCATCACTACTTTTAAGATGTATTACTTCCAATAATCGTTGCAGCCTCTTGGTGACACTTTGAGTAAGGATGCTGATATGACAATTCCACAATTCTATAAGAACTTCAATGTAAAAACAGCTGTTGATTTTATAGGTAATGCATAGACTAAAATCACTAGCACATTTTTTAAACTTATGTGGAAGAGTCTGTCCACATCTCATTACAGGTGATGAAGTCAAAAATAAATTCACTTTAGTCATATGAAAAATAATTTTTAATCTAATCAAGAAAACAAGAATTTACAGAGGTTGATAATGACACCATTGAAGAGCTTTTAGAATCACACGTGGAAGAATTAATTATTGAGGAATTAATGCAACTGGATAAAGAAAAGGAAGACCATAAAGAAAATATAATCAACAAGCCTGTAGAGAAGAATCTAGACAAGAAAAACTGAAGGAATTTATTTCACATAAGAAGTTTATAAACAGAATTTAGATGAGTTTGACTCTGATTTAAAATGTAGCATCAAATTTTAAAATACTTTATGTCAAGAAATTAAACCTTATAAGATGTTGCACAAAAAGAAAATCAAAGACACACATCAATAATCCATTTCATTATATATATATATATATTGTAACGGGAGAAAGATCTTTGAGATTCGCATATACTGACCCTGGGGGCGCCACTAGTCCGAAAATAGGAACTAGACATTTATTTTAGGGTGGACAGGATATGCGAATCAAAAGGCACTGAACTACACTCAGGGAGGAACAAGATATCTTAAATATTATTTAGACAGCTGAGAAATCAAAGCACAGAGACAAACGTCAGCCAAATAAATTTAAACAATTTATTAATTTTATAAATTAGACAATATAGTAAAGACATCTAGTCATGAATATAAAACTGACTTATGTTAACATACATATATTTACCAGAGAGTGCACAAGAGTACGACAAACCTGAAGGCATTAAACATTTTGGCAATAAAATTCTCTCACTTAAAATATAAGAAATGGTTAGGATAATATCTTCTTTCTGGCCAGTTGTAAATTTACAAAAACAAACAACAACCCTAGCTTTCTGAATCAGGGATAATAAAATAGTTACTGTCCCGCCGGAAATCAATGTAACCAGCATGGACGTCCGAGCAGTAATATTCTAATTACTGTCGTTAAAACGCCGCAGGACTGCTGCGCGTAATACTACATTCAAAGTAAATGTGGTTGATCTCACTTACAAGACAGCAAAAGATATTTGATTACGATCTTACATAATCCAGAAAGAAATGACTACTTTCAGACAACCTGAAGAAATAACTTGACAAATAGCCAGCAAAAAGATTTTGTTGTTTGCACAAAAAGCGCAAACGAAACATGCTTAAAGATTCTTTATTTTACAACTAAAGGCAGGTGAATAAATAAAGACTATGAAAACTGCCAATGCGTTTTGTAATAGTTAATGAAATAATCAGGTATATATTAAACATATAAAATATAATCTCCTAATGCACCCTCTGATAAACAAAAATTGCAAACAAAATTGGAATCTTAAAACTAAGATTCCAAGACACACTTTTAATACTAGAAAAAGTACATACAGATAATAAATAATTAAAAACAATTAATACCATTTTAAAACATATTTATCATTAGATTGAGTGGAGATTTAATTAAATGCAATTTATTTACCCTGGCTAGAATAGGAAAAAGTTTAGCTTACGGTAAGGCAGAGTTCTAGTGATTTAGTGACGAGTGTGCACTTTTGATAATAGTTCATCTTTCAGGTCCTTTGACAGTGGCAAGGTAGAGGTAGTGTTTATTTTAGAGGTTCATGGCATGACTGAAGAAGAGCTGGTAGGCGTGGGTCTGTCCTTTGTTTAAATTAGCCAGACATTCTAATGATGGCAAAACTCACAGCGGTGGATTTTGACATCTTGCACAGCAACGAAGTTTGTCAATAATTATT
This sequence comes from Epiperipatus broadwayi, assembly GCA_028023455.1. Classification (NCBI taxonomy): domain Eukaryota; kingdom Metazoa; phylum Onychophora; class Udeonychophora; order Euonychophora; family Peripatidae; genus Epiperipatus; species Epiperipatus broadwayi. Next base: position 1,181,283 of record JAQFVV010000013.1, read on the forward strand.
TCTGTTTTTAGCAGGCAATTCTATGTCTGAACAGCTATTCAGAACCATCTGACTCTTATCAGGCAATAATCCAAGTGTGTGTCTAATAATGAATCTATCTCTCTCCAAAAATTGACGGGCTATCCTTGCCTCGCTACATTTCCTGCGCAAAACTTTCATTAGTGTCCATTCTATATTCCAGGCAGGGCAAATATTAATTTCCCACTCAATCTAATTTGAGACTTCCAACCAGGGATAGTTGAAACAAAAATGACAAATACAAAACTAAATCTCTGCTTTTTAGAATTAACTTTAAAAATAATTACAATAAAAGCAACAGGAATATATAATTAACAAGCTTGCCTGTTTTTAATCAAATTGATTAAAACAGATGGTGAAAGTAAACTATTTTACAATCAATTTTATAAACATTAAATAATCTATTTTAAAATATAAATGCGTATGTGTTTTAAATAATAATAAAAAAAATTGAGCATTAGACATTTAATGAAAATGCAGTTGTTTTCCCTTTTTAATTTTAGTAACAAAACCATTGAATCGGAAATCAATCCGGCTCAATATATATATAAACATTACAAGCATAAAGCTAAACTAATCAATATAAAAATCAAAACTACCCCAAATCTAAAATTAAACCAGACCAGCATAAAAATAATATTAAAACACAACCTAAGGTTTCACTGATACAAGCAGACTTCTCAAGTGTAAAGAACTACAAAAAACTACCCAATATATATATACTATTAAAAACTACCCACAAATCCATTCACTTCCCATTCACCCTTAATATTAAAAGAACTCTTAAATAAGTTAATTGCTTCAGAATAATAAATTTTCAATAATTATTGAAAAATATATTTAATATTCATTACTGAAATTCTTTGAATAATAAAAAAATAATAGTGGTTTTTACAATTCATAATATATCATAGACCTTTATTTTTTTACTAACATTATAATAATTCATCTGGTACCATATCCCTTGCATGATTTACAATTACTAGTTAATCTTTACATTTGATAGTTCCTTATTGCTTACATGTTTCAATTCACTATAAATCCAGTACATGATGGTTGATCAGCCTTTGTGGTAATATGGTTCCTCTACTTTCTCTGTTTATGTGTCAGAATTCATTTGTTATGATGTAAAACAGATATGTATTCTCTCTTTCTCGTTCATATGCATACACATAAAACTTTTCATTAGGTTATTTTGGCTACACATTAACTTTCTTCTAATAATCCATTCTGATAATAATACTCTTTTAGACATTTTTCTTCATAGCTGTTGGAGGAGTATAATAAAAATTACTGCTACCCAATGATTGGTTAGTATTTTACATTTTCAGATGAACTGATAAATGCTCATAATTTTCCTATTTGTTTTTAATATAGAAATACGAGAGTTGTATCTAGACAAATCTCTAAAAGTAATGGCTAATAAATATTTTAAGATAGTTTCTTATTCTTATATCTAAAATACAAGGAACTAAATCATTTATGTTGCTTTGCAATTAAAAATAAATCTTAGATACAATATAGAATAGAATATCTTTATATAACAACAAAATAATAATATATGACAATAGCTGTAATATAATTATATTATCATAACATAAAAAGCTCTTTTTGGCAATTTTTAATTTTTGCCCTTTTCAATATGTCTTGGTCAACTACAAAAAACAATCTATATTGCATACATAGCGTCATCTATTGGCTCTATATCAAATTACCATGAGCCTATAATTATGCGTTAGTATCTTTATAATAACACACATTATATAATCTTCCATTCATTTTTCATTATACAATTATTAGTTAATTACATTCATATCGGCAATTCAAGCCAATTGTGCAAACACTTTGCGAGTGTTAAATAATAAATGAATACCCTCTGACCAATACAAGATATAGAATTTATGCAGGAATAAAAAGAATCCTCTTATTCCTACAACTCAAATATTTATATATGAGCAAATCTGAAGTACTGGCACAGAGGTGTGACAATATAATGGTCACTTTAAATTACTATATACAATGGCTGAATGAATGACACCGATGAAATTTTCTAGAATTTACTAAGTGTCATTCCAACTGAAACTTAATCATATATAAATAAGCATTTATTTTTATAGCGTCTGTATACAATTTGTAATTACATTCATATCGGCCATTCAAGACAATTGTGCAAACGCTTTGCGAGTGTTAAATAATAAATGAATACCCTCTGACCAATACAAGATATAGAATTTATGCAGGAATAAAAAGAATCCTCTTATTCCTACAACTCAAATATTTATATATGAGCAAATCTGAAGTACTGGCACAGAGGTGTGACAATATAATGGTCACTTTAAATTACTATATACAATGTCTGAATGAATGACGCCGATGAAATTTTCTAGAATTTACTAAGTGTCATTCCAACTGAAACTTAATCATATATAAATAAGCATTTATTTTTATAGCGTCTGTATACAATTTGTAATTACATTCATATTGGCCATTCAAGCCAATTGTGCAAACACTTTCCGAGTGTTAAATAATAAATGAATACCCTCTGACCAATACAAGATATAGAATTTATATAGTAATTTAAAGTGACTGTTATATTGTCACACCTTCTGTGCCAGTACTTCAGATTTGCTCATATATAAATATTTGAGTCGTAGGAATAAGAGGATTCTTTTTATTCCTGCATAAATTCTATATCTTGTATTGGTCAGAGGGTATTCATTTATTATTTAACACTCGCAAAGCATTTGCACAATTGGCTTGAATGGCCGATATGAATGTAATTACAAATTGTATACAGACGCTATAAAAATAAATGCTTATTTAATTATTAGCTAAATTAATTGACATTTTATAAATGTTCATACAATCATTTCTTTTATAATTAATGTAGTTCGTTTCATATATCTTCTTTCTATTAATTTCTTTAATATAATTTAATGGGCTTATATTCTTAACACAATCTATTCGATGTCCATATTTTAAGTAGTGAACATGTAATGCAGATCTGTCATCTCTTCTATTAATAGCATTATTTTGTTCTTAGCTTTTTCTTCTAATTGTTTTGCTGTACTTCCATAATAAACCAAACTGCAAACCCCACAAGTAATTTTATATACTATACTTTTTTTATATTTTGTATCATCTTTTATTTTATAATTTCCTATTAATATATCAAGATTTTTTATATCTGACCATCCTATTTTAACATTTTTATCTATATGATTTTTATTTTTATTATTTTAAAATGTATGATAAATTTTAGAAACATATGAAAGTTTTACCCATTTTATATGTTTTTAAAATTTATCTTACATTTTTAAAAAATAAATATTATATAAATAAAAATATTAAAATAGGATGGTCAAATAGTAAAAATCTCAAAATATTAGTACGGAATTATGAAATAAAAGATGATATTAAATATAAAAAAGGTATAGTATATAAAATTACTTGTGTGATTTGCAGTATGGTTTATTATGGATATACAGTGAAACAATTAGAAGAAAGTGCTAAAGAACATAATAATGCTATTCATAGGAGAGATGACAGATCTGCATTATATGTTCACTACTTAAAATATGGACATAGAATAGATTGTGTTAAGAATATAAGCCCATTAAAGTATATTAAAGAAATTAATAGAAGGAAGATATGTGAAACTAATTATATTAATTATAACAGAAATAATTGTATGGACATTTATAAAATGTCAATTAATTTAACTAATAATTGGATAATAAAAAACTAATGGAGGGTTATATAATGTGTGTTATTATAAAGATACTAAGCATAATTATAGGCTCATGTTAATTTGATGTAGAGCCAAAAGATGTCACTATATATGCAATATAGGTTATTTTTTATAGTTAACCAAGACATATTGAAAAGGGCAAAAATTAAAAATTGCCAAAAAGAGTTGTTTTATGTTATGATTATATAATTATATTACAGCTATTGTCATATATCATTATTTTGTTGTTATATAAAGATATTTTATGCTATAGCATACCTAGGATTTTTTTTTCTTATTCTTATCTTGTTTTTTTTTTTGTTTGTTTGTTTAAATTGTAACCTGCTTTCCTGTAACCATAAATCAGTATCATATTTTACAAAATGTTATGTCCACTTATTTTTATTTTCAAATTTACAGAAGATGATTTTACATTTTTATTTTTCTATGATAAAAATTTACAAAATTTAAGTACTATATTGTACCTTGCAGCTTTAACAAATTATTTCTAGTTGTGATTTATTATTTTAAAATCTTTCTTACAACTTTAAATTACACTTTTAGCAATTATATCATTAATAAAGTAAATAATATATTACACGTAATTAAGAGTGTTTGCACTCAAGGAATAACTCCCCCTTCTAATACTTATCTTATAAAATGGCTAATTTAGCTGTCTCTGCAAGTATGCATTGCAAAGTCATTCAATAAGTTTTCAAATTTTTTGAGTGATTAATAGTTTATTTCTATAGTTTTATCTAAACTTAACTTGGGAAAAACTAATCTAAAAAAACATTTATCAGACTGAAATATTTTTATTTTACTTTTTCCAAAGTAAATATTATATATAGAAAGACTTTATGGGATAATAATTAGTGATTATACCTAATACGTCCTCGTTTTGAAATTTGAATTTGTTCCCGATAAAACTTGGACTTTTTTTTTCATATTATAAGCGGACTTTGGATTTTTTTTTGTTTAAGATCCAGATTACATCCAACTTATAAAACCATCAACCATTGATTAATAAATAAGTATCTAGATATTCGTTGATAAGGGGTAAAGCATAGAAAAAATATTTAATCTTCACCTAATGCTTTTTTTCTATATTGTTTTTTTTTGTTGTTGTTATTGGGGGAGAGGAGATTGTTGGTAAGTCACTTAAAGAATATTTATTTTTTGTTATATATTTGATTGAATACAAGTATACTTTATATATTTGGACTTTAGATGTAACCCTAAGGGACTTAAACACGAACTTTCAATCTCCCTTTAGCTAACTCCTCTATCTAATAAAAGTGATGTGACCACAGACATGATCTCCAATCTACGTATTTCGTGCTGAACCAGCACTCTATGCCGGAAACAAATAGGCAACCAATCAAATCATTTTACAATGTTCCTAAACTGCATTCCATAATCTCGTAAGTTGTTGAACTAATGCAAAAAATACAAATCAATATCTCTTACTATACATATATAAATATTTGGAAAAACTTCTAGTTTAAACACGTTAATGTTTCCACCAGATACAGTAACTTGATTTTCTGTATAAATATCATGATTGTATGCAAGTTACATTTAAAGTTTGAATATATTCACAATCAAATATACATATATACAACATTAAATCTTTTAGTGTGAACTATAAATATTTCATAGTATTATATATAGTGCATATCCCAGTGAAAATATAGCTGGTGTTTGATTGTCCCTCCAAATTTCTTACAGTGCCATTTTTGAATAAATGTGTGTGATTCATAACAATGTAGTATAATTATTCACCACAAAAAGTTTAGGATGCTAGCGTGTCTGAAACATGAATTATGACATGAAATGTGATAGTGATGTTTTGTGCTTTAACCCACAATCAAACAATGTGCTTGCATTAACATTTATTTCACGTTAAGCAAAAGTGCTACTGAAATATTTAAAACCATTTAATCTATGCATGTTTGTAAGACCAAAACAATGCAAGAATGTTTGGAAGTGGTTTGCAAGATTTTGTGATGGAAACCATAGCATTAAAAATGATCTATGAATCCATAAAACAGTCTCTCTCATTTTATGTCAAAACTCATAATCCAGGCTCCTAACTTCTTAAAATTTTTATAGTAAGATAAACTATGTTGCTACATAACACTTAAAAGATGCCTCTACAGACAGTATAAAGAGAACCCTTGAACTTTTCATGGAACACACTATTTTCTAAAAATTCCTTCAGCCTAAGTTCAAATCTAGATTAGATAAAAACTTTTAATTCTTTTTTCAGATTTCAATCAAGTTTAGATTGTTTTTTAACTAGCCAGCTATAAACAATCCAATTACCTATCTGATATTGATCGGTAAATGGATATCTAGCTATTTTTAATTTTAGCCCCACACCGGCAATTGTTAATGGCTAATTAAGACAGTTTGTGTTTTACTTATATATATATCCTGCACACCAGAGAGAGATAATCAAATCACTTTTATCACATTTGCTTTCTTTTAATATTTATATAAAATCAAAAACTTTTGTTTTCTATTTAACATTAAACATTTAAGATTAGTTTTCATTATTTCGAACTTTTGCTTTTAAGTTTTTAATATTTTATTGGTAATAAATAAATTTCTTTACTATGCAGTATTCGAATTATACTTCTCGCATCCATTTGTGCTGATTTAACTATCGGGTTATAAAATATATATGTTGCCATTGAAAACATTAAAGATTAATAGGAAGAAAATTTAAAAATGGAAATACATCAAATGAATAGGCTTTTAAACACTTCTTAGACAAGTTGTTCTAATGTTTTACAGAACTGAGATTTAAATATAATAATTGTTGCTACTATTGTTTTATTATTAATATTATTTTAAAAAATTTTATTAGTCCTAAAAGCAAAGTCATTAAACAAAAATATCATTTAAATTCATAAATTATTTAACAATGATATATATATATGTTTGCAAATTCGCGGTAGTTCTTGTCCAGCTTATATCGTCAAACCTTCAAGTATTAACAGGAATGAATCCATCTACATTTCTCATAACCTTGGTTCAAATCCAGCCCAAGTAAAATTTGTTCTGGTTCCACTCCTATTCCGGATTTTTTTTAGAAAGACATCCATAATTACTTCATTAATCATCCCGTATTCGTCAGCAAAGGACATTTAGCTATTCTTAACTAAACATCACATGATCACCATTTCTTTTGCTTGCTCATAACTGTTATTAAAACAGTCAAAACTCTCTATACATATTATCACTCAGTGCAAGCCAGAGTAATCAATGGATGCCAGAAGGCTTGTGCATAAAATCCCTATTTAGTGCCTACTCATCCAATATCCCCACAAGCTAGAAACTAGTCTGGGGATATTGGATGAGTAGGCACTAGATATGAATTTTATGTACAAACCTTGTCTATTTTTAACTACAAAATGAATAAGAATAATAAATATCCCAAATCCTAGTTACTCAATAATTAGCAAATTCGATAATTCTTTTTTTTTATTATTCCTCCATGACAGATTGCTGGTAAAATTTTGCCTATTGATAAACTTTTAAAAGGCTAGTTATGTTGGTATAGATTTAATTAAAAGATTATATAAATACTACAATTTATTTATAAATAAAAAGAAACACTTAAAAGAAAAATGTTACAAATAACTGAATATAATAGCAATTTGTTCAATAACTTAGATTTTAAATATTTGTGATTTTTTTTCTTCTTTTAAATAAAATTAACTGAAGAAAAAAAACTACTTTAATAATTATTTTATATTTCGATTGCATTTTTTTTAAATATGTATTTTAATACACTTGTATTTACTTATATACCACACATAATTACTGAAATTATTTATTTGCTAATGCCATACTAATTACGTTTTCATTTTTTTTAGGATTGATGTATTCTTTTCAAGCCTTATGTCTGAAAAATTATGTCAATTATTATTAACAAATTTATGCATGTTAAAAATTTATAAATGATGTTCTAATTATTTAGTATGAATTAAAATCTTATATAAGATTTTAATTTAATCTTTTTTTTTTTCCATATGTCGTAGCATCGGCCGGGAGGTGATCTATGCAACCAACTGCTTGCTTGCAAGGCGGCTGCGCTGACCTCTCTGCTAACAACGCTTGAATACATACACATATATAGAAAGTATTTAATAAACATGGCAATACAATAAATAAATTAATACAAAAATATTTTTAAAAACATTAAAAATAATTCACAATTCAGTAAATACCTGTAAATTAATGTCTTATTGTGTTTCTATTGTATCATATTTTTGTTTGATAAATACTTTATTGTAATTCAAGATTTTCATTTTTTTTCTAAAAAATGAAAGCTGAAAGCTTCAATAATTACTTGTTTTTAACATTCTGCAATTTAATTGCTAAACTCTTTAAAATATTATTGTAAATAAGTGAATAAAAAAAAATTGCTAAATAATCTTCAAATAAATTTTACAAAAAAATAATCTGAATATACTTAAGCTTTGATTACTAAAACGTTATTGTACACGAATCAAAATAAATATTTAATATACAGAATATAAGGCAAGTGTATATTCAAATGATATTAAGATTAATATAATACTATGGTCATTTACTATAATAAAATGAAGGGAACATATTTATCAGCAAATATTTATTTTTAGTTACTGCAGTGATGTTGTGTTGATATAAAAATAAGCTTAATATATAAAAATATATTGTAAATGTATATTCACTAGATATTAATATTAATTATTATTATTTAACATTGTAATTAATACCAAACAAAACATCATCTAAACTCAGAAATTAGAATAAATACAGTGAATTATTGTTCTTAGTGCAGATGTAAAAAATAAACAGTGAAAGTCATGTGGCCTTTTCTTTTTCGCCAAATGTAACTGGTTTTTAAACTCATGATAAAACTGAATTTATTAAAACTTAGTATTAGACTTTTATAATTACATAAGCAAATAAGTTTGGATTTAATCCTTATAGTGTTAATTTTTGGCTATTAGTTGTCTTCAGTGAAGCATAATAAGATTTGCACCTGCATCTAATTTTACCTTCACTTTTTTAATATATATTAGCTAATATTCTAAAATTTAAAAATATCTTTAGGTGCAAATCTTATGTACCTCACTGAAGAAGACCAATAGCCAGAAACTAATCTATGGCTTTGCATATATCATTACTGTCTAGTATTCATCAATTATCAAGCCATTTGCATGGACTATTGACCTTCTTCAATGGTGCATATAAGATTTGCACTTAAGAATATTTTTAAATCTCAGAGTATTAGCTCATTTAGTGTAAAACTGAGCTGTAAATCAAATCTTATTATGCCTAACTGAAGAAGGCCAACAGCCAGAAAATAGTCTGGGGGTGTGCACATAGCATTACTTCCTAGTGTCCACCAATTATTACCCACATTAATAATTTGAAATTCAAAAATATGTTAAGGTTTTGAATTCAAATTTACTTGCTTAAATGATTATGTAATTTTGACACTGAATAATAACTATATATTTTAATGATATTTGTTTTATAATAAATGTAAACATTTTGACTCTTTGAAAAAAGTGGCACATATCAAACGAACAGTGAATATAGTGAGTTACTGCTCCTAGTGGAGATATTGAAAGTAAACCTAGAAAATTAAGTGGTTTTTTTGTTTGGTCTTCATTATTGCCAGTGGGTTAAAGATGCCTAAACTTCTTATAAAACTGAACTCACTAAAATGTATAGTTTCTGGCGTAGGGTCAAACTTTTATAACTATAATATTAGTTTTAAAACCTTAGTTTGATTTTGAATCTCAAATATAAGAATGGCTACTAAATAAATGGTGGGAATCCAATGATCTCATTGAATAATATGAATAATTTAGAACTATTCCAAGAATGAGGATAGATTTTTTTTTGTTTATTAATTCTTCAAGTTAACAATAGATGGCTCTAAAGTAAGTAAAATGAGTTGCAGATATTTAGTAATATGTTTAAATAGAAATCATTCTAATTCTGTAAAAAAAAAAAAAAATTATTTAATAATTTCACAATATAATTATATATACTTATTATTTAAATATCATTTGAATTTCATAATTCACTTTACAATTATCAATATTTAATCTCATTTTTTTTAATAGTTTTAAAAATATGATTTTTTTCCTATGTCATTTAAACATCACGGAGTAACTCAATATACATGGAAGCAATTAAATTGTTTACAAAGTAAAAGAATTAAATTACCGTTATATTTATATAAAACAGTTTTATAAAACTATGCAATTAGCTCTTTATTTGTTTTTATTAAATGTTATATTTATTTAACACATGTACGGACTTTTAGAGAGAAAGATTATGTTGTGTGTGTACATTTAAAACTTTTTTATATATTCTCCATGGATACATTTAGATAAAATCCGCTCAAAATTACTGCCATTTCATAAAGCTGACAATCCTGACGGCTTGATTAATTAATGAACTCTGATCCTCAGAGAAAAAAGGATGTTTTGCTTTTATTTATTTGTCACCCTGTGTTTATCACTTCATAAAGTCTTATCTATTTTAAAATGCACAAAAGTAAAACTGCTACAAATTCCTTTAATTAAAATAATCTTGTTTTTATTTGATCCTATTATCTGATCTATTATAATTAATATGGTTATTAATTCGCCTAAAAAGTTCGTCTCGTTAGTAAAATTAGCAAACTGTAGAGCCAATGATAATTGAAATCATTTTCATCTGAGAAAACTGAAACAAAATTTTGTTGATCGATTGAAGAATATAGTTTGTTCAATCTGCCATTTTGTTAATCTAATATTCTTTGACCTATCAAACAATTATGTATTGCGTAGCCTCTCACAGTTTTGACATCACTATTCTATCCAGATAAATAACTTGATGATTATTGTCAATCATTTTATGCTAAAAAAAAATTATAACATTTTTACCCAGTAAACTTTAATTACAGAAGAATATACATATTATTATTAAATTCAATCACAAAGAACAACTAATTGAGTTGCATTCCATATTTATCACATATACTCTAATCACTTGAGTACGAACATATGAGAATGGACCCTGGATCAACATGTGAGTGGTTCAATGTGAAATGCAACTTGGGGGTCATTTGTCTTTTTTAGATGTCTTATATATAATGATTAGAGTATATGTGGTAAAGTTATAAGTATAGTTAGTATTTGAACAACTGTGTTTTATGTAGTACTTTATTTTTCCAATATCTGCATTGGTTTAAAATAATTAAGACATATAAGAAATAGGGGTTTTAAAGAAGTTTATGTTATCATATATCTGTTTCAAGTGCAAATCAATCCTTATCACTATAATGATAACATCATAATTCCTTTTTTTTTTTTTTTTACATTAGAGATGGTATATATATATATGCTTAATTCTTGAGAATATGTTTTTATAACAATTTTAAAAAGTGTCCATGTATAAATTATTAAATACCATCAAGTTGGCTTTGAATTCTTGTGACCATCACCAACAATTTCCCATGCATTAATTACTTTTTTAATGAATGAAATCATTTTATGATATGGATAAAATAAAACAGTTTATATATGACCAGTACTAGATGCTCATTTTTCTTGCTCTCATAAAATTCTCAAAAGTTTTCACCAGAACCATACTTTATATAGTTTAGGGCAGTGGCAGAGTAGTGGACTCTGGATCTTACAGTCCAATTTTTGATTTTTTTCTAAATTTCTGTGCAATTATCCATTCAGTTATTTTTTTTATCAGTGTCAATTATTTGAAAGTATCTGTACTTTACTTATTATTTTCACAAGGACATAGAATACCATAGCTTAAACTATATTAAATTTCATTTTTAAAGATTTTAATTACTAATTAAAAACATGAAACTTAAAATGAAAATCTCTAATATGCTATTTAATGTATTTATATCATTGAATAGAATTAAGGAAGTTTTTTTTTTTTTTGCTCTAAACTATATTAATTTAATCTTTACTCATTATATTGAATTTTGTATTTATTACAGTAGACTTCTGAGTAAATCATTTAGCTTAAATGTGACTATCATAATACAGGAAAACTACCACTAATCCAAACACCACTTATTCAAAAATTTCTGTTATCTGAGCAAAATTAGTATTGTTTTGATTTATTATTTCGTGGTTTAGTGCAGCATTAAAGTTTCATTTTTTGGTGTGTAAAGTTCTCGGATTGATTCCATTTCTGGCTCTTCTGACTCCCGAACTTTTTATGAATTCCTAAGCAATAAAGCTATTCAATTATTATTTATTGCTGTTTTATAAAAATGTTGTGCTGATATAAATATAAGTATATTCTATATTTTCGAGTGTTTTAAGAATGTTTGGGTTTATAATGGGTGCAGGCCCGGATTTAAAGTGATTGGAGCAATTGGGCCCAATCGGGCCCCACATCACCACCAAAATTAACAAAAAGTTATTTTTCAAAATTTAAAACAAATTGCTTTTGACGATAAAGGATAAATTATAAATTAGTCAAATAATTAAAAATATATTTATTTTAAGTTCGCATTGATGGATGAGATTTATTATTGTTTATTATAATATATGTACATTATAATATAGAAAACGGATACTCGTAAGTGTCGTTTTTGACTAACGTTTAATTAATCGGATAGTATTATCTTCTCTCTCAATTTTTCTATTCTATATGCGTCTTACTCGGCACACTCACATTCGTTTTTTTGGCATTAGTCATTGTTGCGCTGCGCTCGCTATTAAGTAGATGTGAATTTGCATTTTATTTAAATATTTAATATATAGAGAGCCCCGCAAAAAAAATCCAAACGGGCCCCACACTTATTGGATCCGGGCCTGAATGGGTGTGGAGGGGGGGGTCGTTTATTACTAAAATCAGAAAAATTTACATATTCAAAAAACGTCCTGGAACTGGAAATTTCAGATTGATGGTGGCATATTCATAGTGTATTATTTTTTGTATTTATTTTATTATTCCCATTGCTTTGTTATCTTGTGTAGTTTAATGCAGCAGTAGAATATGGAATATTTGAGATCACTAACTATGAATCGTGAAGCAACTCTGTTTTTCTCATGCTCAAATTTCTTATGAACTTCCAAGCAATAAGTCATTCAATCATTTTTTTAATCTGATTTGTATAGTTTAATACAATCTTAAATTTAATTTTAGAGATTAAAAATTTTCTGAATTGATTCTCAATTGAAAAAAGTTAAAAAAGTAATCTTAATTTGTTCTTCAATGACCAGCCATTATCATTGTTTTATATCATTATCAATGCATTTTATGATAAAGATCTCTGAATTTAATTCAGTTTCTGTGATCTACAGTTTTTCTTTCACATTTATTATGAAACTTACTTATTTTATCTATCATTTTATACATGGTCTATTTTTAGATCTTTTACAAACTCTTCCATGTATTATTATCCACTCTCCAAACATATTCAACTCGTAATTTTTTTAGCAATGTGAGTGATAACTCATGATTTTACACCCACCTTTTCTGTTTTTAATGCCTTCTTATTAATATCAATATATATATATCACCAACTTTTCTGGATTGTCTGCCATTAAATGCCCAAGTCTCAGTTCTATAAATACGTGGTAAAACACATATATTAAAAAAAAGCATCTTTTTCATTAGCATGTTTTTTTTAAGAAGGATCTTTTCATAATTTAATTCTAAATTTACTTTTATCCATTATTTTGCATTTGTTTATAATACTTCTTCTAATTCATTATTATCAATTTTTATTTTCATCTTTTTTGAAAGCTATTGTATATAATTTTAATGCTTGGATATTCTGCTCTCTGTCATTCATTTAATAGCTTTGTAATATTTTCTGAATCCTAAATGCTTTGCTTGTAAATTACCTATATCATATGCAAATTCCATATGGCTTAAGTAATATCCATTTATTTTTATTTTTTTAAATTTTCATTTTAATTCATAAAAACCTCTCTATAAAATCACTAGAAAAAGTTTTAAAAGCATGGAATCATATTGCTTCCATTCTTATTAATGTTGTACTCTAATTACTATGGTTGCATTTTGATAAATACTTTTCAAAATTGAATGATATCTTGGGTCTATCAGTGTTGCAAGTTTAAAGAAGCAAATGTCATTTTATAAACTACAAATCTAAAGTATAATATCAATTTATAGTCATTGATTCTTTCTATAATTGCTTTTAATAATTGGATTTAATCAAATCTAGCTTATTCTTTAGTTCTCAGTCTTTTGCTTTCTGTGAATGATTTGGATTGATATTTATAAAGATCTTACATAAAAATGGTAAAAGATTTATATATTTGTAATATCTCATATATTCATTTTCTTACTATTGTATTTTTCTAATCATCAGGTATACCTTTATTAATTAGATATTTGTTTTATAACTTGGTCAACATTTTCTATAGCTGCTTCTTTTAAAATATGAATATTCATTTCATCATTCTTTGAAGATTTTCTATTTGTTATAGATTTAATTGCGTGTCTCTTCCATTCATTTCAAGACTGTTTTTATTCTATGGACTATATATTTCTTTGTACAATTATTTTACCCACTTTATAGTATTTTTTTTTTTTAATAATAGTGTTATTTTTTATAGTGAGAATTTTATACTTTCCTATATCTCTCCTTACCACTTCATAATTATATTTTTTTACTTTAACATTAACTTTTTTATTACTATTTTTTTATAATTCCAGGTACATGTTTTTTCAAAAAAATCATTTCAAAATATTTTTATATTTCTTTTTATTTAGTATAAAGCTTTGTCTCAATTGAAAATTTATTAATGAATTGTTGCTTTATCTACCATATATCTATTTACTAGTTTTTATTCAATTCTCAGAGTTTTTTTTAATTATTAATCTCATTCACATATAAGTCATCTTCACTCTCTGCTTACATTTTAATATAATTTACAAGATTTAGTTTAAATTCATTGGAATATTTCATAGGATTAGGGATATTAATTCTTGATATTGTAATTGTCAATAGTATTTGGTCCATATTTTACATTTTCTTAATTAGGAATCTTTTCCAGAAATCAACACATAATCCAAAAATGATTTGCCAAAATTTGATTGTTTCCATGTTAATTTTTATTTTGGCTTTTTATCAAAAAAATAATTCATAATATTCGGATGAAGGAAGTTATAAATCTCATAAATCTATATCTTCTTGCATTTCTATTTTCATATCCAAATTTGCTCTTTAGTACTTTTACCTTTCATTTGGTTTCCAATTTTAGCAGTAGAATCTCCCATGGCACTTTTAAAGTGTTGCTTCGTCTGATCAAAAATATTCTAAACATTTATATAAATTCCTCTACTTCCTCAGTATAAGAAATTATAGGATCATTAACTTGAATTATCAACAATCTGCTATCTTTTATAATCTCTATCATTTTATTTTTACTCCTTTTTAATAACGAATCCAATTCCTGTTGTGTTACTAATATATGTACAATGTAATAAAATTTGTGTTCAGTTTTCAAATCAATTACCTTGTCAATTTTTTTTTAACTTCATAAAGTTTGACAATGTTCTGTATAGTATTAGATGATTAATTCATCCACTCTATGTATTTGCTTACTTTAACTGCAAGTGATCTCTAGTTATAAGTAATCATATAGGTTATTGTCCAATGATAGCCATTATAATTAAATGTATTGACTAAATAGAAGCATTAACAACAAATTCCTTTTTTTTATTTTTACAATTTCAATTTTTTTCACTGAGTTATTAACTCCAAACACTGCTTATATGTAATTTAAACATCCTTTAGTTATCTTACATTTCAAAAATAACTACTTTCTATTTGTTGATTCAAGTTATTATGTAAATGATTGATTAGAAAAATATAACCAAAAAGGGAATTTTAATTCAGCTAAGTTCAACTGAAATTTATATTTTCAAAGCAGAGTCATTTCTATTCATTTTAAAACTAGGCATATAAATTGTCAAATATCAAATATATAATAAATGAATACTACATTACTAAGAAATGTGTAACAATTGGAAAGATTAAACTCCAAGCATCACAATTCTCTCTACCTATCATATAGCTATTAAAAATGTCTCAATTGAATAAAAATTGTCTTTTCTGTTTATTATTCTAATCAATTTCCATATAAAACTTGAGTCTGCAGAAAGAAATGGTCATTTACTCTTGGCAAAAGGTGGTGGAATATATGGCATCTAAAAATTATTACAATTATATATAGTTAGTGATTGAAGTTTAATCACTTTGAGTATTACATATCCTTGTTATTGTAATATTTTATTAACATGCAATTGATGTTTGATTATCTGTTTGTGAAGTTTTAAAATGAATAGAAATAACTCTGAATCTGTAAATATAAATGCCAGTGAATTGAATAAATGTTTCTATAAACATACTGGCTGAATTAAAATTTGTTCCTTTAGTTGTCCTTTTTGTAACCAATCATCCATATAATTATTTGGATCCACAGATAGAAGTATTCATTCTTATTAGTAAAAATTGATAGAACATATCTAGAAGGCATTACAATTATATATAGTGTGAGTGGAACTGTTCATAACACAATCCATGTAGAAATTTAGATTTTTTTCAAATGAAAAAATTTTAAAAAAATTGAATCAAATGCTTATTGGATATTTTAATTCTATCACTAATTAGTAATCTTTATGTTGATATTATTGTCTAGTGTTTTTATATCACTGTATACCCGTGTATTTTTCAAATATAAGATGTGTCAAATAAATCACTTTGCACTGTTTTGATTTAGTGCATCTGCTTTGAGTATTCACAGAAAACCTGCCTATAATTAATAAGTAATTAGTTCTAATTAGTTCTCTATTTATTATTCTACATGCAGTTCTTGGATAAATATTTTTTTAATGTGGACCTTGAATTATTTAAAGTTGAAATATTCTGAGTAATATATATATATATATTACCATAATATTCTATCAATATATTCTATTAAACCACTAAACATCACATGATCACCATTTCTTATGCTTGCTCATAACTTTTATTAAAACAGGCAAAACTCTCCATACAATAGTGCCATCCAGTGTAAGGCAGAGTAATCAATGGATGCCAGAAGACTTATGCATAAAATCTCTATCTAGTGCCTACTCATCCAATATCCCCAGACTAGTTTCTAGCTTGTGGCTTTCATTGATAAGGAGCCTTGGATCTGAGAGCATTGCTTCTAAATCTTAGGATCTAATGCAACCCTCTAGCAGCCACCTTTTATCTCTACTTAACTACAAAACTATCAGAATAAAATTGAAAACACAAAAATAGTTTCAATCCAAGCTCATTAGCTTATATAATCATATGGGTCTGAACTCAGTTCAGTACCCATACATTTTGGTGTCTTTGGATCTTTAATAACTATAGCCAGTACTATCCTATTAGGAAGGATTGGTATTAAACCACTAAACATCACATGATCACCATTTCTTGCTTGCTCATAACTGTTATTAAAACATGTGACTGGCACTATTGTATGGAGAGTTTTGCCTGTTTTAATTTATATTGTTAATGATTCTACTAATAATTTATTTGAACATTTGTTTGACTATAAAAATATATATCTAATTGTAGAAGTTATATTAATAAATATTTGTTTTGTTTTCTCTATTATTTTATTTATGTCAATTATGAAGTTTTATGTATTTTTTATAATTAAATTGCTTAATTTTTATAGCATTGTGTTTTAAAATGGTCACTTTATTTTAATTTATATATAAAATGTAGCTATTCTTTTTTTAAAAAAATTTGTTTATTAATTAGCTAAATTTGGAACAAATCATATGAAGAATGTAAGTTCTACATCATGTAAATCAATGTTTTAGTTATTTAATTTAATCTTTATTAGGGCAGATATTTCAAAAATTTGTCTGGAACATAAAAAAATTAACAAATTAATATATCTATCTGTTTTCCTGAAGGTTTGCAATGATGGTACTTTTGTTGTATTTATATATTGGACTATTTCCATCATTTAATATTAAGTATTGAATGTCATTAGAAAAATCGAACTTTATTTAAAATTTCCAATTACATTCAACTTTTAGTAATAGCACACATGTTAATATATGCACAATATTTTGAGAGGTATTATTCTCCTTTCTTCTTCGGGTGTTTCTGGCTTGACCAGTGACACCTTCTAGCGTGGGAATCGAACTTGGACCCTTAGATTTTTGAATATTGAATTTTAAGGTAACACTTTTTTAAAATTCAATATTCAAGAATCTGAGTCCAAGTTCGAATCCCATGCTAGTACTTCACTGGACAGGCCAGCCACACTTGAATAAGACAAGAGAATAATACGTCTCGAAATATTGTGCATATACAAATCTATGTGTTATTATTAACAGTTGAATGTACACGGTTATTCAATACTTAATATTAGATGATGGAAATAGTCCAATATATAAATACAAATATATCTATCTATATATAAAAAATATAAATATACAATTTTTTAGATTTTAATTTTTAAATTTTAAAATGAAGAGTGAAACCCCTTATTTGTATTCACAAAAACTAGATTTATATAAAAATATAGATTTTATGAATAAAAAATAAATTTATTTAAAATTTAAGCATTTTCTCACCTATTTAAAGATTAAATTTTAAAAATATTATACTTCATATATGTATTTGTGCTTCATGTTTGCTGTATTTTACTTTCATATTTTTGCTTTTCACACATATTTCTGAAATATTTGTTTTAATAAAGATTATATTAAATAATTGAAACATTAGCTTATATAATATTGCATGTATAATACATTATGCGTATTAAATTTGTTTATGATTTTATTCGGTAATAAATAAGTTTAAAAAAGAGTTCAGTTTTCCATATATTAATTAATGATAGGTTGAACTAGATTAGAAAGGGAAAGAAAAAGAATATTCCGAATATTTATTTTTTTTAATTTTATTGATATGCATAAATAACTTTTCTTTTGAACTAATATGTTATTATACTTAAAATTAGATGGTATTAGATTCTTCTTTTTTACATCATTTCTAAACTTGCATCCTATCAGAAATTAAATAAAGATGTTATTAGACAACACCCATCATAGTATTATAGATTATCTTTAACTTATTTTGGAGATGAGCATACAGATCTTATCGCATTTTTATTCCCACCACATTTAGCGTTTATTTATATTTATTATGGATAGCTGTTGTAGTAATATAATGAGTACCACTATCTTGATGTCTTTTTTTCACAAATTTCACTACATAATTCCCATGCAAGGTAAGGACTGCTTTTAACATCTTATAGAATATAGTTATAAATATATGATTAAATATTAAGCATCACATGATCACATTTCCTATACTAGCACATTAATTGTTGATAAAAAGAGCAAAACTCTCCATACATTATTGCCACCTGTGCTAAACAGAGTAATCAATGGATGCCAGAAGGCTTGTGCATAAAATCCCTATCCAATGCCTACTCATCCAATATCCCCTGACTAGTTTCTGGCTTGTGGCCTTCATCAGTGAGGAGCTTTGGATCTGAGAGCACTGCATCTAGATCTTAAGATCTAATGCAACCCTCTAGCAACCACCTTTTATCTCTACTTAACTACAAAACTATGAGAATGAAATTGAAAACACAAAAAATATTTTCAATCTAAGCTCCTCACTGATGAAGGCCACAAGCCAGAAACTAGTCTGGGGATATTGGATGAGTAGGCATTGGATAGGGATTTTATGCACAAGCCTTCTGGCATCCATTAATTACTCTGTTTAGCACAGGTGGCAATACTGTATGGAGAGTTTTGCTCTGTTTATCAACAATTAATGTGCTAGTATAGGAAATGTAATCATGTGATGCTTAATGGTTTAACACCAATCCTGCCTAATAGGATAGTGGTGGCTATGGTTGTAAAAGAGCCAAAGACACCAAAATGTATGGGTGCTGAACTGAGTTCAGACCCATATGACTATATAAGCTATTGAGCTTAGATTGAAAATATTTTTTGTGTTTTTAATTTCATTCTCATAGTTTTGTAGTTAAGTAGAGATAAAAAAAGGTGGTTGCTAGAGGGTTGTATTAGATCCTAAGATCTAGATGCAGTGCTCTCAGATCCAAAGCTCCTCACTGATGAAGGCCACAAGCCAGAAACTAGTCTGGGGATATTGGATGAGTAGGCATTGGATAGGGATTTTATGCACAAGCCTTCTGGCATCCATTGATTACTCTGTTTAGCACAGGTGGCAATACTGTATGGAGAGTTTTGCTCTGTTTATCAACAATTAATGTGCTAGTATAGGAATTGTGATCATGTGATGCTTAATGGTTTAACACCAATCCTGCATAATAGGATAGTGGTGGCTATGGTTGTAAAAGAGCCAAAGACACCAAAATGTATGGGTGCTGAACTGAGTTCAAACCCATATGACTATATAAGCTATTGAGCTTAGATTGAAAATATTTTTTGTGTTTTCCAATTTCATTCTCATAGTTTTGTAGTTAAGTAGAGATAATAGGTGGTTGCTAGAGGGTTGCATTAGATCCTAAGATCTAGATGCAGTGCTCTCAGATCCAAAGTTCTTCACTGATGAAGGCCACAAGCCAGAAACTAGTCTGGGGATATTGTATGAGTAGGCATTGGATAGGGATTTTATGCACAAGCCTTCTGGCATCCACTGATTACTCTGTTTAGCACAGGTGGCAATACTGTATGGAGAGTTTTGCTCTGTTTATATGATTAAATACATGTGTAAAAAATGTATAATTCCAAGATGCACATTTTGTGCTGAATCAGCACTCATCAGTTGGCCCAGATCACAATCTCTTACACATATTTTCAGCATTGTTCAGTATATATAGATAGCAAATTACTACCGTTTAATTGATGCATTTGTTGCTCTCACAACTTTGACCCAAACCAACTTGCATGAGAGTGGTATAGCGACAATTACACTACAGAATTATTATTTCTTTTTGTGCAATGTTTGAAAAGTTCTTAATACAGAAACAAAACATAAAGTATTTATAGTAGTGCAAGGGAATTATAAGTTAAAAAATTGGTTATAGCTACCCTTCAAGTATCGATTCTATTTCATATAATCAATACATATAACCACACACATATAAAAAGGATAAATGAGGTTCAATATACAAATTTTGTGCTGAACCAGCACTCAATGATTAGACCAGATAATTATCTCCCACATATATATATAATCAGTGCTCAGTTTATATTAAGATAGCAAATCTTCAAACTTTAATGGACAGGCCTCAATCTACTCCACCATCCAACTCTTTAGCCATACTTACCATTGAAAATCTGATGATGGAATACCCAAATCCTTTGCTGATGCCAATATTATTCTGATTTTCATGTTTACCTCAACAAAGAATATGAGTATTCCATTATCAGATTTTCAATGGTATGGATGACTGGAGAATATTGAAACCTGTCCATTAAAGTGTGTACAATTGCTATCTTAACATAAACTGAGCACTGATTATATGTGTGTGGGGGAAATAATGACCTGGATTAACCTATGAGTGCTGGTTCAGTACAAAATGAATATGTTGGAAATCATTTATCTTTTTCACATGTGTGTGGTCATGTGCATCAGTTATATAAGATAGAGTCAATAGCTGAAAGGTGCTTGTAAGTCTGTGTTCAAATCCTCTACAATTACATCTAATTTCTAAGTATATTAAATTAAACTTGTATTCTAATATTAACTATTAATAAAATAAATTATTTGCAAAAATAAAAATACGAAAAGGACAATTTATTTATAAAAAGGAAAATCTTGTTTTCCTTTTATATGTGCATATTTTTTAATTGTTTAATTTTTTTAATTTACAAATTTAAATTTAATTTTATTTGAAAATTCAACACCCCAAAACATCAAATACTGGCTTTTTCTATGCCTATATACGTATTATTTTAGTACCTTGCGTAGTTTGCACGATGGTAACAATAATCTCATATGCTAAAATGTTTTACTTTGTTTCATAGTTCTTGCAGTGATTTGAAATGTTTTTTTTCCAACTTGCCATTTGAATATTCAAATGTCACTTGACCATCCTAACAACTAAATATGACAATTTATTCTTTTTTAGAATCTTATTTTAAACGTATAAAAATATATTTATAAATACATAATTTTTTAAGAAAAATAAAAATCTCAGGTCAATTGAACTGAACTTAACCAATCAAATTCGCAAAGACCTGACCATGTGTTTATTTTTTTGTTTGTTCGTCTGATTTATATATTGTTAATGTTGTAAGCAGTCTTTCATTTTCTTGATTAAAAGTTTTTATTTTAAAATGATTTGGTGGGGGTAGGGCAGATAATGTAAATAATAAAAAACGAGGTAGATTCTATATCAATTTCCTAATTTTATCTTTTTGCTATTGCTTAGTGTAAATTATTTCAAAAATAAATAAACGAAAAAAGAAATCCATCGGATTTCAAGAATTAGTTCCGGAATTGCACCACTAGAGGTAGTAGGTGAATGAATATATTGATATATTTGACCAAAAATTTACGTATATGAGTGATAGTTTAATAGTAGTAACTTGTACTTTTTTATTATTAATAATATATATCTTTTAAAATCTGATTGAAAATAATCAAGAGGTCAGTTATTGGGTCTCTTTTTCCTTTTCATCAATTTATTTTAATATATATATTCATGTAACTAACTGTATGGAAGCTAATCGATTGTCCTGTGCCATTTAATGCAATAGTAGAATGTAGTTTGTCGATTAAAGTTTAATCTATTACTTCTAGTATTTAAGCATCACATGATTTCCGAAATAGCAAACTTATTATTGTTATTAAGTGGTTTAGTGCAATGGTAGATTAGCAAAATTCTAGCCTTTAAGGTCCATGATTCAAGGCTCATTTCTTTACCATTATTGTGAATTTTTATTTGAACTTCTGAGCAGTAAACTATTCTATTTTTTATTGCTTTTACTAAGTAACATATTAAAATTTAGAGAAAAATATAACAATAATCAAAGTCTGATTATTAATTTAAAAAAATACATAATTGCTGCATACTGCTTGAGACTTATTGGATCAAAGTGATGTCATTAACTGTGTGGAATTATGTAAAATAAGCTTAAAACAACATTGAAATTTACAAAATCATATGCATAAATACTTCATTGTCTGCCTAAAGGCTAATTTGTGATTATTATACAAAAGTTGTCAATGGCAATTATATTGTCTCAATATTTTTATAATGTGTTAAATTATAACAGGATGATTCATTGCTTTAGTAGTTCATAAGAAGTCCAAGCAGTAGAAATGACATAGATGAAGTCACAGTTCACAAACTCTGACCTCCAGACACAAGAGGAAAATGATAAAATAATTTATTACTTGGGAATTCATAAAAAGTTTAATCATCAGAAATGACAAAACTGGAGCTATGACTCATAGACCTTGATATGTAGAGTCAGCCACTCAACTATTGCACTAAATCTTTCAGAGTCTGTAATATTTGGGCAACAACAGTCATCATTGTTCACCAACTCTTATCATATTATATTATTTCTAATATTTGAAGTTAATTTTAATAAGCTCTTTACATCAATAATTTTATTATAAGCCATATATAAATTTAAAAAATAACTAGCTCACAAAATAAGATTTCAAGACATCATGAATACTTAAAGCATTGTCTTATCTGTCTTTCCTAAAGTAAACTATAATATTTGAGTTTTAAGTTTTATTTATAATTTTTGAAAATATTATATATGTGTGTGTGGTAGCAGAGTTAATTAGGACTTAATATTTTGCTTGAGAATTGATTTCTATCAAGTCTCCTGGAGCCAAATTGTTGTGTTTATTCTGGCTACTTTCTGAGAGAACATGAAGTGTAGGGAATAACAATTGAACTTTTAGAACATATAAACAAGCTTATAAATTTTATATATACATTCCTGCATTTTTCCAATGATACCATTTCAATCTAGGTTCATATCACAATTATTAAAGTTTAATTAATTATTGATTTTTAATATTTCTGATGTCATCCTGATGGGGATGTTAATTTTTGTTTACTGTAGGTCACCAATTCTCAAACTGTGCAATCCTTAGGATATGCATAGCAATTTTTGGTTAGGCATCATTAATACATAAAAACATTATTTTAAAAAAATATTTTAAACATACTTATTTTTCAATAAACTGCAGAATGAAGTTTGCTGAGTGAGATACTTTAAGTTTTTTCTTTATGCCTTAAAGAACCAAGCCAGGTAAATTTCTAATGTGTTCTTCATACTTTTGCACTGTAACAAATGTTATTGCTATGTGATTGGCTGCTCACCAACATGAATATCCAGTATGGGGAGTTTACTAGTTTTTGCCCTCTAAATTTAAGATCAAGAAACACCATGATCATTATTCTCAATTGGTTGATAACTTTTGTCATTTTTGTTCTTGAAGGCAAGATGAATGTGTGATATTTTCATAGATATTTGCAATCATAACATACATAACTAAATTATGAAACTTATTCCCAGGAAAATATAAAGTCATCATCTAAGGCAGCGGTTGGTCACTGAAGTAAGAGAATACTAAGAATTTATTGATTATGGAAGCAGGCTATTATTTGATGATAGCTTTTTATTTAGACAGATCATTTTCAAATGAAGGAAGATTGCATGGATTAGAAAACAAATTATCTAACATTAAATGAGATCTGTTTGTGAACTTATAAGAAAAGGTGAAAAGGCAATAGATTTGAAAAGTGGACTTTATTACAAAAGCATAAATCATGGAAACACAAATGGAGTAGAAGTCATTATAAATAAAAAGTATTATAACAACATTTGTGATGGTTGATGGTATTTCAGATGGAGTGACAATATTAATTATTCAACTTAATATGTATAAATGTTAATAATTCAGGTTTATGCACCAACTAGTTCTTATTACAAAAAAAAGGTAGAGTTTTTCTATAGAAGTGCAAAGTATTTTTTATCTGATCATACAGCATATTAAAAACATCACAGAAGATTTTAATGATAGATTAATAATAAAAAATGAAAATGCTGTAAATAAATTGACTAAAATGAGCAGATACAGACTTGTGGAGCTTGCAAGGGAAAAAATGCTTGTATATCATGATTTCTTTTTTTGTGATAAATGTTAAATAGAAATGAATATGAAAGCATCCAATATTTTGATTAACAATATATATATATATATATATATATATATTAGTTAGAAACATTACAATATATATATATATATATATATTGTAATGTTTCTAACTAATTGATTCAACACAGGAATTTGATCATCATTTAGTGGGGCATGAGATATATGATAATACAAAAATTAAAAAAGTGAAATCAGTATTAATAGGTGATACTTTTAATCTTCAGAAACACTACAAAAATATAAACTAGAACTTATTATTTTAAAATATTGAGAGACTTTGAATATGATTCAGATTTGACTGAAACTAATAAGAAGATTGATACAAAGAAACAGCAATTCACCAGTATGAGACAAGACATTATATAAAAAAAAAGAAATGTAGAATTTTTAAAAAATGTTTCATCAAGAATAATTGAATATCTAGTGTTTATAAAATGGCACAAAAAGGAGTAAATTATAATATAAGAACAAAGACCTACTCACTCATGAGACAGAAAATCCAAAACTCACTGCTGAAAAAAACATAAACCACAATAGCATCAATATCCAAAATTTATTTGTCCCTCTTTGGAATGGTCGCATTACTAAATGCCATCCTGCTTCCCAAAATAACATACTACCTTACCTGATTCAACCCACCAAAGGATTCATAAATAAAATAAACTTGGCATGTACCAAACTCTGCTGGGGAGGAAAAGTTGCAGCCCTCAGCATCAGGACCATGCATCATCCCAGGAGACAGAATGCTCTTTTACTCCACTCCATAGAAACAATCAACCTACAAAGAACACCCAATATGCTTCACATACTTTTTAAGGACAACCATACCATAGAATGCCCACTACCTGTCAAGCCCACAGATAGGCCACCACCCTCAAAACAAAACAACTGGGTTCGAGAATCCTGAACCAAATCTCAGCCAATCCACACCTCTTCACATGCAAACTCACATATTGGGAGATCTTCAATCTTACACACCACAAGAGCTGCACTATTCCTGATTACCTCCATATTTCCAACCAAAGGCTCATCAAACTAACAAAACACTGGCATCTTCCCCCAAAGTATGTCGACTTCCTCATTAAAATAAATTTGGAAGCCCTCCCCATGAATTCCTTTCTCTCCTTTAAGAGGGACTTCAAAAATCTAGTAACCACATGCTCACTCTGCCAGAGAGAGGATGAAACCACCAACCACATGCTAACAAATTGCCTAATTCTACAAAAGCTCCAATCAGCATTCCAGAACCAAATTAAGAACCAATCCCACAACTCTCTGTCTCTGATCAATGTGATAGATCAAAGAACTTGTACACAGCTTAGACTAGTAGAATTAGTGAACTTTACAATCTGGTCTCTTCGTTGTAAGCTAGTTATAAGCAAATCTGAATACCCCAACATTGAGACAGCCTTATTTCGAATGTTGAACAAAATCTACAAAACAGACTTTTCCACCGTCTACTTTAACATAGCAGAAACACATGGGCCCCAGTTGATCTACCCAGTGACGAAATGCTCACACACTAGTCCTGAATACAACATCTCAGAACTTTATAACACATACATATAAATCATTGTAATAACCTGTATAATCCGAAGTAACAATATGTAAAACCAATGTAACCATTGTTTATTTCCTCAATAAAGTTGAAAGAAAATATTTATGTGAATTAGAAAGAAAAGCTATAGAAGATAATGAAAGTTTTAATAGTGTAAAACAACATCTTGATAGTGAAAGGAACATTGCTTCACTAATAAAATAAAATAAAAGACTGGAATTATTACTTAAAAGAGAAATGACAACTTACAATATGTATTAAAGTTCTATAAACAATTATATAGTAATAAAAATGAAGAAATTAAAATATTTCCTACAATTATTAATTTTTTGAATTACAAAGTATTTTAAATTAAGAGATAAGATATGCAATAATTTCTATATATTTTAATGGAAAAATTCCAGTAATGATAGAATCAGTATTGATACTATAAAAGATACAGGTGAAAAAAGAGAAAAATTTTTGTCAAAGTTATATACCAAATGTGTAAATGATAAAGTTGTTTCAGATGACTAGAATAATATTGATTTTTAAAAATATTATAAAGAAAACAATTACATAACCACCAGTCTTCTATCATTTCTGTTCAAAATCTTTACTATCATAGTTACAACTGTTTTCAGTGAACATTGGATTCTCATGACCAAAATGAAAAACTGGGTTTAAAAATGGTTTTAGTATAGTTGATATATAGGTCATTGAGAGAAGTTATGTAAATCCATTATACCTTGGATTTATAAATTATGAAAAGGCATTTGATTCCATAAGCATTGATATAATGATTAAAGCTTTGAATCATCAAGATATAATCCAGGATATTGTTACATTCTGAAAAATATTTATCAAAATGCAATAGCAGTGATTAGATTACTTGGTTACACTAAGATTAACATTGAAAAGGATATGTAAGAGGATAATTTACATCTCAAATTTTTTTACATCAGCTTTACAAGAAGTATTATCTGAATTAAAATGGAAAGCTAATGGAATAACATTGTACAGAGATTATTTAACTCATATAGATTTTTCAGATAATATGGTTGAGTTTGCAAATAACATTTCAAACTTTAGGAAAAATTGGAAGAATTAATAGATTAAAGTAAGAAAGCAGACTCAAACATAAATGCTAAAATAATAATAGTAATAATTATAATTATCATTCACTCTGTAAAGAACATGTGCAATGGAGAAAGCTACAGTTATTATTATAATTTATAAAAAAACATCACACTATATAAATTAAATATTTACATATGTTTAAAGTTTTCATTTAATAATGACGTATCATAAATAGTAAAAATTTTGCAAGCGTCATCAACAAAAATTAGATTATAAGTAATTTAAAGTGATTAATTAAATCTTCACGCTCTCAGTTCCAAATGCTTCCGATTTGCCTATACATATAGTTTGGGTGAAAAGGATAGAGTGATCCATTCTATCTTTTAAAAATACTTTTATCTTATGTTTGGAAAGGAGAGTATTCATTATAATTAACGTTCGATCTGTAAAACACGTGTAGTGGAGAAAGCTACAGTTGTTGTTGTTGTTGTTGTTATTATTATTATTATTATTATTATTATTATTATTATTATTATTATTATTATTATTATTAATCAGCATTTATTTTTTATAGCGTCTGTGTTTAATGGATTTTCTCAGAAAAAAAATAGAATGATAATCAATCAGTAAAAAAAAAGTTAGCAACTACAAATACCTTGGCTATGTTATTAATAGAGATGGACAATTAATGGATAAAATTATCAGTAGAATTAAATTTAAATAGGGTACTTTTGGTAGAAATAACTTTAAAGAAATATGTCTTTCCGTTTAAAAAGGAAGGTTCTTTTTTTTTTCTTTTTCATATGTCAAATGCATTGACCAGGAAGCAAACCTGGGTCAGCTGCTTGGAAGTCAGCTATGCTAACCACTAGGTCACCAACACTTGATAAGGTTTTTAATGCATGTATTTTACCAAAATCTGACTCTTGGACTGTTAATAAAAGATCAAGTCAGAGATTTCAGATGATTCAATGAAGAATGAAGTACCTATATTGGAAGTAACAAAAAGATATCAAAAATAAAATACGTGAATTAGAGAACAAATGAATATCATTTCAACACTGAAAGTATTGAGACTGAAGTGGATCTGGAGTGGACATATTTCTAGAAAAGATGATAATAACTGGACACTTGAAGTTTTAATTTGTTTTCCAAGAGATTGTAAAAGACTTAGAAAGAGATTAATTGGGGGATAATAAAATAAGGATGTTGAGCAGAATAGCTATGAATCAGGAAATTAGGTTAAACTTGCTGAAATTTAAAAATTTAATCCCACTTGAAGCAATTTCCTTCTTCTCATTGATAATCTTTATAAATGTTGTTCTGTTAAAAATAAATTATATTTTTTTATTTACATGTTCATCTAAAGTTAAACCTTTTTACAAAACAATTAAGTCTGAAAACATTACTATGATAATTCAAAAATCAGATTCCCAAAGAATTGTTTAAATAAACTTGCAAATAATGTCTGCTTTTTTATATCACAGCTAACCTAGTAGGCATAATTTATGAGTTTATTTAAATGATTCTTTGAGAATCTCACTTGTGAATTATTATAGGATAATGTATTTAATAATTGTGATACTAATGATGACAATATTTGTTTTATTTGTTTATTCTGTCATCATATATATATATAAGTAATTTTTCAGTTTCAAAGTTGCCCAAGAATAGACTTATAGTCATTTGAATGTTAAAGATTTCCTAATTTGAAGGCACGGTATTGAACCATAACCTCAAAACAGCGGATTATTTTTTAGACACTTCAACTAGAAGTTTGCATAAAATTTATTAAATAATATATTATTTGCTTGTCATTACTTCACAACAAAATGCAAGCTGTGACCATTTGATAAATAGAAAGTTATGTAACCTGAAAAGTTTAAAACAATGCTTCTATTTGTCATAGGCAAACCATTACACACACACTTATATAAACACATATATCAACAAAATAGATCAAAAGTAGTTATGTGTTAATGTAAATTGTCATGGGCAGACCACTACACACACATATATATATATACGCACTTATCAACAAAATTATAGTATAAATTCACTTATTTTTCAGTATTTTTTTTATAAGTTAGGGCATTTGAATGAAGAGCAAAGAAAGTAAATTATGAAGCTGATCAGAAGATTGAAATTATCCAAAAAATGCACAGATCATGTCAAAAAGCATTTGATCTTCTTCCTCTAACATATCTGACAATCTATCATATCAGAAATAAATTTGATACAACAAGTTTAGTGGATTTAGGCAATATTAATAGGCATAATTGGGTGATAATAATTATATAAACATATTGTTCAAGGTTTTTGAAAGGAGGACTCAAATAATGGTTGGATTGAAAGCATAAGCATTTATCGCCATCGATACTAATCAGAATTTGTATATTTCTGGATATCACAATTTTGAAAATCCATAAGTGGGGTGATGATTATGGAGGACATTTTGAGACCTAATTCATTACATTAAATTGATCTCTGAAATAATAAATTGACTGAGATATTGTGTATCTAATTATATCTATTACTTCCTAAA
This sequence comes from Epiperipatus broadwayi, assembly GCA_028023455.1. Lineage (NCBI taxonomy): Eukaryota > Metazoa > Onychophora > Udeonychophora > Euonychophora > Peripatidae > Epiperipatus > Epiperipatus broadwayi. The sequence continues at coordinate 1,211,389 of JAQFVV010000013.1, forward strand.
TAATCTTACAAAATAAGTATTTCCTATGCGTTAAAATATTTATAAAATCCTTGCAATGCTCCTTTAATGTCCTTTTTATTTACTGATAAATTTAAAAAAGTATTTTCCTCAATATTTATTATAGTACATAATTAAAAGACAGCTTTTCCTACATATTCTTATAATCAACGTTTTTCTTTAACTGATTTAATCCAAAATAAAATCTATCTTAACAGCTTTGTATAAAATATAGTTTCTGCAGACCAGATCCGTTTATTTATCTGCCCGAATTATTTTAACACACGATATCAGAACTTAATCTTTTATTTTCTAAAAAAAATAGATCATTTTTACGAGCTGTTTTCAAAATGTTGTATCATTTTTACATGACATTTTGGATTAGAGTTACAAATATTTGTATTATAAATATGTGTGGCCAAATATTTTTCAATCATAAACAAATAAAAACAGTTAATGAAAAGATATTTATTTATTAGTATTATATATGTAAAATAAATTATTTGTCGATGCTATGAATATGTAATTATTTTACATCATGTTAGCATCTCATACATCACCTACAGCATTTTCTACACTTCTCAATACTTTTTATTGATGAAAAAAACCATAATGTTTGTCTTTTAATAGAACAAATGGAAAAAACAGAAAAACCCACCTAGATGATTACATCATCACTTTAATTCACTGTTTACAGATCAGCCTCACCTGAAAAAAGAGAATAATATATTTTGAAACTTTATGTTCTGTACTAATCTGAATGGTTACTACAACGGAATATATTTAGAAAAGTATCAATAGTTTCAATTTTCGTAAAAATATTTAACAGTTTAATTAAATAATCAAAATAGTCTAGCAATAAGATTACTAATAAAACGTCATCATCTCAAACTTTCACATAAACAATGATATTCAAATTGACAACATTTCAATAAAGGTTGATTCTGAGGAATGTTTAATTTGTCTCATTACTTTCACATCAACTTCATCTTAATTTGATAAATCATAGCCACTTTGTCATAGGGATTAACAAGTAGGTAAGAAATTGAATTTTTTTTTTTTTTTACACTTGTCTCCTTTATGCCATTTGGTGCCTGGCAAAAAGTTGATTTGATCACTAGCCTTATTTGTTTTTATAATGAGAATTCTTCTCTGATCTAACTCTAGCTTAAGGTTTATCATATAAATTAATAATATGGGCAGTGTATGTAAGGTATTAGATTCATTGTTGATGATTTAATATTTCTAGAATTCAAATAAGATCATTATCATAATCTAAATTCTTAATCAAATAGACAAGCACAAGAACGTGCACTTTTCTATTTGTAAATGATTTATGTTATTAAAATAAAGATATCTGTGGTCTTTGTGTCCATATAAACAGAATAATACTCTATATACTAGTGACTGATATATATATATATATTTTTTTTAAATTAGCATGTCAATCCAGATTAACTTTTATCTTCTAGTTAAGAAAAATTAATTATTCATACATTGAAGGGTCTTGTGCTTGAAGTAATCTGTACTGCACTTCAAATCTAGAATCTTGGCCAAATAAACTTGAAAATTTTTTTAACAAGCATAGGATTTTTCTTGCAGGTACCAACTCATTTAACCACATTATATTAGTCAGTGAATAGATATTTGTTTACTTTTAATTAGCATACAAAATGAGGATGGAAAAATACCTAGAACCTCAATACCCAGTAAGTGAAATTCGTTTCTTCTCCACTATTACATAATGAAGAACAATTGGATAAGGTTTTGTCTTGAAATGTACAATTTATTGCAAGATTATTTTTACCATTCAGTAACCACTATGTTGGATGGTCAGCTAGACTAGATATAACCAAGCTATGTAAAAAAGAAAATCTCTTCAGATTTAAAAAAAATTCTAATTTTATCCAACCTGGATTTAAAACTTATTTTGTGTGCACATATTAAAAACACTTTTTAATTATTATTATTTTATTAATATCTAATAATTTTAGGAGCCTAGGAAATCTAAATACTACTTCAGATTGTTTTTATTAAGATGACAATTATAAATAACAATATTTGTGAGATGTAACATCAAATTCTTAGAGATAAATATAATGGCCTGTTTTTAAAATGGTCCTGAGTAATATTTATAAAATACAATCTTTCTTTTAATATCCTTGCGAATTTCCAATTCATCATAAATATGTAATAATTTAAGGAACAGATAAAACCTCTTGCCATAATATATTGAATTTTATTAACTATCTCATATTAAAAGTCATTATCCAATTGCCTTAGCAGATGAAAATGATACCATTTCCAATTGCTTTTGAGTTTAATGTTAAAATGGCAAGTATAAATAAAGACATTTGCAAAATTTAAAATCAAGTTGATAAAGATGTTGGTCTAGCAGCAATATTCACAAGATAGAATCTCAAAGTATTTATTTTAATATGCTTATGAATTTTTAATTCATCATAAACATATAACATCATTTGCAATTATACCACTGGACTATTTTCATCATCTAGAATTAGCTGTTTAATGATTTTAAAAAAATTCCAAACTTTATTTAGACTTTTCAAATACACATAATTGTATAATTAAACAAAATCAGTTAATATACAATAATTTTAGGAGGCAATTAAACCTAACGCCATCTATATCAAATTTAACTACTAATATCATGTTAATTCAATATCTATATACTGTAGTTTTACAAGGTTTTTTTTTAATATTCCTCATTAGAATAATTCTTTCTTCTTCAAGGTTTAGTTTTATTTTATGATGTTCGTCTTTCCTTTTGACAAGTTATACTATTGAAAAGTTTTATATTATTATAATTCAATAATATTTATAATATATTGGCAAATATCTGCCTTTTCAAACCTGTGCAGTGATAAAGTGATGGATTCAAGATCTAAATGTCTCTCAATTGCACATCAACTCTGACATTTCTAGTTCTAAAATCCAATTACCCTGTCTTTTTTATACGATATTATTTTTTTCACTAAACAATTGATCAAATAGGGTGTTTGTAAAATCAATGCCAATATTTCAATATAAAAAATAAATAAATTTTGTAGCATATAAATTTTAGCAGTTGATTTCATGATCAACTTAAGATCAATGCATTAATCACTTATATGAATGACTTGGTTCCAAATACCAAACAGTCTTAGAATTTTTTACGGAACCATTCCATAGCCAACTCAGTTAATAGCCAGTATCTGTTAATCAAAGAATATCTACCTACTATTAGATAGAGGGTTAAAGATCTCAGGTATAATACTCCTAATAATATAATAAAATATAATACTCCTAATAATATAATAAAAAATTAATTATATATAAATGTGCTTCTCAATATTGTCACAGTATTACTTGATTCTAAGTTTTCATCTATCATCCAAAATCCATTGCTTACCCAGCTTCTGATAGATGGCACTAGACTGGACAAAGGAGAAATATTCATCTTCATCATTTTATGAAAGAGATGTTATATTGAACCAATGGATTGTTTTTATTTGTAATAATAATAATAATAATTTAATAGTTTGTTATTTGTCAAGATGTGACACTTTGAGTACCAAAAGTAACAAGAATTAAGTTTTGATCCAGGGACTTTTGACTTTTGAGTACATCATTACACTATTAAACTGAAATGTACATGATATTTCTAATACCATATCAGTAAATATTACAGGAAAATGTTAAATGTTTTTATTATTTGGGCAGAATTTTACATTGTTTTCTTAATAAAATAAAAGCCTTGGATAGAAAACATACACACTCTTTCAACATATCTTAAATAATTACCTATAACTTTCTGAACAGAGGAAAAAAAATAGAATCTATCGGTGTCATGATGTCATTTTACTAATAAAGAAATAAATATAATCCATTCATATATTACAGCCTCCTGAAAGAGTATTCACAACATTTTGGAGTATATCCTATTATCAAGATCTGAAACATTCATTACTACTTGATGAGAAATATGGGCCAGCCTTTATTTTTTTAAAGTTCATCATTTAAATTTTATGAATGATTTATTCATAGCTATGTAAATAACAAATATATCCATAATTCTGACTTTTATTGGATGGCCTAAGTTTTAACAGCAGATGAGACTTGGACATAATCCTAGATAGGTTTATATTTTTTTCAAATAGTTGACCCAATTACCCATTCAGTGTTGGTTTGTAAACAGTAACTAGCTATTATTAATTAAAAGTATTGATATCTTTTTTATCAATGGTGGAAGAAGTGCTCATTTCTATAAATAATGAGCCCTTATTGCTGGTCACAGTTTTAATTGATTGCTTAGATAAGCACTAATGCACTCAGTGTAAAAAAAAGTATGTGATTGATTGCATGATAATATAATGCAACTAACTTTTTCACTGTTAGTAATTCTTTGGAACTCAAGATCTCAAGAATAATTTCATAAAAGAAAATTTATTAAAAAGCAAAAGTTAGGAAAAGTATATATTCTGATCTGAATTAAACCACTACTATACTAACAATAATCAAGTAGTTATATTATCTTATCCTGGTTAGATTGAACTTTTTTTAAGATTCTAATCAGTATCAAGAATTTGTTTTTCAATTAGCCAGTCAACAAGTCAATCCTACCAACTATTCATTAGATTCAGTTATCTTTCTCACTCTCATTATAATGTTTATATTAAACTAAATGTCTTTTCAGCACTTTATTTGGAAAAAGAATGAAAGTAACATCTGAAAAAGACTGTTAGACAATAAAAACTGATAAATAATTGAATTAAATAAAGCACTGTGAAGAGTCCAAAGAAAAAAGAAAAAATTAATGTAGTGACAAAATGGTAGTTTCTGAAGCTTCAGATCTTATATATCATGTTGCAACACTGTCTCTTTTGGTGCTCAAACTTCAAACTTCTTATGAATTTCTTAGCAATAAATATTTTGATTAATATTATTATTAACATCCAATATACATTAGTAAATGAATGTCTAAATATTTTTAGTTATAAACTAGAACAAAGATAGAAAGTTACTTAAACCATCAACATTTGATAATATCCATGGTGGATTCTTCAAGAGGAAATTATTGAAGAAGTATTTGCTTTATATCAGAATAATTAAAGAATGTTTTATATTAAAAACAATATTTTTTCTATAACAACAATGTGGGACAAAGTTCTCAAAGTCTCTCCAATTAAACGAAAAAAGAAATATCTTGTTTCATCTTTATCTGACAATAACTATATACCATTACTTTCCAATAATTTGATGACCAGATGAGTTAGTTGTGGATAGTCTTTTTTTTTTTAAAAAAAAAAAAAAGAAAGTCCGTTTCTTTGAAAATCTTTCAAAATCTAAACAAATTTTATATGTCACACACAATTCTTATCTTAAATCAATGCCACGGAAAATGGATGTGCTAATTATTGCACAGAGAAACTTTTTAATAAATATATATGTAAAACAAATTTAAAATCTTTGAATTTTTGAAAAAATGTTTTTTACACTGTAATGAAACTGGAAAAAAAAATTATTTAAACTTCAATTGTTTAAGTAACATGATAAATTCAGAAATAATAATAATAATAAAAAAGATATAAAATATTTAATTGATTTTTTTTCTCTTGGTAAAAAAAAAAAATGTAAAATAAAGAAAAATCATATAAAAATAAATTCATTTAAGATGTTTTAAAGATAAAGAACGCTATTTTTATAATTCAAATATAAATTATTTTAAAAAGAGTTAACTTTGTCTTGCGTTGTTAGCCGAGAGGTATCGCAGCCGCCATGCAAGCAAGTAGTTGGTTGCAGACATATGAAAAAAAAGAGAGTTAACTTTGATGGAAATCTAATATCACTTAAACAGATTGAGAATTGTATTATATCTAGAAATTGTTTATATATACCTAGGTATGCGTGCAAGAGAGTCACTCAAAAAGAATCTTGTAAGGCAAATTATTTTTTACGATAAACCCTCCACGCGCCCTTTAAAATTTTTTGCAGAGAATGACATTTCTTCTGAATATCCTATTGCCTTTTTGGTGTTTTAAGACTATTCAAAGTATAGGGTCCATCCATCTCTGCTGATCACCTATTTTTCATCCACCATCAACTTTTCAAGCATTCTATATTTAATTTCATAATTTAGACAAAGTAAGATAATGCTAACTTTATGGTTTGAGTTTCAAAAGTTAATTTAGAAAATTTTAAGCAGCCCATAATGAATTTTGTTCTGCTAGTTCTTGCTCTGTTATGCATTGATTTATCTATATAATATCATTTTCACCTTCAATAATCACTTAAGAATGCAATCTAATAAAATAAAATTTATTCCTTTATATTTGTTTATGTTAAATCCGCACTTACAACTGTGCCAATGTTATATCTGCAAGTCATACTGTGCGGTCAGCCAATAACGTTATACAATTCCCACGCTGTTCTTTTCCAACGAGTGCTCTCCAACGAATCGGTCTGCAATCTCTCCACTGAATTGGTCTGCAACGAATGCTTCTACTCTGCAACTAATGCTCAGCTCTGCAACGAATGCTTCTACTCTGCAACTAATGCTCAGCTCTGCAACTAATGCTTCTACTCTGCAATGAATGCTTCTCAATAACTCCGCTGCGGTCTCCCCGTCTCTGTGGGCTCTTTCAGCTACACCCGTGGACTACATTTCCACTGGGCGCTGGTCATTAACTGCCAGCACTGACACGAGATATCTCCACTGGTGTCAAACCGACGTCTACTCAAATACTGCCTACTCAATACTGCGTGACTGCTCTCTACTGCTCTCTATGTTACACTGCTAGATGTTACCCAGTCTTCTTATCGCTCTCTGGCAACTGCAATGATCAATCAATGCACTGACCAATAAGATAACGTCTCTTATCTAGAAACATTTGTAATTAGCAAATATTTCTAGTAATTGTCGATCGCCATTACGTCAATGCACTAATTAAATTCCTCAGCTATCAGAGCGCGATCTAAAAACAGCCTTACGAATAAATTCTAGTTTTTTCTGGAGTGCACAAACATGTCTGCCATTTTACAAAACACTACAGTTTATAGTTTCAACTGTCCAGCAGTCTTCATCAATGCTACAATATTCAAATGTATATCACTTTACATATTGTACTTATTATGCTAATGGTCTATGGTTACATATATTTCAATATTATAGCTCTGATGACTGCTGGACAGTTGAAACCATAAACAAATATAAAAGGATAAATTTTATTTTATTAAGGTGCATTGTAAACTGGTTAATGAAGGTATGAATGGTATTATGTATGCATAATGATTATAAAGAAACAAAAAATAATAATTATTTTTGCCATAATATAATTAAAAAGTTAAATTATATATTTAAAATACTAAGAGAAAAGGAGAGAAAATTATTTAAAAAATAGAATTATATCAATGTACCTTTAAAAATAAGTATAAAATATTTAATAAATATTATTCTTAAAAAATTTTGATAAATTAAGTTTTGAATAATTACTTGCCTTTAGTTGAATTCAGATAAGCATTAATATAATATTATAGTACATTTAAATTTCAATGATTTTCTTCTTAGTAAATTGAAATATATAATAGTAGAATAGCAATAGAGTATTTATAGCTTAAATATAAGTTGTGTAATAAATTAAATACATTATTATTATAGTAGAAATTATTGACTAATTTGAGACATTTTTTGATCATCTTTGTTTTCATAGTGTTCGTTGTGCTGTATGTACATCTGGAGATGTGTTCTTTTTACTGTCTCTGAGCTTATAAGTTCCAAATTATTTGGAAATAAAGATATATTTTATGCACCATAATGAGTAGAGCATAAATGTAGTTTTCCTGATATCAAATTAGCAGACTATGTCTTGTTAATGGAAGTAGGTTTTTAATGCATTTTGAATAAGTACATTTAAATTCTTTTATATTTTGAATGAGTATGAAAAAATTAAAATTCATTTTGAATATAATTCTAATTTTTGATATAAAAATTTTAAAAATTAAATGAAAAAAAAAGAATGGCTTTGAATGGAGATAATTTAGCAAAAACTTACAACTATATAAACATAAAAAAATATTCAATAAATTTTTTTCCTTCCTTTTTTCTTGTTAAAAACTTTATTTCATGAACCCATATATATTCAATACATTATACACATATTTCCAACATTTCAATTATTTCCTTGTAGTCATTATCAAAAATCTATATATATTATTATTATTATTATTATTATTATTATTATTATTATTATTATTATTATTATTATTATTATTATTATTATTATTATTATTATTATTATTATTATTATTATTATTATTATTATTATTATTATTATTATTATTATTATTATTTATTTATTTATTTATTTATTTATTTCATAAATATAACATTTCTTTAGCATTTATACATATTTCTTTGCATTACCACTATTCTTGATTTTTTAAAACTAATTTTTATTACATTTTATACAAATGTATAAATTCATTACAAACCCAGCAATACCAACAGTTTTTTATATATTACTATTTATATAATAATTATTTAGTAAATGTTGAAACATTTAACAGCAGATCAAAGAAATTTATTTTATAGTTAAGTGCTTTCAAATACTAAAAAATTTTATAATTCTAGCATTATACAAGTAACAACAGTTAGGATCTGGTTTTAAAATTATTTTGTATGTTATAGAATAAATTAGCATAAAATTGAATATTTATAAGTTGACAGTCTAATGACAGAATACCTCTACTGTTGTTACTTGTAAAATGCTATGATTATGATACTTTTCAGTATTTGAAAATGCTTAGTTTTAAAATAAATTTCTTTATTATAAAACAAACTTGATCTGCTGTTAAATGTTTCAACATTTACTAAATAATTATAGTTAGTACCAAAAGGCAGATTATAAACTTGTATAAATTTATTTATATATTACTATAAATTACTTATAATTAAAAGCATTATTTAACAATTTGTTCTATTTAAAACCGAGGTTTTTTTTTGTTAATATACAAACTTTCTTTTAACATTCTTTCTTTGTATAATTTAACATTTTCTAAAATGTTTATTTTAAAGCTTTTATGTTTAAATTCTTTACTATGTATGTAAATATTTGATTTCTTACCCTTTAAATACTGTTTCAATCTCAAAATAAAAAATTTTTTAGAAAAAAATTTAATATTTTTTATGTATGAATGATTAGAAAAAGAGTTTATTGTTATTAATTTCTTTTTAATAATAATGATGTTTTTTACAAAAAGGATTTTAGTATAAACAAAATAAATTCACAAAGATCTCTGTAATCTCAACACTTTACAGAATTAACAAATAATGGAAAATTTTTGAGTGAATGGATTATTAAAAAAAAATTCATGTTAATGCTAATTCTAAAAAAGAAAAAAAATTAAATGTTAAATTTCAAGATTTAAATGTTGGCCAAGGCAAAGCAAAAAACATTTATTAATATAATATTAAAATAACCAAGAACCATTTCTTGAGCAAAAATATATTTTGTATATAAAAATAAGAACCAATAAATAGCAAACATGGAAGATCTGAAAATGTAATAACTGGGAATATTGTATCAAACTTTTTTCTAAGATTAACTTAAAAAGTTTATGATGATGTAACTTTTTAATGCAATGTATTATAAAAGGAGAAAAATCACTTTATGCAGTATTGCAAATACAAGAAAACATTTTCTGTACAAGTCTTACATTTTTGGACTTTTTGTAATGCAAGTAGATGGTAAATTGAACTTTTATCCATAGAAATTTTGCCTTCTCTTAACAACTATTAAGTGTTTGTCTACCAAATAATTCGAAATTAATTAAATAATCAGAACAAAAATACTAAACAGACTTTTTTTCTTTTATTCCTAAGGACCTTCTGTGTTAACATTTATCTTCATCATTTACTTTACTCTTTTATTTAAACAAAAACTATAGCAGTCTTTAGAAAAATAATATCATCCATATCTTAGTGACTATGCAATTCATAGTATATGCAGATGGTGTTTCACTTTATAAAATTATGATAATCATTACAATACTCCATAAATTTCCATTGTGAACAGGCTCTACTACCAGCCTTCAAAGCCTTCATTTTGGAAGTTAATAATGGAGGGGGGGAAATTCCATATCTTTCCAGCAAACATATTAAAAAGTAAAAATATATCACATGATCAATAAACTGGTAAATTAAATATTAAATGGTCAAATCTCTTGTATTCTTGTGTCTGTGTCAGAATACTTAAACTAGAATGTTTAATGCCATTTTTGTGATATATTAAGATGTTAAATAAAATCAATATGATAGCAAATTATATTTATTTGGAGATCTTATTTTTATACTGTCATTAAACTTAGATACTTCCCATTGAGATCAGGATTTAATCCTTTTTTAGCTGTATATAGCATTAAAAACTAAAACATACATTGTCATATTGCTCAATGCCCTTCTTTCCATTAATATTTTTGGAGAGGATTATTATCCAAGCTTTTAAATAATATATTTCTATGTAGGTGAATTAGCAAAATTTTTCAGTGTAATATCATTGTAAACAGCAAACAATTTATTTAAGAATGGATAGACAAAAGATTTATGATATAATTTATTTGTCTAAAAAAAATAATTTCTATTCAAAAAAGTATCACACACACACAGCCTATGTACAGCTTCAATATTCATTGTAAGATAATCTGAAGTGAAGCTTGTTTCTTATTGTATTTTAATTTTAATGTAGGTATAACCTGTAGATGATGCAGCCTGGAAAAAGAAAATATATGTCATTTATTTATAAAAACATGTTTTAAGGTGTTATGATACATTTTTTGATAACCATCACAATGTCCTTGATCAGCTTATTTTCTAACAGCTATTTGGTTCATTGGATGTGATTTTATATTGAATCTCCAAAATTATTCAATGAGAGTTAGCACAAGTTTGTCTAAAGTCTGTTGAATATCTATGAAAAAAGCATCAATAAAACATGGTCACATTAGTATTTATTTACTAGTTGTTTTCTGCAATGCAAGATAAAAATAATTATATAGAACTGCCAAATTATGAAAGACCCAGATAGTAACAGAAGACCTCAATTATCAGTGTAATAAATATACATTTATATATATTATATTTAATGTTTTCACGGTTGTATGATGTAGAAAAATTATAACTTTTTGGGTTATACCATGTATTATTTTTCATGAAACACTGTTATTTCGATGGACTAGCATTCGCCATTCTCAAGGTTAACTTTTGAAAGAAAAACCGTTAGATCTTAAATAATAACATGACTTTGTGTGAGATGAGAAACGAGATTCAACTTGAAGTAGTTCAGCATTCACAATATGAGGCTTATCAAAATGTTTATTTCCCTCAGTATCTTCACCTATTAATTTTAAGTTAATACACAGTCACATTATTATTTAAGATCTAATGTTTTTTCTTTCAAAAGTTAACCTTGATAATGGCGGATGCTAGTCCATCGAAATATCGGTGTTTCATGAAAAATAATACATGGTATAACCCAAAAAGTTATAATTGTTATATATATATATATATATATATAAACCATTATACAATTACAAATATCCAGTATCACCCTCTGTTTAAAAATCTATATCTCAATAATAGCGAACTTCAAAATGATATTTGTAATTGTATAATGGTTTATATATTTGTATAATTATTTCAGTTAGTGTTAACAGTAACTTTCTTTTTATATATGTATTATATCTACTGAAATTTGAAATAAATTTCCATATGTGATGAAATGTTAGTCATAATTTCTTCTTGTTTGATTTTAATAGTGGATACATTAATCTGGATTGCATTGGACTATGTTGCTATGACAATATATAATATTGGAGAAAGAAATGTTTGTTATTTGTTTGTAAAAATTGTGACTTGACTTTATTCATTTTAAAAATGCATGTGTAAATAATAAAGATTATACTATTGATGAAATTATTATTCTTTCTTTATTATGTATATTTTCATTACTGCATTCATAATAGTAGATTACAAATAATACACCTAAATGTTTAATGACTCAAGTATATTTGTTATTTTGTTTGTATATTATATTTGAAAGATATGAGTAAAAAGTTTATTTTCATTGTAATATGGAAGAATGTAGTCTGAATTTTAAATCATCAGTATTATTTTAAGACATGGTAGTCACTTTAGTGCTAAATATTTGTTTTCCATTTTGAAATGTAACTCAATTGTTTGGAATCTAAGCTCAGAAATCTATATTTACAAATTTTAATTTATTTTGAAAGGTTTTCCAAATAAATTAATTTGATTAACAATTGTAATTTATTTTTATTTCTAAGAAAAAGAATTAGACATCTCAAATTTTTATATGAACATATCAATAAAATTGACAAATCTGATCTTATCTCTTATATTGTCATAAATGATTTTATTATGTAAAGCCTATACTTTTAATTTATTTCATCTTATGGTTTGCTTTTTTGGTTATTCTAAAATTATCTTTAATCCTAAAATTATCTCTAATTTGGATTTTACTAAACTAATATATTAAATTTTTAATATTAAAAATTTATATTTTTTGTCTATTTTTTTTAAAATTTAAAGCTGTACAATAGCAATATTTGAATTAGTGTATTCAATTATTATCATTATGTCTATTATTATCATTACCATTATAATTTTACTTCAACAAATAAGAAAGATATTTTATATGCCCTTAGATCTATTACATCCAAAACATTTACTCTTTGAATATTAATGGTTTTTGTATTAATATAATACGTATTAATATAATACATTTATATTTTGTTTTATTTATATGTTATTGCAAACCATTTTCATCTATACTGTTTCTCATCATTATTTTCATTATATTGGGAGTAAACATTATTAAAGTCTCTTCTTAAGTTCAAGTGCTCATTAGTTTTAACATTCTTAAGTTTTATCCAAGATATTTGAAAAAGTATTTCTAATCAAATAATCATTTATTTATAAAAATAAATGTATTACAACTGAAGCAATTATGATCCAAAAAAGGATACTTTGTATTTAGTGCTTCAGCTGATGCAACTGATATTTTCCAACATTTTGGTAAATTTAGACTTTGTAATCCTTGACTCTACATCCAGCAGTCTGTCTAATTTTCTGTAATATGTTTCATCTTGTAGCACTTGCTTTTACACACAGTGCCTTAGCTGATCTGACTAATAATGTGAAGTATTGATTAAGCCTACCTTGTGGCATTTATGCTTCTACATCCAATGCTTTGACTGATCTGATTGATGATATTGCATTACTATATTGTTTTTCCTGATCTAAATTATGATATTTCAAAAGGTAATGATAATTAACATCCTATAATATTTACCTCAATATCCAGTATCTTGGTTGGTGTACATAATTCACATTTTAAAGCACTTTCTTCCATATCCAATGGCTTAGCTGATCTGATTGATCATATTACACAAGATATTAATATTTCACATCTTATAACATTTATCTTGGTTGATTTGATTTTCTGATACCTTCATAAGACAAATAAATTTAAGTTGTTAATAGCATTAAGTGGATTATCACTATATATTGACACTATATGGTTGAAAGCAGAGAATTTAAAATAAAAAAGAACAGCTATATTATTATCATTATTGTTAAAAAATTTTATTTACAGTCCAGTTAATAAAGGATGGTAATGCATAATGGCTATGGATACGTAACCTGGTCAGTAGGTGACGTGTGTACATGTTATAGTAAATGGATAATTATAAAAATATGCACACGTCAATAGTAAAATCTTTTATAAAATTATTATCATTATTTGATGTCTAGAACAAATAAAAATATGTTTGTTGTTTTAGATTATTAAATATTTATTGGCACAATTTATAAATATATTTTTATTTGTGTTATTTTACTTACGTAAATTAATTAATTAATATGAACGCTAAATTCAAGGCGGGAAAATTAATCAAAAAATTGATTAAAATTTGTCTGCTCGTTTAAGAGTGCGATTTCGGATAACGGTAAGAAAATAATACATTGAACTGAATAACGTGTATTTTCAAATTCCCCATTTTTAAGACTGAGCTATGATAATAATCATATATTTTAAGTGATCAAAACCAAAAATATGAATTTCTAAACAAATAAATTGGATGAAGGGATTTATTTCCTCACATTCTATGATATTTCCCAGGAAATTAGATGAAGTAATTAACGCGAAATATTGAAATGATAGAACATAGTTACTCTCTTCAAAATTGAAACTACTAACCTGGAATAAGTAATGTGATATAAATTTCTTATTTCAAACTTAAATTAATGGATATAGTAATTTATAATAATTCTGATCAACCAGGAAGCGAAAGAAAAAGTATTGTTTAGAAAAACAAAATCCGACATTTAAAGCTAATTTTACTAATAATAAATCCATTCAATTATTATTATATCAGCTTTGAGGAATTACTGTGGGGCCGAAGATGAGCAACAAGTATATAGGAACAATTAACAACTTTTATTCAGCATCGCACTATACGAGGTAAATATAAAATTGCAATATTTTTGTTTTTATTCTATAAGAAAATAATTTCCCATAGTCTTGCGTTGTTAGCCGAGAGGTATCACACCTGCCATTCAAGCAAGTAGTTGGTTGTAGACGGTTGTGGGTTCGCGTCCCGGCCGATGCTATGACATATGAAAAAAAATAATAATAATAATTTCCCAATGCGTTCTTTGTAAAGTTAAGACAAATAATAAAAAAATATTAATGCTTAGATGCATATTCAAATCTATTATAAAGATGATTTTTAGTTAAATGATTTATTCTTATTATTATTGAATAAACATATGAAAATATTTAATTACTAAACCGGATTACATGCATTAATTTTTGTTATATTTCAAAGATGTGTAACTTGAAGCAAAGCAGAGTTATATATGTATTTTAAATCTTTATTATCCTGGAGAAATAAATGTTATTAATTCATAATGTGATATATTTCTGCTATATTTCACAAATATAATATCCAATAAGAAACGCAATTTAAATTGTAAATGATACATATGAGATTATTTAAAATATCATATAAAAAATAAATATTAATAAAAAGTTATGAAATAGTAGTCATAATATATTTTCCATCAATTTAATTATTTAAAATACATAAAATATTATTGTTAATATTGTAAAATTATTATGGAAAGTAAATAAGTAGTGTATATTTACTAATTTACTGTATTTGTTATCTTTATTTTATTTAATGCATTAATTATAGTTATCATAATTCATATTTTGTATAATAAAATTCTTATTGTTATCATTCACCATGATGTCTTTAATCTCTAAATTTATTTGATTTTTTATTCTATTTTATGAGTTAAGACAAAATACTATCACTGATGGATATTGCATTTGAATTTGTTACAATTGTTTATTGTGTTACTCTTATTTTAATATCCTAATATTAAGCTTTAAAGCATTCACATCTTGTACATGACATATTACAGGTCATAAGGTCACTGTACCTGGAATGATTAGTGGCATCCACCTGATTGTACAATAAATATATAGCTTGCATGGCACTCACCTTAGTAACAAATTATAATTGTTTGCAAGTTAAATTATATATGAGCAAAAAAAAGTTTTTGACTACCTCAGTTCATAGTCTTGGTGATAATTTAGTGACCTGAGAGTAGTTATAGTCTTATATTCATTTAATCCATTACAATATATAATATATAGCTCTTGGTTATGTTTTTTATCTATTTATTTTTTATTCATTTTATGTTTTATTTTATTTTTGTTAATTTATGAACTTATTTACACAGTTTTGTTTTGATAGAACATCAGCAACAGCTGAATCCTGTTTGTTATTATTTAAAAAATTATTTTGTTTATTGATACTAAAGGTGTTTACTCTTTAACAGGGGTATTGAAAATGAGTAGAAATCAGTCCCTATTTTATGAGAGAGTGGTGAAATAAAAACATATTGAACTGATCTGAGTGTTTTTACAGTTAAAGGTTTGAAGTCATCAGTATACTGATAAAAATTAAAAATTTTGAAAAGCTATCTATCTATATATTATAAAAATAAATAATCATATGAATTAATTTTTATATTGATAATGTCACATTGAAGCACCCATGTGATGAGCAGAGTGCAATTTCATTAATTTGAAAAACAGAACTTGTTTGTACTTTACTCAATTAAAAATTAATTTAGGGATCTTTAGCTTTTGAAATGTGGAATATTAGAGCACAATAAGAGTATTACAAAAAGTGAAAATAAATAGGATGATTTTCATATGAATCAAGAAATAATTTCAAAACTATAGATATATTCCAGCATTAAACAAGTTTCTGGAAATATTCTAAATTAATTCAATGTTTCAGAAAACAATATATCTCCAAAACTAATTAATATGCTTTGAATAATAAATTAATTAAAAAATTTTGGTATAAAAAGAACTGTTTCCAAAACTAATTGGGGTATTTATGAAATTTATTTTAATCTGTTGAAAAAAGGGGCTAGGTTAAAGTAGGTACATAATATTCCAGAATATAATGGAAGAGGCCCAACTACAAAAAAACGAGATGTCCCAAGAATGAAAAATCATTGACTTTACTGGGGTGGAGATTATTTGAAGCAGCAGAAAAACTATCAATAGACATAGTGACTCAGGAATCTGTTCTTGATAATTGAGCTAGCAGATTAGGGAGTTTGTGAGAAGTCTTATGGACCTGATTATTATTTTACTATGCTGTAATAATCATAAATGTATGATTTATATTACATTCCTAAAATATGTAAAAAAATCTTGCAAGTATTAATATCCAAATCACTATTTTTTTCACCATTAAAAGAAGTTCATCTTCTGCTGCTACTATATATATATAATAACTAATTTACATCAACAACTTGCAAGAATGAAATTGAATTGCAAATATTATAACTATAATATAAGAAAATTATTCTAACCAATTAATTTGTAAATTAATTCAAAATTCATTTGACAGAAAAGAAAAGTATTTTTAAATCTTTTAATTTCAAAAATTTTCCAAGCAGGCTTTCAGTACTTTTGCATTGAATGATGTTATATAGTTTGTTGTTTATAGTTCATGTCATAAACCTAGCCAATATTCCAGTAGTATTCAATTTTAATTAAATCAAGTATGTACATTGTATCACATAAAATTTAATATTAACCATGAGTTTGGTATGAAAGTACTGAAAGTTTACTTGATAGTTGTTTTAAATTAAAATTATTTAAAAACACATTTTCTCCCATGTCAAACAATCTTTGAGTTTATTTAAACAATTATAATGTAAATTTGGCATTATTTTATTTTCTCAAAACAAAGCTATTGAGTACTCATTTTAAATATGTATGGGGAAAAAATTACTACTTAATGGTGAACCAAATTAATGCTTATACTTTTTAATACATTTAGTATCATTCCATTGCAACCTATATAAAAAAAAACATGTAAAAATCTCAAAATATTAATGCCCAAATGCCTCATTTTTCACTGACAAACAGGAACCCTTTTCTGCTAGCTATTAGATCTTATGTATAGTAATCAATTATTTGTGTATTAATACTTATGACATTTTTTACATTTTCTTATAATAGGTTACATCAATAATCTTGATGACATTATAATTACTTAAAAAGAATAAGTATTGATTTAATATATAGTTTATATAATCTTAACTAGAAGGGTTAAGTTGAAGATAAATATAATTATTAAATTGCTTGATTAGATATAACCATATCAGTGATTGATTTATATTCATTATAAATATTTTATTATCCAAATAGTTACACTAATCAGTTCAGTTATTTGAATTTGTTTTTGTATCTGTATCATTTATTAATATTAAACTAACCTCAGTCCAATGTGTATTATATTAATAAATAAATCTATAGAAAATTGAATTGTAGCAGTTTTCATTTCTACCACTAAATTAATCAATCCAAATTATTATATTCATATTGTTTTCATATTTTTGCTGTAAAAAATTATTTTTTCTCATATATGAACATACAAGGTTAAATATATGTTATTTTTCTGTGAAAGCCACATTGCTATGCCTATCTATAATCATGAATTCAAATTTAAAATGATCGTGGAGAATATTTTACATAGCTAAAGAATTTTCAAAAAGTCTATAATTTTTCAGATTATATAACCCATAAATCTCATGTAATCATTCATCAATTGTTGGTTAATTGGTATCAAACTGTTTTCAACTTGAAGAAATAAGGCCCATCATGATTTGAGTTTGTTAATAATAAAATCACAATGCAATCTTTACTACTGTATGATGGAGGTGTCATACAAAGAGGTAAAACATGATTTGTTCTTTGTTGGTTTTTAAATAGTCTTCTATTTAAATGTAATAGATGCATTTTCTTTATTATCAATTCTTTTGAATACTATGTTCGAAAAAAAAAAAAATGAAAAGTTTTGGTATAGAAAAATTCGTTTTTTATGTATGTATTTGTTTCTCATTACCCTATTATTATTCTTTGTTGATTTGTTCTAAATTTTTACTTCTTGATTAAATCAATTTAACAAAGTATAAACTGATATAAATATAGGTGTATTCATAAGAAAAATTAAATTATTTTTGTCAGATATGCAGACTTAAAAATACACAGGATGTTAAAAGTTGATTTTAAAATAGCTTTGAGAAAACCTAAATTTTATATTTCATTACTTTTAATATTATTTAAAACTAAAAAAAAAAAACATTATATTAAAACTAAAGTAGTTCAAAAATCTATGGCTTCAATATTTGTCAATATTGTAACTATTTTTATTCAAAAATGTTTTTCTTTATTTATATAGTAGTTGACATTAAATTTTATTTAAGCGAAAATAGTTCTTTCATTTATTACTTTTTAATCAAAGATTGTTTTTCTACAAAGAAAAAATGTACAATAATATGAAACATTTCTTGGTATAGTTGTTAGCATATCCACTTGCTATGCCCTTGATCTGTTATTTGAATCTAACCAATTATTCAGTTATTTGTTGGTGAATGGTTTTCTTATTAGTCATATCAATTTTGCACTTTGATGCATATTCTTCAAAAATTGAGGATAATATTTTCAGTTCCTATCATAATATTCCAAAAATATAAATGTCTGCAGGAATGCTTACACTTTCTGCTTTTTCTACAACTTTTTTTTTCATATTTGGATATGATACACTGTTTACGGATTTTTTTTCATATTCATCATTTTTTTGGGATGGAGATCAAAGTTTTTTTAGACAATTTGTAATGATCTTAGTAAATATTTTTAAAATAACTAATAGATAATTTGGAATCATTAATTTCTTTTTTCATCTTTCTTAAATATCAATATTTTTATATGGTTTAGTGCAATGATAGAGTATTTGATTGTGGAGTGTGACAACTTCAGATTGATTCTATTGCTATCATTTCTGCCTCTTGCACTTTATGAATTCTTAAGTAAGCTATTAGATTTTTTTTAAATATCAATATGACTATTTCATCTTCCAATCATCTGGTACACATTTGTTTTATTGCTTTGTCAATAATTTTTCTAGTGTTTATTTTTGCATCTTTTAATATATTTAATAATGAATTCATCATTTTTCTGAAATTATTTTATTCTTAATGTACTGTGAACAGATCTGTAGATCTCAGCTTTTCATCTAAAATGTATGACATTTCAAATGATGTCATAATAAAATAACCGATTTTATTATTTTTTATTATATTATATTTGATTGTATTTTTCCACACAGTATATTATCAACCACAGTTTTGGAATTATAGACTTTTTTTTGATTGTTAAAATATTTTTCCTCAATACCAAAATGTTATTTAACATCTTCAAGAATTTCATTATTTTCTGTAGATTTTCTTGATATCTCACAGTTAATAGTTTTTATGGCATCTTTGGTGAGTATTGAAACCTCAAGATCCAAAACTGGAAGCAAATAATCAAGCAATTTTCTAGAGCCAAAATTCTTTGTTGTCTTTCTCAAATCAATGTTACTTTATTTCCCATGGCTCATTTTTTAAAATATAAGGAAAAACTGTATTCACAGCTTTTCTTACATCAGTATAATAAAAGAAGATCCTGTGGCTTGTGCATTTACGTGTTATTTACATGAAATAATAGTACATGATCAACAGCAATATCACAAAAAATATGGTTTACAATCAGTTATACTACTGAGTTTGATCAAGTTTTATGATTTTAGGTTAAATATATTTATCATATGATAAATTAATTTTTAAAATCCTGTCCAAATTTTAATATTGTGGTATTTTGTTCATAGCTCACTTGCAAGTGAAAATATAAATATGTGGCAAAAATAAAATTTAATTAATTTAAAATATATTTATGAAATCACATTTTACCTTGCATTACCAAAAATTATAATTCTCTCCAGACCAACAACGTACCTCGTATCCATTTAAAATTTTTCCCAACAACTGTAATCTTTTAATCAATATTGCCTTTCTTTTG
The DNA here is from genome assembly GCA_028023455.1 of Epiperipatus broadwayi. Taxonomy (NCBI): domain Eukaryota; kingdom Metazoa; phylum Onychophora; class Udeonychophora; order Euonychophora; family Peripatidae; genus Epiperipatus; species Epiperipatus broadwayi. Next base: position 1,231,899 of record JAQFVV010000013.1, read on the forward strand.
CATTTTTATGAAGTTATTCAAAAGAGGTTACAATTTTGACACATAGAAAACAACCAAAACTTTTAAAACAATTACATACTAAAAACAAAAATTCATAGCTTATGTAATTTTCCAAAAAAAAAAAAAAAAAGAAAGAAAGAAAACCATGCAATATTCATCAAGATTAGTGCAATATTTGTTGAATTAAAAGGTAGAGTTAAAAAATAACAAACAAACAAACTTTCACATTTATACAGTAATAAGAATGATATATCAATATAGATTTTGTATATTCACTATGTCATAAAGATGAAGTAGCCCCACCCTATTTTTTCCATGAATATATTAACATAAAGCTTATGAGAAAAATTATTGACAATATATATAAAAAAATTGTCATTACTATTCAGACTATCTTTACAAGTTTCACAATAACCCCTTCCTCTGAAAAAGTATTTTAACCTTTGTGCTCTATAATCTAGGGTGAACAAGATGCATCTTTGCCTGCAATCACAATCCCAGACAAACTGAGACTCAGAAGATTTCTCCCATTAAAATATGTGCAATTACTGGGTATTCCTAGAACAAAACTTTAACTTATACAATAAATGTTAATAAGCAAAAAAATTCAGTGATTGATCAAAACATAAGCTGACAAATCAAAAAATTGATTGGTAAGAAAAAATATAAAACCTTACACAATGTAACCACATAAATCAACTACCTCTGTATAATGCATGAGTTTTTCACTTCAGTTCTGTCATCTTGTGTAAACCTGAGCAATCAATCAATTCTAGGTGGTGTATTTAATATATTTTTATCTGGTCCTATCCTATTCTTATCCCTAGACTTGTTTTTACTTTATAAATTTATGAATGAGGAGTTTCAGATCTGAATCTTGTGTACCTGTATCTTTTTATATTTAATGCAATTTTCCCAGCAGAAATCATCTGATGTTTTGTTTATATTATCATGTATGAAAAATTATGATAGTATAATCAATAAATGCAATTACATGAAAAACCTATAACCCTCACACTATTCCTATACTATCATACATGGGTGAGAAATTTATCAAATGTAAACTAAGATATAAACAAAGACTTTGAAATATAAATTTCTCTCCTTACAATTTTACAAAATTGCTGCAATTTGGTTATTTTTAATGTGTAATATAATGCAGGAGAATCTTATAATTACATTAATAGAAGTAAAGTATTTAACTTTCAATATTGAGCCTAGGATTAATATATTACATTCTTTTTAATCACAATTTATTGAAAACAGCTCATAACCTTTTTTTTTACTTATATTAACAATTTTTTTTAAATGTTATATATAGAGTAAGTTAAAAACAAACTCTTATGAAGCTTCAAAAATACCCTCAACCTTAGACCGCGGTTTCTGCCTCTAGCGTCATCAGTGAGGTGCTAGGGAATAAAATACTAGAACTAGTCCAGCATTTTATCAATGCCTAACTATTGAGAAGAAAATCTGAAACTTTCAGACATTTAAATGTCCAAAAATCCAGCTATCTAACTCAAATAGTCGTATGGGACTGAACTAAGTTCAGATACACCATATATTAATAGCTCTAGCAATATAAAATCGCCAAAGCATTAATAGCAAAAAACTAAAATTAAATTGATAAAAAATCAAGTCAAATGACCTAATTTTAATAAAGCTCCTATTTACAAATGTTATATATAGAGTAAGTTAAAAACAAACTCTTATGAAGCTTCAAAAATACCCTCAACCTTAGACCGCGGTTTCTGCCTCTAGCGTCATCAGTGAGGTGCTAGGGAATAAAATACTAGAACTAGTCCAGCATTTTATCAATGCCTAACTATTGAGAAGAAAATCTGAAACTTTCAGACATTTAAATGTCCAAAAATCCAGCTATCTAACTCAAATAGCCGTATGGGACTGAACTAAGTTCAGATACACCATATATTAATAGCTCTAGCAATATAAAATCGCCAAAGTATTAATAGCAAAAAACTAAAATTAAATTGATAAAAAATCAAGTCAGATGACCTAATTTTAATAAAGCTCCTATTTACAAATGTTATATATAGAGTAAGTTAAAAACAAACTCTTATGAAGCTTCAAAAATACCCTCAACCTCAGACCGCGGTTTCTGCCTCTAGCGTCATCAGTGAGGTGCTAGGGAATAAAAATACTAGAATTAGCACCTCACTGATGACGCTAGAGGCAGAAACCGTGGTCTGAGGTTGAGGGTATTTTTGAAGCTTCATAAGAGTTTGTTTTTAACTTACTCTATATATAACATTTGTAAATAGGAGTTTTATTAAAATTAGGTCATCTGACTTGATTTTTTATCAATTTAATTTTAGTTTTTTGCTATTAATGCTTTGGCGATTTTATATTGCTAGAGCTATTAATATATGGTGTATCTGAACTTAGTTCAGTCCCATACGGCTATTTGAGTTAGATAGCTGGATTTTTGGACATTTAAATGTCTGAAAGTTTCAGATTTTCTTCTCAATAGTTAGGCATTGATAAAATGCTGGACTAGTTCTAGTATTTTATTCCCTAGCACCTCACTGATGACGCTAGAGGCAGAAACCGCGGTCTGAGGTTGAGGGTATTTTTGAAGCTTCATAAGAGTTTGTTTTTAACTTACTCTATATATAAATAGGAGCTTTATTAAAATTAGCTCATCTGACTTGATTTTTTATCAATTTAACAATTTTTTTATATATATAATTTCTAAACATTTTCAAATTTAATTTCTTGCTGGAGATATTATGTGAGAATTTTTTTTTTTGTTCTTAATAAAATTTTGTCTTTCCTAAAATATAACCTACCATCTTGTACTGCTCATTGGTTACCTTCATTATTTTAATGGGTTAAAACCATGTATTACATTATTTTCTCTGCTTACTGTTAACATATGCCCTAGAGTTAGAGAATCATTTTATTTATTTTGGAGCTACCTATTTTAAACTTGTCTAATAACTGGACCCTAAATGGCAGTGCTATACCCAGATCCCCAGGCTAGTTTCAGCTAAAACACTTAACCATCTGTCAGCAGATTTTACTCTTTTATAATATTCAAAATAGTAATCTTAGATTAAAAAATTTAATCTTAGATTCAAAAATATTAATATTTTGAATCCATGTCTTTGTTTATGCAGTTATTGTAAGTGTTTAAGTATAAATTCTGCTTCTCTCATAAAAATAATGAGTCTAAAAATTTGAATACAATACAAAATTATCTATGGTTTCCATTGAATACTCAAATTTTCATTAGATGTTTTTTAAATAAACTAAATATAGATTAATGTTTTTAATATCATTTTAACTAATCCCTTTATTAGCAAATATTTACTATCTAATTACTAATAAAAGAGTAAAAGTTATTTATATTTATATTATTTATATAAATATAATAATAAATCTTAGCTATTTTAATAACTTTTGGATAATTTTAGTTACATACCAGTTTAACACTTCTTTTACAAATAAGAATCTGAAAAGTGATAAAGAATCAGAGAGATGGTATCAGTTATATAAGCATATGAAATAAATAAATCTGTCTATATTTAAATGGATCAATTCAATTAATTTATGTAATAGTTAGCAAAAATACTGAATGTATAGTAATAAATTTATGGACTTGAAGGCTAAAGATTACTTGATTAAAGTTAAATCTGTCTCTTGTGATATTCAAACATCAAATACAATTTTGAATAATGAATCATTTCATTATTATTAATACTGATTTTTTTAAGTATGAGAAAACATAACCTTTTAAAACCTTAGAACTAACCATGAATAAATGTGAAGAATTATTGCTGTGACAAAAACACAAGCTTTTTGAACAGATATTTATAACACAGTTGTCATTTCAAAGCTACTCATTTGAAGTTATAATACAAAAAATTGTGGTGTCATAAGTATAAAGAGTGAAAAATGGATCCATGACATTGTGCTTTGCTGGTGAATTAATCATTAATCACACTTTTACCAAAACTGAAAAGTTTTTGTTGGGTAATTGCCAAAAGAAGTCTATCATCTACATTGTTTCTTTTTTATCTATGAAATTTATGAAGTTTGGGCAGTCATATCATAATACTTTATTGATGCTCATGCACTGATTTATTACAGTTTTACACTAAATATTTGATTGGTTTTGATAATCAGATTTTTCTTATGATGCAAACATCTTCTAAAATAATAAAGTTCTCAATTTGTTTTGCTCATCTAAACAAATATTACTTTAAGAAATATAATAATGATACATCATGAATTGACTACCTACTCATCTATTTCTGTGGGTCATTCTTTAATGAATGGGAAATGAAATTTCCCACTGACTTCTCTCAAAGAACCTGAATCTTCTCTCTTTACTACCAATTGTTTATGATTCTATTAAATTCTCATTACTGTAGTGTTTATTGCAGTTATGAATAATGGATTCAAAGATAAGGGTGGAAGTATTAAATGCTCGCTTTATTACTATGAGTCTCTCTACATCCCAAGACCTTCCAAGAAATTAACTGTTGTATATGACTGTCTATTTATTATCTGTTTAAATGTTATATAATTCCATCCATATGTCTCAGTTGTTTAAATCCCTATATAGAGAGAGACATAGAAAATTAGAAACTTTATTTGTTAAATAATTACTTTTTCTTATGATGCAAACATCTTCTAAAATAATAAAGTTCTCAATTTGTTTTGCTCATCTAAACAAATATTACTTTAAGAAATATAATAATGATACATCATGAATTGACTACCTACTCATCTATTTCTGTGGGTCATTCTTTAATGAATGGGAAATGAAATTTCCCACTGACTTCTCTCAAAGAACCTGAATCTTCTCTCTTTACTACCAATTGTTTATGATTCTATTAAATTCTCATTACTGTAGTGTTTATTGCAGTTATGAATAATGGATTCAAAGATAAGGGTGGAAGTATTAAATGCTCGCTTTATTACTATGAGTCTCTCTACATCCCAAGACCTTCCAAGAAATTAACTGTTGTATATGAATGTCTATTTATTATCTGTTTAAATGTTATATAATTCCATCCATATGTCTCAGTTGTTTAAATCCCTATATAGAGAGAGACATAGAAAATTAGAAACTTTATTTGTTAAATAATTACCGATAAATTATGCTATTGTAAAGATTTAGCCTCTGATGTCTATCCTCTCATCAAAAGTAATTGATTGTTTTATTACTAGCAGAGAAGAATTAACTGTTACAGACAGGAAATAATAATTACATAAATGAGGATGTGATTGTTAGATTGGTGTGTGAAATCTATATTGTTAATCGAGAAAAAAAAAATATTGTTTATTTTTTTCTAAATCATTTTTTTAAATATTTTGCATTGCTAACATTAATTGAAATAAAATTATTAAGGGAAAAAAACATTCAGAAAATAGCATACATATTTGCTATGTATATTTTGCTTTTCCAATCTTTTAAAATATAGCTATCTTCTAAAAGATATTTACTGTAAATCTGGCGTTGGTTAAATCTAACGGTAAAGTGGCAGAATTTGGAGCTCAATGTCCATGGATTGCAGTTCCAATCTGTCACTTCTGTTGGTTAAACTTTTTTAATAAACCATTTGAGATTATTTGGGCGGTTGTTAAAAAGTACTTAGAATTTTTGCTAGATATATGACGCAAACCCTTCTCAGTGAAGATGCCCAATATCCAGAAATAAGTTTGACAAAGTGTTTAACACTATAATCTAATGTAAAGACTTTGTGTATTATATAATTTCCTTTTAAATATATATATATCTGACGCCTACAAATTCACCTATTTTTCAGGTTGATTAAATAATATAAAATAGTGTATTAAGTCTCTCATATTAAATATTATTATTCTTTCTTTTTTATGCTTAGTTTTTTTTATATTGACGTGTATTGTGAGTTGTTTGCAATTTATATTTAAAAAAATTAATATTGTATTTTTAATTGTGAATATATTCAAGCTTTAAAAGCATCTAATATGTAATGATGATATTTATAAAGAAAGTCAAGCTATTGCATCCGATAGAAATATTATATTTAAGCCTCTAGTTAGCTGATCACTGAAGTTTTTCCCCATAAAATATTTATAAAGTGAGATGAGTCAGAATAATATCTTTTTAAATATATTTAAAACTTCGTCTCCACTTAATATTTCTGAAATATATAAATAAAGATATCCGAAGAAGATGCATGACTCTAGATGCATTTTATGCTGAGTCATAATCTCTTAAACAAAATCTTTATCATTAATTTAAAATAAATGTGTTTTATTGTCATTTGCCTTTTTCAGATGTCTATATGACATAGTGGAAAGTTTAAGTATTTTAAAAAGATATATTTGGAAAAAGTGAGATGAAATTTCATTAATTAATCCATGTGTTTTAAGTTTAGATCCAATTTTTTATATAATACAATAATCTCTAACTTAATAAATGATTAATAATAATCATTAATATATTTATCTGAAATGGATAGTATCAAAGATGTAAAAACAAAAATTATAATACTTGTAAATCAGATCGTAATATGTTTTTTTACTGGTTTGATAGCTTTCAAGATTATGGAATGCAATTTGGGAGCACTGGGAATTAATATGATTGACTACATGCTTGCTATAAACCAATAAAATATCAACTGATTCCATGACATAACTCTAACTTCAATATTACTGCTACATGCTTCTCTCATTATAATGTGTAATCATTATTAAAAGTGGAAATAAATCATATGCTCTATAATTATAGAAGTATGACCGTTTCACCAGAAGTAATTAACTTATTACAAATGCATTTTGATATTTGTCAAAATCTCTATATAAATGTTTCTAATTAAAATGTAGATTTAAATAAATACAGACTTAAAAAAAATAATAATAATTGAACGATTTCATTGCTCAAGAATTCGTAAGAAGTGCGATCTCTAGGATTTTCAGAATTAGAATCTATTAGAGAACCTTAGTTCTAGATTCTACACTCTACCACCACACTAAACCATCCAAAGCAATATAGACTTTAAAATCTGTTTATAGTCTTCAGAAATAAGATAATTTTATTATATATATTATAACAACTACAAATTACAAATAAAAGAAAAACTCAGCCTAAACGTTTATATCTAAAAACAAAGTATGATAGAAACTGAAAAAATAATTGTTAAAAATAAAATGATTTTATTTTATATTAATTACCAAATAAATTTCTTCCACATTTCTGATTTAAACAACGGGAATTTAATATCTGTGGTTATTCTGGAAAAAATTTTTTTAAGTACTATATTGGTTGTTATTCATTCCTCTGAGATCATAACTAATTATTAAAAAAAAAATCCAATTGATACTAGTAATTAGACCAGCAGTGAAGAATGTTAGTCTTCATTAAAATCATGATGATTATCTATAATTGCTTAACATTTTATAGTCCGTTTTGTTTAATTAATTAAATAAATTTAACTTTCTAAGATAAGTTGCTGAAGATCTCTTTCTAGAGTATTTTTATATCTATTATACATTCTTTATTAATTTTTAGCTACCACTGATCTATTTATTTAAAGATTGCACACTTTTTGCCACTTAAATAAATTGACATTAAAAGAGAAAATGGAGTTGTTATTTGCAACTTTGTTAAACATGATTATTTAAATCTTTGAAAATTAAATTTATTTAATTAATTAAATAAAACGTACTATCCGGACTAATACTTAAGTACCATAATAATTAAAATTTTTACCTTTTAAACAAATTACATGAGTTACTTTTTAAAAAAAAAAAAAGGTATTTATGTAATTTCTTATATTAGCATGTATCTTTTTTTTAATTGGATTTTTTTAAAAAAAAAAGATAAGCAAGAAAATTTTATATGTTTTAGACACTAACTCTATAGTTTTCCTACAAAAATGAGAATTACATAAATTATTCAGAAATTAATTAAAAATATTAGGTTTTTTTTTTTTGTTTTTTTTTTCAAAATAATTTTTGAAATTTAAAGAAAATTGTTATGATGTAAATTTTTTATTTGTACTGGAGATCATGCGATATTTCATTTATTAATTAAATGTTTTTTTGCATTGCATTCACATTAAATATATGCAAAACCATTTCACTTAAATTATAGTGGCTCGATGTTTTAAAAATAAAAAATTTTCATTTTATATGTATAAGATGAAGATTTACTATTTTTATTGCATTCACCAATAATATATATAATTATCTAAAGTTTGGATAATTATTCTAAAACATCAAATCTCTCTATTATTTAAGGGGAATGAAAATTTAAAATGTATCTACATTCAGTGTTATATTTATTGCAATGGAAAAAGCTTAGTCAATAAATGAAATGTCATGCGATTGTAGTGCTATTTCCTAATATAAAATAAAAGGCAGAGCAAACAATTTTTTTTATCAGTTGGACTTTTTCATAGAGTGCACTTCATTGAATCTCTTTGTGAAAGATGACTATAGCTAAGACAAAATAATGAAATGATATTAGAAGTAAATATTTAGTTTTGTATATAATACATAAAAAAGGATTGCCTGTATAGTAATTAGCATATTTATTTGTTTTTTTTTTCTACGATAAAATTATGATTTGAAATTTTAGTCCAAGTAAAATGAAAAGGTTTTTAAATAACATTTTCAAGTAACTTATGATGTTTTTATAGGTAATAGCTCAATTTTCTACCCATTAGAATTTCTTTATTTTTTAATCATTATAAATCCATTTTATCATTTTTTTAAACCTTAGCAATCCAATGCTGAATAGAAATCTAAGTTTAGCCCACTTCCTTCACTATGTAGCATCTCTTCTCTATATAATTTCTTCAAACTTTCTTGTCTCATCTATTCATTTTACAGTGATCTCTTTTTATGTCTTTTATAGTCTAATGGAAAAAAATTTTTTTTTTCTGTAACGTCTTTTATTCAACTCCATTTCCACCTTTTATTTATTTTTAATAATGCCAATGATGTATGTTATTTTTTCATTCATGCTCTTTGCTTCTGTATATCTCCATATTTTGCTGTTTGTCAACATATTGCTTTCTTATTCTCATACCAATAAATGAGCAATAATAAAAAATAAAAAAAATTTCTAGCACATTAAATAATTAACAGTCTCTTTACTGAAAATAGTCTTCCAATTATTGATTTGAAAACAGATGATTAGCTATTTTTATGCAGATAAAATAAAAAAGAAACCTATAAAAAAACCATCATCTCATAGGTACCTCAAATTATTATTTTAAAAATTAATAGAAACTAAATTTGATTTGTAAAATCCCTGAAGTATAAAGCTCTATAATATGATTCAAACTCTATAAACAATCTAGTGTTCCAAGTCATTGCTAACTATGAATAAAGCAAGTTGGGAAATCATGACTTCCATTAGTCTCTGCATATTGGGTGTTCAATAAAAATTGAACATCCATATATATCATCTATAATATGACTTCCAACATGTTTGATAAAACTTTTTATCTCAAAATTTTAACATTAGTTCTCGGTGGTCTTTGTTCTCCAAACATGGACAATTTAAAATTATTGATTAGCATATTTTTCTCATTGTTTTAGAATAAAATCAGTGGCATTTAGTCATGTCTTTATTATAAAGATGTCAATAAGGGAAAGAACCATGGTGTGAGATTATAAATAAAAGACAGAAAACAAGATTGAGGAAATTGATAGTATATCACATACACAACAGCAAGATTATTTATTCAACTTAATAAAAAATACTAATGCAATTAATTTAGCTTTATGCACCAACAATGTTTCATTTTAATGAAAAGTAGAGGACTTTTATAATGATATACAGAATACTTTTGAATAACATTAACTATCTTGAGAGTGAGAATTTAGATATAGAGATAGAAATAAGTGGTGACAAAATTTATGGAATTTTCTGAAAAGAAAATATTATATATAATACAACACTTTGGCTTTTTGAAAAAATATAATGAATGAATGAATCCATATAAAGCTATTATAGGGTTGGATTCTATTTTGATTAACAGAAAATATGTCTTTCAAGACTGTATTGTGCTTAATGGGCTCAAAACAGGAGTGATCAGCAATTAACTGGTTGTTAATACAAAACTAGATAGGCAAAATCTATTATAAAAATAGTATGTATCGATAGTTGATGTTGATGCTTTTAATCTTTGGAAATATTTTAGTGAGTTTCATCTCTGTCTTTAAAAGTACTTCAGATTTGATTGAGATCAATAAATAAAAAAAACATACAATAATAAAAGCAGTTATGTGAAAGTGATTTATAATAAGCTCAGTAAAGAATGCTTTATTGATAAATAGTGTAAAATATCAATAATATAAAGTGAGTTTAAGTTTTTGAAACTAATATAGTTATTCATTATAAACATAATAATATTGATAGTAAACTTAATATTTACTTTTTGACTTTATTGCTGCCATCTATTGTAAGCTTGAGCAATCAATAGATACTAAATAATAATTCTTGTTAATTTCATATCTGTATTACCATATTGATTATCACCAGACTAGTTTGTGAATTGCATTAATGAGAATCTTGAGCCTGAATCTATTGTATCTACTATGCCTTAAATCAGAAATTGGTCTGACTATGGCAGCCATTGATAAAAAAACTATTTTTTTCTGTAAATCATCTTCTAAGTTGAGGGATTTATGTGATATTTATTGGTTTTAAACTTTATCGTATTAGCGTTTTAAAAATATCTCAAAAAATCGTCTAAATCTTTTATAGTAAATATATAGATATATACACCCAAAAGTCAATTACCACAATCCATCACTCTCAAATTGATTTTTTTAAAAACTTCTTCATAGTCTCAAAAGACTGAATATTTTTAAATACAAATCAGAGTAAGGTTATAATTTTCTTTTATACAAAGCAAACAGTTGGTGAAGCTAGTTCCCTAAAACCAATACTATGAGCTATGTATTTTTTAAAAATAAAAAAATTCTTACTGTAGTGTACTTAATCATTACTAAAATAAAAGTTAATATTTTTTTATTTCAGTCTTATCATCATAATAATAATAATGATAATAATAATAATAATATTTTTTTTATTATTAGTCTATATTTATTCATGCATTCATTCATGTTAAATATACAAATTAAAATATCTTTACACAAATGTGAATGTCATTCTTCTCCTACTAAGTCCTACTTGTGTTTTTATGTAGAAGAAAATTTTCATAACAGTTTATATATTTATATTTTTATTTTATTTTAAACATAATATAAAATATGCTAATGATAATAACAACAATAGTTTACATTTCAATAATATATTAATTATACATAATGAAAATATTGATTATATCATATTATAAACTCAAATATATTTTGCTATAACTAAGTTTTCTCCCTTTCCCCCCTCTTTAATATATTTTTTAATTAATTTTTTTATTTTCCTATTGTACCAGTCAAAACATGTTTATTCATCTACCATGAGCTGAAACTCACAAAATGTACTTCAAACCCAGTCAAGCCCGAGATTTAGATTATGGACCAGCCTGGATTCGAACCCACTCTCTAAGCCCCAGGTCAAACACCTAATGGATAACATAACAGTGATGGCACATGAGAATTAATTTTAATCCAGCCCACTAGTAAAACAGAGAAGACAATGAGACATCTATTAACTATGACTAAACTAAAATATATATAAGCATGGTTGTACTTTTGGAAGTGGAGAAAAGAGAAATTCGAACTACTCAGACAAGTTGGATAATAAAAATGTAGTTTAATATAGTGACAAATTGTTTACCATACATTTATAAATTGATTGCAAACATTAGTATGTGCGTGAATGAACAAGTGGTAGATGATTACATAGTGTCATTCACGCTATTATTTCTCATATGCTCTTTTATTAATTAAATAAGAGATATACATTAACACACATCTTTGGTGTGTACAGTATTAAAATGACAATCGATTATTAGGAAGAAGTTAAATAAAATTGCTATTAATGCCTTGATTTATGGTTCTGAAACATGGTGACTAACATTATTTCGGGGAGTATTCTGAGATTCATCACAGATATAATACAAACTACTTTCATGCCATTATGGTCAGAAAAATAAAATACATTTGATAACATATTTTATTATATAATAAAATACTTAATGTGAAATTTTTAATTAGTGCTGGTAAGAATGCTTATTTTCCCCAAGGCATATAGATACTCTTAAATACAGAAATAAGTTATGATGGTGGTATTGTATAAGACTGAAATAAATTTAATTAATAAAACTAGAAGTAGTTGGCATTTATATATATATATTTTATGCAGAGTGCAATTTTAATATTAGAGCATTAAAACTGGGTCATGAAGCAAAAGAAATAAATATACGAAAAAGTTTGCAGTGCTGACATAATAACCAAGAAATAACAGGAAAAGTTGTGTTTCTGGACAAAAGACAAAGTGGACAGGCATGCCGTGGACATCGCCGACATGCAGGCCTTTTATACGAAGACAGTGGATAGGTATAGCGTGTGCCAGACTTAGGGAATCACTGCCAGAGGCCTTTTTATATGAAATAAATGGTTCTGGGAATGTCAACTATCCTCAAAACAAGGCTTGAGAAATAAATCTATGGGTTCAAACTTGTCACAACCCCCAGATTAGAAGATTAGAAGCACGTAATATATATTGTAATGTTTATTTATATACGTTACAAATATATTGGCATTGGGTAAAAAAAAAAAAAAAACTAAAAGATAAAAGTGGATTTAAAATTTTGTTGAGTAATTTTTTTTTTTAAAAAAAAAAACATACAATGAGGGTTGAATTATTCTTCTTATTTTTTTTTTATGTGATTAGTAATAACAGTAATTGGAGAGAACAAAAGAATTCCAAAAGCAAGTAAAAAAAGATAAGCTGAAAGTAGAAATACTCAAATTAATTAAAGATGGCCGAAAACTTGAAGAAAATAAAGACTTTATTACATAAAATTTATAAAGACTGGATAAGATTAAAAAGGCATGGTACTAGCATGCGCAGAAGTCCTGAAAACTGGATATAAAAAGGAGGGATCCGGTTGAAGGAACGTCTTGTTCGTTTTGTTTCTCTAGTTGGTCTTGGATAACATTAATATATCCAAGATCGCTCTTCGCTGAAGGAATTCGGCATGTCACAGTGAACCGGAGCTTCTGAAGACATCGGACCTAATGATGTACACCAGGAAAAGCCTTCGTGACCGACTGGGGAAATGGACCACAAGATCAAGCAATAACCAAAAGGCCGAGCTCATTATAACCAAAAAATTATGCATAGTTATCTACTACTGAATTCATGAAACTTACCGGTAAGAATAATTATCCTGATTGTGACAAAGTTAACTATTTAAAACTACTCGTAAAAATATACGTATAAAAGAATCCCGATAGTGACTTTAATTTTTCTATATGAGAGACTCTTATTTAACCAAGAACTTTTTGTTTATTTTAACTGATATTTATATTTTCTGGATATTTCCCACCTGAATTAAATGTGTTCTCTCCAAGGTATTAATTAGCTACTTAACATGAAGTATTTTAGTTTGTCAAAATTAAAAATATTTCTAATATCAATTCTCATTTGTGCATTATTAATAATAGTTATTATTTTTTATTATTAAATTTATTTTTAGTGTAATAAGATTTAAACGTAAGTTACCTTTGCCAATATGTTTCAATATGCCCAGGACTAATAATCGTAAAAATCATTAATTCTCATTACGGTAGAATTACCGCCCCTTAAAAAAAATATATAATAAAAATCTTTTTATTTTTTTTTTACAACTTGCGAGAGGTGCTGGCGACATATTTCAGCGGATTCTTAGGAATTCTGGCGCCCATAGTAAATAAAATTAAAAGTTGATTTTGTCAATAGCACAATTCGTAACAATTAATAGGCTGAAGTTGATCAGGAAAAATAGCTGTGTTTTTAGAATAGAAATACAACTTCCTTCTTTTTTGACATAGCTTGATCAACTCACGCGCAGTTTATATTAGCGTGTAAAGGCCTAGCAAAACGAAAAATGTTATAATGGAGACTCAACTCGGGCTTCGATTTAACAACTACAACCTGAGATGAGTTGTAATGATAAAGAACATTACAATGATGACTCAAAGAAACTCACAGCTGGAAAATAAATTATGATTTTTTTGAAAAAAGAAAAAAATTATAAAAAAAAAACTAACTAATTAAACCCTGATTATTAAAATATGAAAGAAGATATTTTTTTAATATGACTTCAGAAAGAAAATATATATGTATATTTTTTTATATATGTCTAAAAACACGATCGTGGCTGATGTAGACGTAAGTCACAAATATTTGACCGGGTAGGCGGTTACTGAAGAGGGAAATAACATAGCCCCAAGTCCTTATCTGCAGTATATGAACATAAGACCGTCTTTAAATGCTCGTCAGACTATTTCTAGCAGAGATCCCAATAAAGGGGAAGGTGGATCAAGTTGGACCAAGTTGCCATGAGCCTGTAAGACTCAGAACGATGAGCAACGCTCGTTTGTGCTTATAACTTGGGCTTCTTATCATTAATATTACACTAAAGCGGATAGGACACAGATGAATGTTGAAATATTTTCCATTCCCGCCGTGTTAGACCTAAAAGTGGGCGTTAAAGCCGAACGTCATTTGTGAATGAGTCTACACAATATATCAGCACGCTACTACAGAAAAAAAAATACGAATATGAATTTAAAAACTTAAGAATAAAATTAGTGTAAACCCCTATTTTATTCTCATCTCCTGGCACTGGTGGTATTGTAACGTTTATTTATATACATTACAAATATATTGGCATTGGGTAAAAAAAGAAAAAAAACTAAAAGATAAAAGTGGATTTAAAATTTTGTTGAGTAATTTTTTTTAAAAAAAAAAACGTACAATGAGGGTTGAATTATTCTTCTTATTTTTTTTTATGTGATTAGTAATAACAGTAATTGGAGAGAACAAAAGAATTCAAAAAGTAAGTAAAAAAAAGATAAGCTGAAAGTAGAAATACTCAAATTAATTAAAGATGGCCGAAAACTTGAAGAAAATAAAGACTTTATTACATAAAATTTATAAAGACTGGATAAGATTAAAAAGGCATGGTACTAGCATGCGCAGAAGTCCTGAAAACTGGATATAAAAAGGAGGGATCCGGTTGAAGGAACGTCTTGTTCGTTTTGTTTCTCTAGTTGGTCTTGGATAACATTAATATATCCAAGATCGCTCTTCGCTGAAGGAATTCGGCATGTCGCAGTGAACCGGAGCTTCTGAAGACATCGGACCTAATGATGTACACCAGGAAAAGCCTTCGTGACCGACTGGGGAAATGGACCACAAGATCAAGCAATAACCAAAAGGCCGAGCTCATTATAACCAAAAAACTATGCATAGTTATCTACTACTGAATTCATGAAACTTACCAGTAAGAATAATTATCCTGATTGTGACAAAGTTAACTATTTAAAACTACTCGTAAAAATATACGTATAAAAGAATCCCGATAGTGACTTTAATTTTTCTATATGAGAGACTCTTATTTAACCAAGAACTTTTTGTTTATTTTAACTGATATTTATATTTTCTGGATATTTCCCACCTGAATTAAATGTGTTCTCTCCAAGGTATTAATTAGCTACTTAACATGAAGTATTTTAGTTTGTCAAAATTAAAAATATTTCTAATATCAATTCTCATTTGTGCGTTATTAATAATAGTTATTATTTTTTATTATTAAATTTATTTTTAGTGTAATAAGATTTAAACGTAAGTTACCTTTGCCAATATGTTTCAATACTCCCAGGACTAATAATCGTAAAAATCATTAATTCTCATTACGGTAGAATTACCGCCCCTTAAAAAAATATATATATAATAAAAATCTTTTTATTTATTTTTTTTACAACTTGCGAGAGGTGCTGGCGACATAGGAAGGAATTCTGGCGCCCATAGTAAATAAAATTAAAAGTTGATTTTGTCAATAGCACAATTCATAACAATTAATAGGCTGAAGTTGATCAGGAAAAATAGCTGTGTTTTTAGAATAGAAATACAACTTCCTTCTTTTTTGACATAGCTTGATCAACTCACGCACAGTTTATATTAGCGTGTAAAGGCCTAGCAAAACGAAAAACGTTATAATATATATATATACGAAGATAGGCCAAATGTCAGGAACGCAGTAATGATAAATGTCTCTAATGACATTGAATAAGTTTTACTGCTTTAAAATGAATGACCCTTATTTAAATGCCATAATTTAGACAAATAATACACTATGCAGTTATAATATATATAGACACAAGATTTTACTTAATAACTAAAACAGTAAAATATTACAATTTACTCCCCTTCCCTTTCTGATATTTAAAATAATTCAATCCCACCCTCATGGTTTTTATAGCAACTGGAATATTTAAATACAATATTTGAAATTTTAAGAGTATGGAAAATAAAAGAGGACTGGCATTTATAGAAAATAATTAATGGGTCACTCTTTCAGAATTTAAAAAAAACATTTTAAAAAATTTCAAAGCATTAATTAGCTTGAATGTTGGATTTACCCTGAGTAGAATTACTTTATTTTGAGTTGAACAAATAATTTTATAATAAACCAACATAAAATGTTGATTCGTAAAAAAACAAACTGGCGAACATATGTCATATAATATATTTTGAAGGAACATTGAAAACCTTAATTAATGGAGATTTAATTGAAAGACAAAAAGAATTTTAGAAATTAAGTTCACCAGGTTGCTGGAAATTGGCATATTAATAATAAACAAGCAGATATATAAATCAAAGAATAAATACATATAAATAAATGACTGCACCAAAGTTAAGGAAAATTAAGAGCATATGAGAGAGAATTAAATTTATAGAAATCACTTAAAAGTAAATTACATATTAAAACAATAAAGTTAAATAACACATTAGAAGAAATCTTGATAGATGAGTTAGGCTAAATTTAGTTTGAGGTGACAGTTTGAAAAGTTACCTTGCAATTTTAAGAATCCAATTTAGTACAGCACGTGCACGGCAATTGAAATGCAAGTTCTTCGGTGGCAGGAAGCTTCTATTAGCATACTAAAGTTCTTAAGTCAGGCTTTTGCTTCACTTCTGGGCAGCAGAATTGTATGACTGTGGAAGATGATGACCCAACAGGGCTGAGAAGGGTGATGGACTTACTACTACATCATTTTCAGTTTCATAATGATGAGTAGTATGTTAACAATACAGATCTCTCAATAGTAACTTATCTGTTGGTGATTTAAAAACTGGCCATTTTATACTCTGCCCAGATATTTCTGGAATGCTTTTAATTACTTAGTTCATTGTTTTTGAAAGATGCAACTGTTAGATAACATCCAAAAATAAATTCAACTCTATTTCCAGATTAGAAATAGATTTGACAAAATGTTTATAACAAAAGAAAATATTTAATCTTAATCCCATTTTAAGTAAAAACTTTAATTAAAAATACCTTCCCCAGATTAAAACAATAATGTTTCCAACCCTTTAATTATTTTTGGGCAATTAACAGTACATCTTCCATCTTGGATTTTATAAAATACAGTTTAATAGAGAGAAAAAAAGTACTTTAAAAGAAAAAGTTGTATAAATGACATATAATAAAATATTTAAAAAATCTATATTTTGCTAGTAAGTTTTTGCTCCTATATATATATATTTGAGCTGCACCTATAATATTTGCTCCTATATATATATATTTGAGCTGCACCTATAATACTTTAATAAAAAAATAATAATAATTAATAAAAAAGAATTAATAATAATTTTAAAAAATGTTATTGAAACATTAAAATTTTATAACTTAGGCATGCATCTCAAATATATACATAAAATATATATAAACAACAAAAGGAGTAGGATAGGATATAAGATTTGAGTACAGGTTAGTAGGTGGAAACATGAAGCTCAGTCTTAAGCTAAGATTGATTGCTTCACTATCTTGCTGCAAGCTTTTTAATTCAATAAATAAATTATTGAATAATTTAAAAACATTAACTTTTTATTCTAGTTCCATATTTATTCTAATATTTTGAAATTATCTATGTATCCATTGAGTCTTAGATTCATTTCAAATCATTTACATACACTTTTTTGAAAATACTATTTATCCAAGAAGTTGATTGAATAATAAAATAATAGAGTTAAAAATTAAATGCTTTTATTTACCTTGCATTAAAAAAGCAAAAAAAAAATTGTTTCTTCAATCACAATTAGAGTTTTTAGATTTAACTTGAAATAAAAGCATGGGGGAGGGGGCGTCCAGAAATTAAGTCAATTCCAAAATTGACTTAATTAATTTTTCAACTCCCCCTACATGCTTTATGATTGATTTGATTAATATCTGGACTTCCCTCCATGTTTTTATTTAAAGTTAAATCTAAAAACCCCAAATGTGATTTTAAAAATATTTTTTCTTTCTTTTTAATGCACAGTAAATAAAAGTATTTAATATAAAAAATATTTATCTCTATTATTTTTAAGTTTTTAATATTGGCTCAGTAAACAAAAATATAAAACTATCTTGTACTTTAAATTGACTTGATATTTATAATTGATATATATATATATATCACTAGATACTTTTGCTATAAATTAAAATATATACCCTTATGTATATATCATGTTTAGTATGTGTGTATAAATGATTAAAAATATGAAATATTTTTTTAAGTGAAAATTGTTTGATTTTTTTGCTTTTGATTGAAATTTTTATTTAAAAAAAAAAAATGCTTACCCAAACTATATTGCAAATAATCTTCACTTATTATGTACAACTTTACTGTAAATTAATTTCACACTTATAGTATATATATATAGTTAGATATTTCTGTAGTAAGTTAATATGTATACTCTTTATGTATATATCATATTTAGTATGTTTTCATAATTATGTATATATAAGAAATCTGTAAGTAATTTTTCTGTTTGAAATTGTTGACATTTTTTCTTTTTATTTGAAAAAGAAAATGTTTTTAAAAAAAAATAACATAACTATTATAAACAATTTTTCCTATTACTTAAATGAAGCTTACAATTGCAACCAAGAATATTGTTAGCATTACTTAAAACACTGATGCTTTGCTCCATTCTTCTATATTTAAGAAATTAAATCACCTTCTTAAAATATTAATGTATCCTATCACTTTCACAGAGATTTTTTTTTAAAATGTGCAAGATTTTAACAAGTTATATTGAACTTTATTAAATCTCAATTTTAAAATGTTATTAAATTGAAAGAGTAAAATCTCTATATCACCTTTTACGAGTCTTACTTAAAACAAATGAAAGTTCTAAGAAAAAATTTAAAATTTGAAATATCCAAAATATTCAATATTTTTTACTTTCTGTTCTATATCTAAAAACTAGGTGACTTACTGAAAAGATTAATTCTCCATATGGATTAGCCTGGTATTAAATAGTTGTACAACAACTTTCAAGCAATTCTATTGAATTTAAATTTATTAAACCTAAATTTTAAATTTTCATTCTAACTTAAAAAAGATCAAAAAAAACAATTTTTCAACTTCAATAAAAGTATTTAATATTATTTTTATCCACATATTTATTTTGAATATAACTGCTTTTATTAGATCAATTATTTTTTTAGCATTAATGTGAATTTATTAATATTAGAAAAGCATGCAAAACCATAAAGTGTTATTTCATATCTCAATAAAGATTCACATAAAGATTTATATAGAATTATAAGAATATTTAAAGGAAAAATATCTTTGATTTTGTAGAACATTGTTATAAAACAGGGTGGCCAAACTTTTAGATGCTGGGGGAAACTGTTTTGGTGAAAGTGTAACTGAGGCTGACTACTTTATTTTCAGGGCTTTAACCAGAAGCCAGAAAAAACCATTATTTTTGCTGGAATGGAAAAAAAATAACATTTCAAAGTCCTAGCTTTTTTTAATGTACTTATGAATTGGTACTTTTTTAATAATGGCTTTTTAAATACTCACAAATCATTGGTGACATCTTTAGAAGATACTTATAAACTGATGATTTTTTTTCTCAAAAATATGAACTGTCAGAAGACATTTTACTGTGGTTACTAACTTTAAAGTGATTATTACAAAAAATAAATGTAATTTCTACATTTTAAACCATCTCTTGGCCATTTTTGGTCACAATTTCACACTTATTTTATCATAAATTTGTAGCTTTATTGGTATTTAAAATTTTAATTCCAAATAAATCTGCTATTGGCAGTATTTTTCATAAAAAAATCAATTTCTGATTGCAGTTTATTATATATAATCCACCCTTTTCCCTTATAAGGTGCCACAAAGCATTGATTGTCAACTTTGGCTATTGTTCTTCAGGCATTTATTTAACTATAAAAGTCAGAAATCAAACCAAAATATTTTATGCTTTCATAATAGATTTTTAATGTAAATAACATATATTTCTCATAATTTTTTACATTTGTAATTAAGTTTTTATATTAATTTATCTAAATATAAACTTTGAAAATTTTTAATTTTTACAAGAAAAATAATCAAGGGAAAGTGTGAATAGTGCTTAATTAACTGCTATTCAAGACAAGTGAATAACATTGACCACTATTTGCATATCAATGACATTCAGAAATAATTAACAAAACACAACTATTTTTTCATAAATATTTATGGATTTTATGATTACTTTTTACACTATATTGATTAATAATGTGGCTAGATTAAAATTTTTATTTAAAATATTTAATTTTAGATGAAGAAAAGACAGAAGAAGTGAATAATCAGTGATCGTAATTTCTAAGACAAAAGAAATCACCGGCATTTTCACATAATAATTGGTTGAAATATAATTTCTTTGTTTTACTGCAGGCTATTTTTCATATATTTTTCTAATATTTTTTTTCAATTATTAACATTATTTAAAATTTTTCATTACATTTAATCAATTTGAATGTAAAATAATTCAATTTTTAGAAGCTAAATTAAAACAATTCTGATTGCTGTACATTCTGAAAGGAAATGGGCTAGATCTATATTTAATGAATCAAATCATTCAAATTTTTACTCAATTTGACCAATAAGAAAATTCATCAGACAGAAGGTTAAATTACCTCTGGTATTACCATTTGTCTATGTCACTTTATAAAATATTTATTAAATTACAATTATAAATTACTTGTAAATAATTATTTTCTAGAGTTGGTCCTGAATTTTAAAAAAAAATTCAAGGAAAAAAATATATTTTTTTCTTTTTAGAATTGTATTAAAATAAATTAGATGCAAATTTTACAAAAAAAGAAAAGAAGAAATTACGCAGTCGACTTCCAGAGACCTTGTGGTCGATTAATCAACCAGGTTGATATCTTGGCCACCCCTGCTATAAAATATCTAAACATTGGAGTTAACTAATTATATTTGTATTTATGTATACTTATTTTATGTAACAAACAAGTCCAAATCATATAAATAATGCTTGTTTTTTGTTATATCAATGTCAATAAATCGAAACTGAATTGCTATATTTAATGTGATTTCAACAGATCTCTTGAGAAGCTGATGATGAAAGATTTGATTGACATGAAAATAAATAAAATATGATTGCAAAATAATTCTTTCATTACCATCACTGAAGATTTGAACACATGCATAAAGATTGTCAATTACTATTGAATAATGCCTATGAGATTTAGGAAGCTGATAAATTGATGTTTGTTGTTGAAATCTGTGAACTACAAGTCTTATTTTTATTTTATCTTTCAGAGACTATACTCATTCATTAAAATACTAGTTTCAGGTTGTTCTGTACTTTATTTCATATTATTCTTTGTAGCATATGTGCATTCTATTAATTGTAATAAGCCCATAAATAAACTATATTTTATTAAATATGTAAATTTTTTCATGGAACAACTAAGTATGAATATTTTAAAGCAATAATTCACAAATTAGATTTTCAATAATCATTGTTAACAAGCCTACAAACAATGTCCACTTTTTGTATCAGTGTCAATGCATTGACCATCACTTTTCTGATCAATGTATTGGCCTTCACTTTTTTGACCAATTAATTGGCAGTAATATGTGAAAGTGGGAATTGTTTGCAAGTTTTTTTAAAAATGGATTCTTTTGAAATCTGTTGTGAATTTACTGTAAGTCTATATTTAGTTTTAGTTGTTCTTTGATGTATATATTGATAGATAGATAATAGTAAAGCAACTTTTAAATAGCCAAATGCCTATCCAGCATTGGGCTACAGAAGAGTGTAAAAGAGAAAGCATTATTCTCCAGATTTGTCACTTGCTATTTGTAAGACTTTGCTCTCTCACTAAGACTAGTTTAATAATAGAAACTGCATATTCTAAACAATAATACATAGTTTGTTGGTTAGATCTGCATAGACTGGCTTCCTGTAAAAAAAAATCTAAAGTACAGTTAAAAAAAACATGTGTTTTACTCAGTTTGAATTCAAACCTAGGCCTGCTGTTTAGAACAAAATTTAGTTTTAGTGTATTGTTCTCTCGTAAGCTAAGTACAAAATAAATTGATCACATTTCATGTTTATAATAAATATGTAATTCAGACATGCTGGTGCCTTAACATTTCTATGATAATTAATCTATGATACTATGGAACGCATGAATTTATTCAGAGAAGGCACAGTAAGCAGTTTGGAAAGAGAACCAATCACCAGTCACCATTTCAGTGGGACAGTGTATATATATATAAAACTTAGTAATATAAAATTATTAAAAATGAAATTCTATTTATAAACTTTATTGATGTATGTTGATATTGATTTAGATAACGGATTGTTTTATTGTAAGTCTCTCAAGTTTTTCTGAATGAGTTTGCTTTATAAAGTTTTTAAAAAGACTTAATTCAATGTATTTTAGAAAGTCTGCCAGTGAATAATAAGAACTAGCTTTTATAGTAATCTTTCAGCATTTATTTAACAATGTACATTTTGAAATGATAAAACATTCAAAAATAGGAATTTGAAGCTTTAAAAGAGATTTTGAATACTTGTTTTAAAAATAATCTCATCTATATCAATAATGTACCATTTTGATCTGTTAATAATATTTATTTCTTAGTAATAGACTGTTTTTTTAATAATAGAATAACTCTCCTACTATTTGTGGGGTCTTTGGTTTATTGATTGGAAAATTCAGAATCTGTTTTGGTGTTCATTATTAAAGCTTATCAGACCCAAGTGAATTTTTCATCGTTTAAAGATCATCTTCTTAAAGTCCGATTGTCCAACATATTTTATGCATCTTTTCCCCCTCCTTCTAAGAACATGCATAATGTTAAACCATGGAATCAATGTTCCTAATAGTATGGCATCTTCCCAACAATAAAAGTGAAATCAGAATCATATTATAAATATATATTTTTTTGTTTTTATATTAACAGTCATCTGAGTAATCCTGAATAACTTGTGACTTATTCTTTAACAAATAATAATTACCTACTTACTTATCAACCAATACTTGATAATCAATTAATTGGATTAGCTATGAAGTAACTAATTAAAATAAAAATCTTAAGTGACTGAAAATATTTTATTCTTTATCTATACCAAATTCAAACCCCCAAGTCATGTGTGTGGCAGATGGTATGTTAACTATTGTGCTATATGGATCATTCCCAATAGCTTTTTTATCTAATGTACAGGCAAAATAAGTAAAATAAAAAAGGGCCAATAATGATTTTTCTTGCCCATTTCAGTTTTTACTATTTATAAACCTATTGACAGTGGATTGTTACCAATAACATGTATGTTTTTAATAAGTGTTCCCATGTTCTAATCATGTTTTTCACATTTTTTTGTGGTGACAGTAGCAAAAATACCTTAGATTTTTGCTTTGAGAAGTAAACTATAAATTTGTTCTTAAAAAACTTGTAATACATTTTTATTAAAGAGATTCATTTGGAAGTATAGTGACCAAGAGACAAAATATTAATCACTTTTTACAAATAAGATAAGTAAAGGAGATTATTGAAGATAAAATAGTGCTGATTTTTTGCACTGATATAATGGCAGACTCTGTAACTTAAGATTTTTGGATTGAACCCAGAACTATCACTTCTGACATTTGAACTTTTACAAGCTCCCAAGCAATAGTGATGTTTGATTATTTATTTTATTTTTAATGAGATTTAGATAAATTGTAATATGATCTTAGTTTTAATGTAAATGTTATTAGTCATGCAGAATGAAATACATTCTGTAGACTAATTCAGCACAGGAAAACAAACAAAAATGGAAATTAGTATATAAATATTATAATAAAATTATATTTTTGTATATATAAGTAAAAAAAAGAATTGAAAGTTGTAATTATAAGGTATAAAAATTTAGCTATCATTTTTTTTAAAAAAAAAAAAACATTCCTAGTGCTAAAAACTAAAACAGATGCAAGAAGTAGAAACCATACAGTTTCTAGAGCTTTCTGTCCATAAATTCACAGGTAAAGATAATGAGAAGCATATATTTCTGGTGATTCAAGGACCTAAGGCTCTTAAGTTTAGCTTATTATAGAGTAGAAGCTGGAAGTAAAGAGAGATGACATTGAAAATAAATTGGGTTGTTAAAAAATAAACAGAATGAAAATTTTTGCTCTACTGTTTGGAAAGAACTTTTTTAAATTCTATTATAATAAATAATATTAAAATGACTTTATTGTTTAGGAGTCATAAAAAGTTTAAATGCTTGAACTGGAGTCAAATCAAAGACAATACTCCAGAGTCTGGCATTCTATCACTACATTAAACCATGTAATGCTCTCAATATGGGGAGTGGGATGATCATATTGTTGTAGCAATTATACTCCTATATTTTGGTAACCCAGTGCAAAGAAGTAGAAAATAATTTAACGTTTTCTTATAAAAAAACAAATGGCATCAGCATATGAAAGACTTTTGGTTGAAGGTAATGGTAGAAAGAACAGAAACATTTAAATTTTAATGTTTCTGTTCAAAGAACCAATGTTTGAATCTTTTTATAATAATCTGATTATGAGAAATCACTAGGTTTGAATTAGTACTAGGATAGTACATGGATTTGGGTAAAAATAATGATGATACATATGGGCTGCTATGGACTTTAATATATCTATGAGCTATTTGTTACATAGAGATGGTGATGTTTCTATAGGAAACATTGAGAAACTTGTTTAAATCTCTGAAAAGCAATTTTGGAATGAAAACAGTATGTTAAATATAATCTTGCATATCATAAAATACATGTATCTGCTATAAAATCTTTAACTAAGCAATAATAACATTAGTAGTTAACTTAATACAGATTTTCCAGAGCCATTTTTTATAAGTGTTGTTAACATGTAGAGATAAGTATTGTAAATGTAATCAATTCATGAAGCAATTACTGGGATTATTATTGGACTTTTTGTTGATGTGGACTAAATATAATAATTTTATGATTACCAAAATTTTTTTTAAAAAAAATACTTTTTTTAAACTGGATATAAAAAAAACCTCAATGTAAGAGTGACCTGAAATGGTTAACTTAAATTTAAATAATAACTAACTTTTAAAAAAAATAATTAAGAGGATAAATTGCAGTATCTCATGGCATAGGGATGACACCTTTTCCTGCCACAACAATGATTTGGGCTTGTATTCAGGTTGGATAAATCCTTTTTATCTTGGATGATTATCAGCTTCAGAATGTAAAGCATTTTAAATGCCTTATAAACCCTAAGTAAAAAAGTAACTTAAATATTGAGATGCAACATAGATTGCATTTTGTTATTACTCCTTTTAGCAAATTAAAGGATAAAATATTTCATCATAGAGAAATATCTACAGCAACTAAGTTAGCCATATAGAGAGCTCTTATTTTATCTAATTTATTATATGGAAATGAAACTTTGACATCCTGTCAGTGTAATATAAAGGCATTATAAAAGTTTCATTTACAAATGCTCTGGAAAAATTTTTAAAATACAAGTGTGATATCATAAAACCTATCAATATGTTCTTCAGCTTTCTGGATGTGATATTATTGAAACCATTGCTATAAAATCACAACTCCAATTGATTGTACATGTGAAAGAAATAAATGATGTAAATTGTCATAAATTGTCATAAAAAGGTGTCTTATGGTTAACTTGAGTATGATTTTCATAAGGAGGGGGGTAGACCCCATCTATGATATAAGAATTATCTTAAAGACATTTTGAAAAAATGCAAAGGTTATGGTTTCTTAGAAAAAAATTTCCTACTGAGGAAAATAGAAGTCAACATTGTAAAACATCAAATAAACAGGAAAATGGACCAGCATATTCTACATGTCGCCATATTTATAGTTCATAATGTGGTTTGTAAAGTCATTGCAAAACTTATTTCTAGAGTATCTTTTTCTCCCCCCCCCCTTTTGGAGTTCAAATGGAAAAATCATTTACAAAGTGTCTATTTAATATTTTTATTATTACAAAATAAGCAGCAACAGAGATTTAAACCTGCTGTCAGCTTATAAAATAAAAGACCAAAAGTCTTTAAGATAAGATCCATCAAGAAATTATCTATGATCTATCAACTGATCAAATTGTTCTAATGTTTAATTGAAGTTCAATAACATTAACTAGTGATTAAAATGTTGTGATAAGATTATGTTCTTTGTTCACATTAAAATAAACATGAGAAGATATTATATTTTATCTTTTCCATCTATTGATTATATTTCATTTTTTATTAAAAATAAAATAATCAAATGATTTATTATCCAAGAGAATATTGGACATGGAGCGCCAGAAGTAATAAGAGTTGAGCTTGGTTCAATTCTGTCATTCTGAGCATTTTTAGTTGTTGAGCCTGTCATTCAAAAATATGTTACAAAATTTCACTTTTATTCCTTTAAAAGTTATTCATATAAGGGCAATGTATTTTTTTATCTTTATTGTATCAATCTTTTATTTGGTGTTTTAATATATTATTACAAATTTGGTCAGTAGTACTATAAAGTGGTGTTAGTAACTATTATGTCCAATTGTATTAATATCACACTTCAGATTAAACTTCTTGATAAAATACAATCATAAACAACTACCATGTATAATATGTTTTAAAATGTATGAATAGACATAATTCCATTTATTTGATCATTAGGAGTTGACATTGACTTGATAATATCCAACAATAATTATAAGATTGTTTGTCATATTATTTTAGATATGGTCGATGCCTGGTTTTCCTTCATCCATATTTTAATGTCCCTAATCTCAAACTATACTTCACATAATAAAAGGCCATCACAACACCCTAAAAAATCTTC
Source organism: Epiperipatus broadwayi (assembly GCA_028023455.1). Taxonomy (NCBI): domain Eukaryota; kingdom Metazoa; phylum Onychophora; class Udeonychophora; order Euonychophora; family Peripatidae; genus Epiperipatus; species Epiperipatus broadwayi. The sequence goes on from JAQFVV010000013.1 coordinate 1,259,197, forward strand.
CCCTATAGAATCCATCATTAACCGGAAATTCTAATACAAGAACAAAAAGTTAATTTTGGCAGAATATCTCCCTATCAAAAATCAGAAATCTTCTTGAGTCATCCCCACAAGTGGTCCAGGGGCTACATTATGTGGGCTCTGGACCATAGACACAAGATACCCACTCCATCATCTATTATTGTGAGAAACAAACTTTATTCAGGATCTAACATGCTTCTCAAAAAATTTTCATACTTCAAGGGAAAGTTCTCCACCCTTGCACCTGACTCCAGGCAGGAATCAACTTGGGATTCTCCACTCTATCCCATGGCATTCTGGAAGGAGATATTCTGGACAAATTAACCTGTGCCTGAAAGCACTCATCCAGGGCTACTACATGCAAACCCCTGATTTCTTCTGGTACACTTGTCCAAATTCTCTGTTCCAATGATGTACAACTTAATTAATTACATTTCTTCCAATGTCTGAGACATCAGTGGACTTTATCCCATGGTGATGGTACCATTCCTGAAGCACAATATAATTCCAATGTCTGAGACATCAGTGGACTTTATCCCATAGCGATGGTGCCAATTCTAAAGCACAATATAATTCCATCTCTACTGGAGAATCTGCAGCCGATTTCTATGACCCCACTGATGGTCAAGGTTATTGAGTCTATTATCAAGGACAAAACTGAAAACAAAATTCTTCCCATTATTTCACAATACCAATTTGCAAAAAGGGGCAGTTCAACTGTGGATGCCATCAATTTATTTAAAAATCACTATTGACCACATAGATCCTTCAGGCAATTTAGGCTAGTGGTTGTGCAGCTTGACATCTCTGTCGCCTTTGATTCTATTCAAATCAATACCCTTTTAACCTTGCTTGGTGAGTATGATATCTCTACTGGAATCATCAATATTATTAGGAACCTTCTCTACAATCATAAAGTGAGCATCTCACTGAATGGGAAACTTTCCCCTCCCTTCTCCACCACATCACCATTCCACATGGCTCTCCTCTCACTGCCTTGTTTTTCATCACATACCACAATCCTCTCCTTTAAATTGAGAAATATCTTCCTGGCATCCATATCCCAACATAATTACATCATCTCTTTTAAATTGAGAAATCTCTTCCTGGCATCCATATCCCAACATTAATTTCATCAATTCACCACATCACCTATATGGATGATTTGGCCATTTTTTTCCATCAAAAAAATTAATCCCCAGACTTCTATCAGTGCTTAAGGTCTTCTCTGATCAAACTGGCCTCCAATTTAATATGGCCAAGTCATCCAGCTGGCATTTATCTTCTGGCAAGAACATTCTTGGCACATTTTTAGCAAAGCCTCCAAACTTCTTAGGCTTTCCTATATTTGAATCTGCTTTTGCCATGAGGAGATCTGTCCCAGATAAGATACTTCAATCTACACAGAAAATCACACCCTCTTTTTCCAAAGTTTACATGTTCATGTTTGCCAAGTCCTTTCTTATCAATATATTAATATTTCCCAGAATATCCTATTTCACCCCAATGGTCAATTTCACCAAAGTCTTCAACAGGAAGATACACAAGATGTCCACTGATCTGATTAGAGGGTCCAAAAGTGCAACCATCAGCTCCAGAAGCCTACAAAACACACAAAGCTCAATGGGTTATCCCTATACTTCTTAGATACATTTATATTTCAATGTTCCTACAACTGTTTTTAAAGAATGTTCCTGCAGTATCCTAACTTTTCACCCTTTAAGAAGATCACTCCCACAGACAAGCCTCCACCTGCTAGCGCTGGTTGGCTGGCAACCTTCACATCTCTTATTTCCAAAATTTTACTACTATTCCTAACAAGCCATCTTCAATGAAAATCAATTTCTGGGAATCTTACTATATCCATAATACTGATGTTTCTGCTAGATGAACTCTTCTCTGGTTCAACAACCATCTGCTAATCAAGAAATTTAAGCAATGGTTCCTTGATCCCAAATTCTCTGATTTCCTCTTGAAGATAAACCTCAATGTCTTGCCTACTAAACACTTTCTTGTACATCAACAAGGATTCTCAAACATAGATACCACTTGCACCCTATCTTTAGAAAAGATGAGATTTCCCTTTCATTTCCTCTGGCACTGAATTTTCCTTCAACCATACAGAGACCTTATAGCCTCCATGCTAAATAAAAAATGCCTTTCTTATCTACTCTCATTGACAATATACTGTGTGTATCCATCCCAGAGATATGTTCATCAACATTCTTATTGTTTTCACTATGGTACACCCAGTGCTGACTCACCTTTAATCATGTACTGGAGCGTCCACTTGATCTATATATTGAAAAAAATGGAAAAAAATTCGGAAGAGGGACCAGAATTTGGCCCCCTCCTACATCTATGATGCCACATGGAAGCCAATTGATTTGCCTTTCTAAAGCTGATCCCTTTCATACCTGAATAGAAATCACCTATCCTGGAAATGATTAGGGGCTGATTTGCATGCATTCCTTTGGGATTGATTATGATTTGTCTTTCTCCTCAAGCTTATTGCCCAGACCCTGAGTATTATGACAATGACTTCCATTCTGAAGAGTCAGTTTACATATACAAAGCTGTGGCTTCCATTCTGAAGAGTCAGTTTGCCTATAAAAATCTGTGGCTTTGCATGGAGAAAAGTTTAGAACTATCTTTGTACATTTTGAGACATGCAAGCTTAGTCACCTGCCACCAAGACCCTAAATTCCAGGCTCATTCCTTTGCCTCTATGCATCATATTAGTCCTTATAGGCTGTGCCATGCAAGATGGGTCAATATTGAACTTCTATTTCTCTGAATACCATTTAATTTATCATGTGTCTAATTTTATCATAAGCTGTAACCAAATTTTAGAATAAAATATTCTATATTTTTATAATAAAAAAGAAACAATTAAAGCTTGTACCCCCGGGTCTCATTTTATGTGGATTTATTTAATGCGATTTTGAAGTTATGTGATTCATGATTCTTCTTAATATTTTTGTATGCAGTTTTCTTTTATGCAATAAAAATTATTAGATCAGAAGTCAAGCTCCAATAATGCGCTATTACTTTAAATATTATAAATTTCGCGCACTCACATCATATTTAAAGTAATAGCACATTATTGGAGTTCGACTTCCATCTAATAATTTCAATATTTTCAGCACTTTATAATAGTACTGTAATAAATTTTATGTAATAAAGAAGTTCATAATTCACTTAAAATCAGAATTTCCCCATTTTATATACACACATTAAATTTTACAAGACTATAATGTAAATCTGTTCAAACATTATAGATGAAAAATACTATGTTTGTTGTTGTTTTTGCATTTTAAATCACATTCTATTTTTGCTTTTTATAAAAAGAGTATGTAATCAATCATTTAGTGTCCACAAGTAATAAATTTTACAAGATTATAATGTAAATCTGTTCAGACATTATAGATACCTATACGATGTATGTTGTTGTTTTTGCATTTTTAATCACATTCTATTTTGCTTTTTATAAAAAAAGTACCTAATCAATTAATCATTTAGTGTCCACAAGTTTATTTTTAAAAGGTGAGTAACAGCGGTGGGCACAATTAAATTTGACAATTAAAATCTGATTTTTAATTGTAATTAACAATTTAAAAATTATGTAACGAGGTAATGTGAAACGATGAAATTTGATTTTTAAACGGAATTTAAAATTAAAAAATTAAAGACAAAAATTAAGAATTTAATTTTTAATTGTTAGTTTTAATTAAATTTTGCCCAACAGTGGTGAGTCGGTGTCTTTTTATTATCGTAAGTGTAAGTTCTTATTTTTATTTTAAACTTTTAGTTTACTCTAACGGAGAGAAAAAACACTCAAGAAAATGATTTTTTTTGGAAACAAAAATTTCAATTTTAGATCGCTTAGCAAAATGGGAAGGATCAATAGCAATTGGAAAATGTTTTAGTTGTATTTCCTTTTGACTTCGTTTAAGGAGAAGCTACAGTACCTCACATCACATCACATCATAAGGAATCTGATGTCTCAAATAGCGATAATAATTAAAATACCGTACATGTATGAAAAAAATGTAAATTACGCATAAAAATATATTGTTTTGAATAAAATTAAATACTGTAGTTAATAAAAAAAGTTTGTCTTGTATCAATTTTTTCAAATTTGAAATTTTTTATTACTCATATTTTATTTTCATATTTTTTTTATGCGAATTTTAAAGTAATTTTACATTGTTGCTTTGCTTTTATGTGATTTTTGAAAAATTACAGTACGTATCCCCCATTTTTCAAGCTAAGTTAAGTCTATTTTTATGCGATTTCCTTTGTGTGCATTTTCTGAAGAATCTATCTACCGCATAAAATGAGACCCAGGTGTATTTACAATTTCAAATTATTCATTACAAATCCTGGTATTGATATATATATATATATGTGTGTGTATGTGTGTGTGTGTGTGATAGATTATAACAATGATTATATATTTAATAAATAATAGCAGCATATTAGAACTAAAGAACCAAGAAAAATAGACAGATAATCTCACCCTTTGCTTGGTTATTTCATTCTACAATGATATGATGATTTGAATAGGGTTTTGATTTTTTATAGATGCATATATAATATGAAATTAAATGAAGCACTCTAGAATAAACTAATGAATGTAATTATTTGTTGTTATTATATATTGTACATAATGACTAATTTGTGCATGGTTGTATTTATTTTTATTAAAGCATTTAAGGATAATTAATTATTTTTTATTCTCTGGTATATTAAATTATTCAATCTCATCTGATAAAATTATATTATATTATTTATTTATATTAGATACATCAAGTTTACAATTAAATGTATATCATTAAAGAAACATAAGTAATTTTTTATGATATTGTTGAATTGCAAAATAGAAGTAATCTTTTTGGCAGACATTAACTAAAGTGTTTATTACTTTATGACAAATCTTATCATTGCTTTGTTTTCATGCGGATAATTAATTGCTCATTATCTGTTAAATGGTATCCCAACAATCTTTGATGGTCATATGTTACCACTGAATATTCTATTTTTGTTCTTTGTTTGAAACTATACTGCAGTCAGAACAATGCATGCATTCTCCAATATTCATCATTTTAATACTATTCAACTAATAATTCAAATCAAAAGTTCAAGAATGAATGATATGACATAGTAGAATATGAATTTGTTATATCTCTTAAAATATTAGGATTGGTACATTTTTATTGAATCTATTAAGTAATCATATGAATTGTTTTTATGTTGGAAACATTTTATATGACTGTGAAAAAAAAGCCCATAATTTTAAAAGACGAAAAATAAACTTATCTTTGGAATATTTGTTTTGCTGCAAGGCTTTGAAGAAGCCATTGGGCATGCATGCACTATATATTAGATAAATGTTAACTCATAGTCAGTCTATTATAAGTTATTTTTGGATTTTAAAAACTATTTAACTAATGTAAACATATGCTAACACAATATTAGAATAATCATTACATTTATTTTGAAATGAAAATTGTAAAAAATTAATTTAGCTACTACTGGAGAAAGTACCTATACAAAATTTTTATCTATATTCTATTTACAAGATTTTTTCCATTAGATCTAGAATGCAGCAAAACATTTTTGTATTATGTGTTAATTCAAAAAGTTGATTAATTTAAAAACATTAATTTTTGTATGGATTGAAATTGCAGTTTCTTTATAGACCAATTCTTTATCTAGCAGATCCCTAGCAAAACCCTGGAATGTCACATGGTAATTTTTGAAAAGGTGATCCAGATCTATGAAAGCATTTTAAAAAAAAAAATTGAAGTGAAAAACACCACCATATAAAAAAAAGTTAATAATAGCAAATCTGTCACAGTCAAAAAGTTTTTTTTATGACTTTTACATTGCAATGTTTTTATAATTTAAAATTAAATTTAAAATATTTTTTCCCCTCATAATTATTAAATAATTAAATTTTTCAAAGATAAGTAAAGAAATTTAGCTATTTGTAGATCTACAATTAATAAAAAATATTGCACAGCAGCTCCTAATTTTTTTTTATTTTGGAAATATTTGAAATACAGACACTTTTCATCTACCTGGAGCCTAATAGTAAATATAGGAGATTTGAACTCAGACTTTCAAGCACCCTTCAACTATCCATACTATTTCATATCACTGATACACATGATCACATACATGTAGAAAAGATAAATAATTACCAATATATGTATTCCATGCTAAACCAGCACTCATCAGTTGGTCCAGATTATCATCTCCCACATATATAAATCGGACAAATCAATTGTTGTACTTCCAGCTGACAAAGGTAATGCCACAGTTGTAATGGATCGTGACATTTACCATAATAAAATTTTAGATCTGCTTAATGATAAAACTTATAAACTATCAAAAAGAGATCATACTACGTATTTGGAAAAAACAACAAAAGCTATTATTAATAAATCACCTATTAAAACAGAGATAAAAAATAAAATAATCCCTTGTGAAAAATTTTGTGTCTGTCCAAAATTTTATGGACTTCCAAAAATTTACAAACCAGATACCCCCCTTCGTCCAATAGTAAGTGCAATAGGTTCTCCAACTCATATTTTAGCCAGATATTTATCGGATTTCATTAAACCTACAATCCCATCTATTAAATCATATATTAAAAACTCTCTTCATTTTATTTCTGTTTTAAAAAGTTTAAAAATTAATGCTAATGACATTCTGGTCAGTTTTGATGTCGTGTCTTTGTTTACAAACATTCCAATTGATGAAGCTTTAAATATAATCTCACAACGTTGCAATTTACCAGACCATATTATTGCTTTAATTAAACATTGTCTCTTAAATACATATTTTGTATACAATGGACAGCATTACAGACAAGTTTTTGGTACTCCTATGGGCTCACCTATCTCAGGAGTAATAGCTGATTTATTCATGGAATATATAGAAACTCGTGCTTTAGAATCATCATCTTTAAAACCTCTCATTTGGCTCAGATACATAGATGACACTTTTGTCATATGGCAACATGGAAAAAATTAATTAGATGATTTTTTCTTACATTTAAATAATATGCATCCTCATATTAAATTTACAATGGAGACAGAGTCTGATGGAAAACTCCCTTTTCTTGATGTTCTAGTCACCAGAACACCAAATAGTTAATCTTTTTTCTATTTACAGAAAGGATACACACACAGACAGATAATTTCATTTCCATTCTCATCATCACCCAACTCAGATAGTTTCTGTAGCCAAAACTCTTTTAATAGAGCAATTAACCTTTCAGATGAGACACATGTGAAAGAAGAAATAAATCTTATTAATAGTGTTTTATTAGCAAATAGTTATAATTACAAATTTATAAAAAAAAAAGCTTTATTTCAAGCCCAAAATAGACAAAATAGGAAACAAAAAGATGATAAATCAGCTATTAGGATTTGTGTTCTATATGTAAAAGGAACTACAGACAGTATAGATACAGCATTTTCTGCTCATCAAAAGATCAGCAATATAATAACCAAGCCTAAGGATTCAATCCCTCTTGAATCTCATGGTGTCTATCAAATCTCATGTAAAAAATTGTAAAGCTTCTTACATAGGTATGAGTAATCGTTGCATCAGTGTTAGGAGAGATGAGCATGCCAATGCAGTTAAACAACACTCATCATCATCAGCACTCTCACTCCATACTATAGATTCAGGTCATAAAAATGATTTTTCTAGTACCAGGATCATATACAGATGTGATAATCTCTACCAATGCAAAATTAGAGAATCCATTGAGATACTTAAAAGACCAGATTGTATCAATAAGAGAGATGATACATGCAAACTTCCTCCTCTTTGGAAAGATTTTTTTAAAAAACATTCCTAAATTTAACATTTTTTGCTATTGGTGGAATTTTAACATTTTATTCAAATCAGTGATTGTAGCGCCTCTACAACCATCTTTCTACCTTTTATAACTCTGAGGATGGCTTGTGTGACCAAGTCAAAACGTCAGTATATTAATATTAAAAATTTTTAACACGGATGAACCCGCAAAATATGTATTTTATATATTTAACTCATGCAAATCTTCGTTTTAACATATATATATAATCAGTCCTCATCATCAGCTTTTCAATGGTATGGATGACTGAAGAGTTGGAGGTTGGAGTAGATTGAAGCCTATACATTAAAGTATAAAGACTTGCTATCTTAATATAAACTGAGCACTGATTATATATATGTGTAGGAGATGATAATCTGGACAAAGTGATGAATGCTGGTTTATCATGAAATACCTTTATTGGTGATTATTTATCTAGTGTGCATAATTGAAGTGTGCTTGAAAGTCCGAGTTTAAATCCCCTATATTTATTTTGGAAAACAATATTATTTTTATATTTATTATCTGTTAAATTCAATATTAAGGGTACATTTTTAGGACAAAAAAGATTTGAAACAATGGCATTTGCATTAACTATGTACTTTTAAATTTTATGCCTAAGGACAAATAGATTATATTATGTTAGAATAACACGGTATCTATTCCTAGTTTTGCATAAATTAGGAATGATTGGAACATTATTAATGTTATGAATTTTATATCTGATATTAATGTGATAGAATTTATTCAGAAAAAAATATTATATAATAATTTATAATCACTACTGCCTCTGGCACAAATTTTGCCTTTAATTTTTTTTTTAATTAAAAGTAATTTAAAATATTTTTTTCATTCATAAATATTAAATAATTAAATTTTTCAAAGATGAATAAAGAAATTTAGATAATTGCAGGGCTCCACCAACCCAAGAATGCAACAGGCACACTGCTCTCTGGTGGCAACATTGATAGTGTGGCAGGAAACAAATATCAAATATTTGCTGCATGTAGCTAATGTCTAATTTATATCATACAATTCAGTATAATAATAAATAATAATAATAATAATATTCATTGGTACATCACATGATCACTATTTCTTATGCTAGCACATAACTTATTAAAACAGGCAAAACTCCATTCAATAGTGCCACTCAGTGCCAACCAGAGTAATCAGTGGATGCCAGAAGGCTTGGGTGTAAAATCCCTATCTCATTCCTACTCGTCCAATATCCCCAGACTAGTTTCTGGCTTGTGGCCTTCGTCAGTGAGGAGCTGTGGATCTGAGAGCACTGCACCTAGATCTTAAGATCTAATGCAATTCTACAGCAGCCACCTTTTGTCTCTGCTTAAGTACAAAACTATGAGAATAAAATTGAAAACATAATATTTTCAACCTAAGCTCAATAGCTTATATAGTCATATGGATCTGAATCCAGTTCAGTACCCATACATTTTGGTGTCTTTGGCTCTTTAACAACCATAGCCACCACTATCCTATTGGGCAAGATTGGTGTTAAACCACTAAACATCACATGATCACTATTTCTTATGATAGCACATGTTATTAAAACAGGCAAAACTCTCTCCATTCAGTAGTGCCACACAGTGCCAACCAGAGTAATCAATGGATGCCAGAAGGCTTGTGCATAAAATTCCTATCTAGTACCTACTCATCCAATATCCCCAGACTAGTTTCTGCATAGAGATTTTATGCACAAGCCTTCTGGCATTTATTGATTACTCAGGTTGTACTGAGTGGCACTACTGAATAGAGAGAGTTTTGCCTGTTTTAATAACAGTTATGTGCTAGCATAAGAAATAATGATCATGTGATGTTTAGTGGTTTAACACCAATCCTGCCCAATAGGATAGTGGTGGCTATGGTTGTTAAAGAGCCAAAGTCACCAAAATGTATGAGTACTGAACTGGGTTCAGATCCATATGATTATATAAGTTATTGAGCTAGGTTGAAAATATTATGTTTTCAATTTTATTCTCATAGTTTTGTAGTTAAGTAGAGATAAAAGGTGGCTGCTGGAGGGTTGCATTAGATCTTAAGATCTTGGTGCAGTGCTCTCAAATCCAAAGCTCCTCACTGACAAAGGCCACAAGCCAGAAAACTAATCTGGGGATATTGGATGAATAGGCACTAGATAGGGATTTTATGCACAAGCCTTCTGCCATCTATTGATTACTCAGTTTGGCACTGAGTGGTACTGCTGAATGGAGAGAATTTTGCCTGTTTTACATCCTTCATTGTAAAACATATGATGCAAAGTCATTCTAATTGTATGATAATTTTAAAGAAATAGAATGATGAAAACATTTCCAATTGAAAAATTATTTTATTATTTGATAATCATTTTGTTGATAACAATATGCTCTGAATATTATTTTCAACAATGAAATTCTTCCAAATTTCATGAACCTGGATTTTATTAATTCTGTATAAAGACATGGTAGATAACAGCCGTTTGTTATTTTAGACATTAGTCTATTTTAGCTTTTAGTGGATAAAAGAGATGTTGAGTGCTCTATATTTTTATTTTTACAAAATATATAACACTAGTAATTTGTGTTACAATAAAGATAAATTAATATATATATATATGTGTGTGCTCTGCGCACAGTTAATGAAGCTATTGTCAAAATTTTTACTGCCAAGCGCTTTCGGGACAGTCTACAGTCCCATATTCATGGCGAGTTATTCTGTTAATAACTGTGAATATGGGACTATAGACTGTCTCGAAAGCGCATGGCAGTAAAAATTTTGACAATAGCTTCATTAACTGTGCGCAGAGCACATATATATATATCAATTTATTTAAGCGTTAATGAAGTAAAATCTTAACTATTTCAATAAAGATAAGTGTAAAAGCTGTAAAAGTATTCTCAGTACCGAGCTTTTTCTGAATAAAAATTATATTGCTATACAGATGTAATGGCCTTTTGAAAAACTGTCATTTTTATATGTAAATTTGACAGCATTATTTCCTTCACATTAAATTCTTTGTAATAAAAATTATGTATTTTTAAATATATTTGTATTTTTTTAATTGATTGCTTTAATAGTTTTTTTTTAAGATTTACTATAAATTAAACAATTTATTTTAATTTTACATAAATAAATATAAGAAATGTAGCCAGCCTGAAAGGCCATTATTATTTGTTATATTTGGTATGTGAATTTGACAATGTTATTACAGTTTATTAATAGCATAATAGTTTTTTTTAATTGGTTGTGAATATGACATATGACAGCCTAGCATGCAAACATTCACAGACAAATGTACATTCACCATTCAGACAACAGAGAAAATATGAATATTATTTTTAACAATGAAAAACCAGAGCATCAAATCAATTTTTTTTGCATGCATGCTTTATATATTGATAAATAAAAAATAGAAGTTTATTTATATTAAGAAATAATTGTGGAGTAAAATAATAGTAAATTATATGTTCTATGTTTTTGATGAATGAGACATGTAACTTTTGCTTTGCATAAATTATTATTTTATTTACTGTAGTAAATGCTACATGTAATTTTTTTTAGTTATTTTGTTAAGGGGCTGTTAATAAAAGTTTGTGTGCAAACAGTAAATATCCTTGGCACAACTACAGCATCTGGCTAATTATAAACCTACAACTATTAAAAAATATTGCACAGTAACCCCTAGTTCCCTTTCTTTTGGAAATATCAAGAAAAGAAATAGCAATGTTGTTTTTATATTTATTATCTGGTAAATTAAATATTAAGAGTACATTTTTGAGGAGAGAAGGCTTGAAACAATAGCATTTACATTAATCATGTTCTTATTAGCATATTTTTATACTTGTATATATGTTTTTTACATGATATAACTTATACAAACTTTTTTATTTTTCTAAGATAAAAATTAACTTTTTATTTTATATTTCTGTGTTTTCTTACTCATAAATATTTTTGATTATACATAAAACTAGAGATAAAACTATCATTAAAAATAGTATTAATAATTGATATTCCTAACCTTCAGAAATATTCCAGTGAATTTAAAGTAGATATACTATTAACAATTGCAAGGAAGATAATTGATACAAAAAAGCAGCAATTTACCAGCAAATTCTCTACTGAAACAAGTGTGTAAAAAAAAAAAGAACATTTTTTTTAAATGGTGTTTTAAGAAAAATTGAATAGGTAGAGTTTTATAAAATGGGATAAAAAAAAATCGTTAATAATGATATAAGGAAATATAATTGTGAAATCAAGAAGAAAGTTATAAGAAGACAATAAAAGTCTCAAAAATATAAAACAACATCTGCAATAAGAAGAAAAGATGCAATTATTGCTAAAAATAGAGATGTAGGATGTATCACCTTTATTGCATCCTCTGAATTTTCCAGCATTTTAAATGAAGAATTGAAATGTGCAACTAAATATATGAAGAGAGGAAAAGCTTCAAAAAATGATAAATTATAATTGATATCTTTAAAAAAAGGCAAATGAAGTAAAAAAAATTGATGAAAAATTTACATACTAAATATCAGATGATTAAAAGAATGTAGTAGTAATGTTGATATTTAAGAAAGGGGATTAAAAAAGAGGTCTTTGTTCAGTTTTATACAAAATCTTTATTAAGATATTTATAATATAACGATCGAAATGAAAGTGGGAGAACCCATCGCACCGCACTACCAAGGGCACCATCTAGGCATTTGAGCCTAGAAAAATTTATAAAGTAGGCAGATACGTGCTGTTAAAATTCCACTTTATTTAAATATTCCGATCGTTAGCCCAAGTCACTAGCTCAGCGGAGACGCAGAGATAAAAATCTATAAATTTTATATCTTAAATATAAAAGAATAAAAGCCACTGCCAGAAATTAACACATAAAAATATTTATTTACGCACATATAAAATAATATTTAAATTTTGAGGAATAAATTTCTTTTATAATTTTATATTGATCTTTAATTCTAAATTTAAGTAGATTTCAAATAATGAGTTTACTATTTATTTAGAGGGTCGAGTATGAATGGACTACATAGGTCTGCATTTGAAAGGAAAATATTCTTCCCTGATTTAACCTTAGGCAACAAATTTCGCAATCAACTGGCGCCAATCCATCTGATACATTCATGTATTCAATGTAGCATGATACGACAACACAAAATACTATATTGTTAGGAATGTACATCTGAACAGTAAGTAGAAATAGAGAAGATATTGACTCTCCACCAACAGGAATGTGACATCTGTTGGCAAGTAGATCAATAAACTAAAAACTCCATAGGAATGGACTGCGGTCTTCTGCCGACTTACAAACCCATCCATAGGCAAACAGAGGGTGTGTGGTGTATATCTATAATCCTGCCCATAGCGGACCTCATACTACATCTACTAATTACACAAATATATCCCATCCATTGAACCAATTCAACTACGAAATGAATAACCTAAGATTACCCTCCCTTAATACAACTTTACAAAACTATATAGCCATTCACGCCCGACTTAATTTTAACATTTAAATACGTTCGCACAGATTTGTTTAAAAATGTTGGGTATAGATCGATTACATAGATTCCATGGTCAAAAACATTTCAAAATAAACATAAACGATCAAAATACAAAATTATTGATACCGACAATCGCAGAGGGAAACTTATAAGTAACCCAATAGTATTCACCATAAGATATTTGCGTTGTCACCAATAACTTAAAAGACATCCGAATAAATACATTTTAGATACTCACCGTAAGGTATCATTATTTATCGAATGTCTATATATTTTGATCAAATATGAAAACCAAAATATAATTAACCGCAAACGAATCCATGCAAGCGTCTATAAACAACTTAAATTTCATACATTTAAATAATCTTTACAATAAGAAAAAAAAATGGAAATGATGTTTGTCCATCGGAAAACATATAAAATTAAACATTATTAATTTGATTTAAAAACTTACAAAAGTCAGATAAGAGTCCGTTTTAACATTTAAGTTGGCTTGTTTATCAATTTGTAAAAATTGATGAAAATTCTTAATTGATTTTAATAATTGTTCCTTTCATATAGCTTATGGAATTCCCATGACGCCTCCATTGGAAGGTAATGTTCTGGAGATGGCAATAGCTGGTTCAAGGTATCACAGTCTTTTCATTTTTTTTTTTTTTTATAGAGAGTGTGGTATGTGCGTCATACCACATCTCTCAAACACAAAACGCTGGAACTGCCCAATACTCAATATTTCTCCTTTTTATATTATCCACACGGATTCAAACAACAAAACGTCACCAATCCATCACTTTCGTTAGGGTCCGAGCCAAGGCTTGGTGCTTCCATTGGTCAAGCTAATTTCTCTTATCTAATTTCCATCTGACCCTTTAATTACATAAGAGCCTTGAGGGCTAGCTTGTTTTTCAAATAATAAACAATCATTTCCATTTATAGATTACAGGAATTAATTAATACCTGTTTTTATTTTAACTTATATTAAATATTTTAATATTTAACTCTTGTATTTTTTTATCAAAAAAAAAAAAATACGTTCAAATACTTTTTTTTATTTATAAAAAAAAAATATTTTTAAAGTTTAGCATCTGTGCGAATATATATATTTAACAACATTTTAATTTTAGCGTTTAGTTTTTTTATAGATTTTTAATATATTTATTTTTATTTGCGAACTTTGTTTTTCTTTTAAATTAATGTAACGACATATTTATATATCGTTACAATAACTTGTCTATCACAAATTTTGAATTTTAACCAACCAAAAGAACAAGCTGGATTTGAAAGTGATTTTCACATTGAATCACATTCAAATACTGAGAGAAGTTACAGAAAGGATCAATTAACATAAATTGCCAATATGTTTTGGATTTGTAGATTATGAAAAGGCATTTGATTCTATAAGTATGTCTACAGTGATTAAAACATTGAATTACCAAAATATTTATCCAGAATATTATCATATTCTGATGAATATTTATCAAAATTCAACTTCATTAATTAGATTAGATGGTAATATTAAGAAGGTTAACATCAAAAAAAGACATGTGATAAAGTGATTCCATATCTCCAAAATGTTTTACAGCAGTTTTACAAGAAATATTTTGTAGATTAAAATGGAAAGCTTTGAGAGTAAAAATAAGTGGAAATAATTTAAATTGTATATATTTTGCAGATAATGTGGTTGCTTTTATAAATAATGTTTCAGAGCTTTAGGAAATGTCATAAAAGCTATCAGATGAAAGTACAAAAGTATTAACAAAAATAAATTCTAATAAGACTAGTAATGTTCAATAGATTTTCTCAGAAGAAAATAAAGATTGATAATCATGAATTAGAAGAAATTAACTGCTAGAAATATTTTGATCAAATTATTAATACAAATGAAAGCCTAATGGATTGAATTAATCATAGAATTAAACTTTGATAAAGTGATTTTATTAGTACTTAAAAAATGTGCTTATGTATTTAAAAAAGATTTTAATAGACGTATTTTACTCATTCTTATTTATATATCTGAGATTTAGATGCTTGACAGAAGAGCAATATATAGTTTTTAGACTAGTTAATGAAATATTAAGAGATATGTGTTAGGAATATCAACAAGAGATTAAAAATGAAATATATGCATGAAATAACAACCAAATATCATTGAGTTCATCGGAAAAAAAAAAATAATATACAAAAATTGGAGATAGTGTCAATATATTGCTAGAAGAAATGATAATAGATAGACACTTAAATGCCATTGAATTCCAAGAGATTATAAAAGACAAAAAAAGAGAATACATATGATGTGGATGCATGAAAAACAAAGTTTACTGCAATGAATATAATATTTAAAAATGATAATGATGATGCATTTTATGAGTATATAAAAGCTTGGAGGTCATGCGATATTCAAGCACAGGAAATTATAGGTTCCTGGATTTTTAATGCTCAATTCCATTTTTTTACTATTGTTTTAAACTGCACAGGGCAATTTTTAAGGGATTTTATTATTAATAATTTTATGATTCAAACTAGATAAAGTTTATCTTATTACTATAAATTTGAGTAATCATTTAATAAATTACACTAATCTAAATGTTGATTAATTTTACAAATATATTTTGTAGAAAATCACCATGTTTTTGATTAACAGACACTTTTTTATTCAATATTACAAATATATTAGACAATAATACTTTGAACACACTTTAAAATATAATAGATAGAAAAATAATTGAAGCTTTTCTTTTTTGAGAATCCATAATAAGTTTTGAGTGTCAGGTGTAGAGCTGTTTGTAATCCATATACTGTTGGACTCCATCGTCTACCATCTACTATTGTAGCAAACCACATGGGGGTCATAAACACTTTGTATACAATTTAGATCATTATAAACTTAGAATAAATTATTATAACACTCTGGTTTGATATGAATCAAGATTCTAATCTGAGGTCTAGACTTTATCTTGAACTACAAGATGGAGTTCTTGAAATTTCAAGCAGATAGCTATTAATGATTAATCTAAATAACTTAAATTAATATCAGATTAAGTAATGTTTGTAATTTTTAATATATATGTTATCAACATTATTGAAAGTAACAGATTTTATTGAATGTCTAAATATTGTATGGAATACCTAAAGCTTCAATACAATGTATAAATTAAAATCATATTTAAATATGTTCTACATATTCCAATAGCATTTGTTTTGTCTGAGATAATTTGTCAAATGCTACTAATAGCTGACCATTATTTCTTTATTGTTGAATATTTATTTCCTTATTTTAATTTAATATTATGAAGATGTACTTTGAAAATGTCTGCACTTCTTTTTTACATTTTAATTCAACTTTGATGAGTCTGCCTCACAATACAAATTTTTTAAATTTTGCATTAAGTTATTCAAATTAATAACTTATTTTCATTTCTGTGGTATATTGTATTTTTGATTAATTTGAGTTTTACAGGTTTTTAATAATTTTTTAGCATTCCCATCGTCTATTGTATTACACTTTTGTTTTAAAAAAAAATACATTTTATATTAAATTATTTTAACATTCTATTAAAATTCTAGATAAAGTAAATAACATCAGATTAAAATAAGCTTATTTTCTAATTTTTCTAAATAATGTTATGCATTCTACAGAATTAGTAGGTATTCTATATAGTGAATAGATATAAAACATCAGCATTCATTGGAAAGGGTAGTCTGCATTTTTGCACTGGTGGATGTTTGTGATGTGGTGGAGATGGAATGAAAGTTGCACTGATGAAAACCAAATAATTTGATAATATATCTTCAGTGCAATAATTATTACTTCCTCATAAAAGTGAATAGAAATCAGTCCTATCTTGTGAAAGATTGGAATAATAAATAGATACCCATCAGAACAGATATTTATACCATTCTATCTTACTTTATATGTATTTTGTAAATAGCTTTCACTCATAAAGTAATGTAGTGGTATCAGACACCTGGTTCTCCATGTCTATATTGACAATTTGAAATATTGCTATTTTGCCATTCTTTCCCTAAGTAGAGACTCGTTTTTACCTTACACCCGCTTTAGTATCTGTAGAGATATTTTCAAATTTGTTGATTTTTATTAATTCATCCCCCATTTCAAATCCTATACAATATTTTAATTTCACACAATGCCATGTACATGTATAATAATAATTTATATAATTTACTGTCAATATTTCGAACTGAAAAAACAAAGATAAAAAGAAGGAACGCTTTCTTTAAAAAATAAATATCAAAAACAACTTTATTTAACTTAAGTCTATTTTTATAAGCAATTTTTATAAGCATAAAGAAAATATATCGTAACGTTAAAATCATCCTCATATGAAATGGTTTATGAAAGGTAAGGACAACAGAATCAGTTTTAAAAAATTTTTTCTCTCTCTGTAAAACAAGTTATCTTATGTACTAAAGCGATGCGGGCTTTTTACTAGGTTAAGCCTCCCCCCTCCCCTACTGTTCTCTGCTGGGATCCTACTCTTATTTTTTTCTTTTCCTCTAGCAATCTACCACTGAACTAACTGTCATGTTTCAAAATCAGACAAATTAATACATTTACTATTTTGATTTGAAAAACTAATGCAGTATTGGTGCAGCATTAAGAGAGATAAGGAATAGCATTTGGATGCGATTAATTTAACTACATCTATATTAATTTTGACATTGTATAATTTTAAAAAGGTTATTAAGCATTATTTAGTAATTAGATGAAAAATTATTTTGGAGGGTTTTTTTTTTTTTTTCAAGAGGAATGTTATAATTATATGAAAAGAACACCACTGTATCTAATATATGTAAAGCTTATTTTAAAAAGGCTTTGTATTTTATTTTTTTATTTTGCATTCATTTTTATACATTAGAGTGTTTTTATAAGTAACTGCGTTTATATCAATTTCTTCACTGTACCGCTTTTGCATAAGATTTTTAAATGATAATCTGCAAATAAATTATTCTTTGTTTAATTTGCTATCCTTTTCGTGAATGCATTAATCTTGGCTGATACAGTCTCCTTGAATTTCATTAATTTTTTTAACACTAATACATTTATTAGTAGTGTATTTACTAATACTTTTTCTGTCTGTTTTAGATAATAATCGTCTAATTATATGTATAGTGTGTGTTTCACTTTAATCCGCTCCTCTTCTGCGTGTATTTAATTTTGATAGGATTTTCTCTCTTTTTTTTTTTGCTTCTCAAATTATTTAATCTCTAGAAGAATTATGATTCTTTTTTCCTCCATAATATTTTCAACTCTATCTTGACTTCATTTTGCATCTGAATATATGAAATTGATACACATTTCATAGCATTTCATCTCTTCCCTTGGCATATTGATTTTTGCGTGGGCGAAGTGATTGAAAGTTGGTTAGGTCTGCAAGCCTGTAGCTCCTCAACTTCTTCAACATTCCGATCAGTCTCCCCTGTTTTGCTGAATTGAACTTTTCCATCTTATAAAACATAACTAGGTTGTTGCGTGAACAATGTTGATCTTAAGTAGCTCAGGTTTTTGAGCAAAATATGAGTCCTACTTTGAAGAAAATCTTTTTAATTCTAGCCTGCAAGTTAATTTTTTGCCAAGTTGTTATGCAAGTCGCGTGCCTTTGAACAATAATGTCTGGGATGAAATTAAAATATCATAGTAGGTGGTACTCGATTATCTTTTCATCTGTTTCGATTTTTTTTTTTTTTGCATGTTTTGTTAAATTAATATTAATATTTTATTTACACGTTGTTTTTAAGAATGCGTTTTAATAGTTATTGTTTTAATAGGCTACTGTGTTTTTTCTCACTTTACTAGTAGATAGTAAACGATAATTCTCAAATGAATAATTGACCTTTTACAAAAAGCTTTTGATAAGGGGGAAATCAAAGAATCTGTAAGATAATGCTTAAATATTTTAACATTTATACGTTACTCATCTATTTAGATTTTAGGATATTTTAAAATTATTCATATATGTTAATGTAAATATGTTGCATATGTAAAAATTTCAGGCCAAGCAAAAATAACTTTTGGAACAGTAAGTTCGTCATTAAGCACTTTTGAGCAACTTTGTAATTAACGAAATAATTTTGCACTTCTGTGGTTTGCACAAATAGTACTAAACGTTATATATGACTATGTGTAAACACATATGATTTGTTTATATATATATGCGTGTTCGTATTTAAAATATTTCTTATAAGATCTGCCCTAAGCATGTATACTATTTAACTGATCTTAAATGTGAGCATATGTAAATAAATATGTGAATATTAACTATCCTTTACATTTTTGTTAGTTTGTGTTTTATTGCTGATTTTGGTCTCTTCTACAGATAGTATTTTCTGAACTTGTTTCAGTAATTCTCCTTGTTACTAAAAAATGCATATTCTTCTCTATCTTGTTTTCAAGATCTTTATACGGTTTTTTTTTTTAATTATGCACTTCCTTTGTACTGAAATCTATACAGACATTCTCCTTCCTTTTTAACATTTTTTTTAAAAAGATTCTCTACTTTATTCTTTTATCTGATCTTTTTTTCTCTATTTGTTTTGTGGGTTTTTCATGTTTTATTATTTATATTTGGTATCAATGATATAGGATAGTAGCGATAACATTTGTTAATATAGTCACAATATTATCCAGAGAAAAATGCTATTTCAAATTCTGCTGGGGATAGCACTCAATTATTTCTTCATATTATGTTGTCAATATTATAAGTAAGCAAAATGTCACTCATATATTGTCCAGAAGCTGATATCATACTAATGGATTTAATAATAATAAAAATTTCATTTTCTCCCCATTGTCAGGATATAGATATTTTTATTTAGCATCTCTTTTCTTCTTTGTATAATATTCAGTTCTTCAAAAATAATGTTAGCAATTTTTTTTTAAAATCTAAGCATAGTAAGTTTTACATATTTCATAATTTCCTTTTATTTTTTAATTATAATTATTCTTTATAACTCTGTGGGATTTACTTCAGAAGTAAAATAACTAAATCTGGAACTCAAGATGCATGAGTCATGGCCCAGTTCTGTTACTTACAATGCTCAAACTTTTTTTGAACTCCTGAGTAATGAACCATTCTCTTATTTAATGTTTTATTATTCTTTTAACATGTAATTAGAGGGAATTTGAACCCAGACTTTCAAATTTCCTTTAATTACCCACTCCATCAAAAAATATACAATCGATACACATACATGTGAAAATGTAAATGATCTCCAATACACGCATTTCATACCTAACCAGCACTCATCAATTGGTCCAGATCATCTTCCACACTCACATATAATCAGTGCTTGATTTGCATTAAAATATCAAATCTTCAAATCTTAATGGACAGGCTTCAATCTTCTCCATTCTCCAACTCCTCAGCCATATTTATCATTGAAAATTTGATGATGGTATATTCATTTTTTTTTTTTTTTTTTTATTTTCTTTTTTTGTGTATTTTATTTATCCTTCTATTATACTAACACAATTTAAATAAATAGAAGAGGGGGGGGGGGGAGAAAAGGCTGAATCTGGAATACTTAAATACAAGTATAGAATATATAGTTGAGCTAGATGTAATTAGAGAGGATTTGAAACCAGTCATTCAAATTTCTCATATTTCCTCTAATTACATTTAGCCTAAGAATATATATTATACTTGTATTTAAATATTCTTTGACCAGTAGGTTCATTTTTGTGCTGGTTGTTTTCAAAAAAACAGTTATGTGTAATAATTTTATAATGTTTTACTTATTTTATGATTGATTATAGTTATAGGTATCTTGGAATTTTTAAGAAGATTCCATCAGGCATTAACATGTAATCATGTATTATGATTATGTGTAATTAAAGCTTTAATCATATAGATGATTTTTGTTTAATTGAACGTAAAAAAAATATTCACATCATTTTTCAAATCAGACTTAAGTTCTAACTGGGTCAAGCCATAATAAAAATATCAATATAATATTTAATATTATACTAATAGTTTTAAACATGATAACTTCCATATTTTTTAAAATAAATTGTATTGCATTGTTATATTTATATACAGTATTTTACTGCTAAGTTTTATGCAGAACAGATATTTTAGGGTTATGACCTTGTGCATTAGTGGGAGAAGCATATGTTCTGCAATTACCAGAATTATTTCTTTGGTGGTATTATATCCATCAGTAAAAATGAAATAAATGTTAAAAATCTGCACTATAGAAAGTGCACATATCTTTTTTCAACAAAAACAAAGTTATTTGGTATTTTTAATCATAAACTTTATGGCATGACATAATAATCCCTAATCTAATAATTGATTAATGATATTCATTAATATATTTATTTGAAATGATCAGTGTCAGTGTTAAAAGTTCTAAATGATTGGTATTTATAAATCAAATTATAATAATGTGAATAAAATATCCAACCTGAATGAAATATGTATTGGTGGTTATATTGAAGGATTGCATGCAGTAGACATTCATGTTCAATTGTTGATAAATTTAAGTTTAAAAATCAAAAAATCAAATGACTGTCAGCATAGATTGGAAAATGCAGGTCTTTAATTAAGGCAAAAGCTCTTTGAAAAATAAAAGTTGTTCACAAAATGCATGTATATTAGCAAAAGATATTTTGTAATTTTTACATTGGTAAATAATTGTGATATATTGAAATTTGAGATAAGAAATGTACTGATACAAAATGAAAAAAAATATTACATCTGCTAAATTATTTATATATAGAATTAAAATTTACATTTAATAAAAAAATATTTCATTAAAATATAATAAGTATAGGTTAATATAAAGTTCTAACAAATTTACCATAAACTGGGCTGTTAATATTGAGAATACATTGTATTCACTTTGTTCTTAAATTATATATAAATTGTGCTGAGTTAAACAAATTTTGCCTTAATTAAATTAAAGCAAAGAAAAGATCATCAAAAATATGACTCAGACTAGGTCAGCATTTTCCAACAAAAGAATTGGAGTTTATATCCAAAGATGTTATTCTAAAAGTAACATTGTTGTATGAATCAGTAAGTTCATTATTATTATCTGGAGAACTTATGATAATGTTAGTGATAAACAACACCAATTTGATAATAACATTGTCAAATTTTAAATCAAATTTTATGTTGATGTTAACCTTTTGCCTTTTATTCCATAATATATCTTGTGAACAGATAAAACAAGAGAAGGAATTCAATATTTTTAAAGATTTTTTTTTTTTTTGCTGAATTAGGGTTTAAAATATGAATTGTTTTTTATGACATTATTATTATGCTTTGTGCTTTTTTTTTATTTATTTATTTATTTTTTTGCTCTCTATTTTGAAAAGTCATTTGTTATACTGTAAATATTGATATTTTTTCAAATGAACATTACTAAATAAATAACTATTTAGTATATGAATAGAAAAAAAATTTTGAATACTGGATGCCAATAATTTGGAAACTTTTCTTACTTTATACATAAAAAGGAAAAACAGATTTTTATGTAGCTACCTACAGGATAAAGATCTCTTCAACAATTCCTCATAAAATAATAGTAAAGGAATAGGCCATGTTCAGTTTCTGGGTGATGAAGATTTGAAAGATTTTTCCATCTTTGTTTTGCCTTTTATCTAAAAATATTTGGATATCCATTTGCCAATTCAAATTTGGATAATAATCTTAGGTTGGCTATGGACAAGGTCTATCTAAAAAAAATTCTAAATTTATTGAAACAAATTCTCAAGTTTATTTTATCCAGATTTAAATATATATCATCTACTATTAACCATAAAGCTATTTTTATCTTATAAGTATATTATGTGTTGTGTGTTTTTCTCATTGTTCTTATATTTTTACACTGAATTTAAAGCTTTAAAAATTGAAATGGTGAATAGATTATTAAATGGCAGCATACTATGAGTTAATATATATTGAGTATATGAAGAGAAAAACTAAATTTGAAGTAGATAATTACTGGCTCTGTACTGTTGGAAATATATGCAGTAATGATATTCCTTTAAAGCCAAAATAAAATTTTAAAAAAATCATCTTTTATAGCAATTATTTTAGAATAGAGATATAGGAGCAATTAATACATGCACATATGTATGCAATAAGGTAAGCACATATTCCAAAAAAAAATCTTAAATAAATAAAGACATATAAGAAAGTAATAAACTGATAGTAATAATCAATACTAAGTAAATTTATTATGGACTAACCTAAAAAAAAATTGAGCATGATGGGACCTCTTTTTTTTAAAAAAAAATGATAACATGCAAATTATTGATGTGTTTGGAATTATAAGAGCATTTATGATAGAAAATAAGACAAGCAAGTGGAGTTTTGATCAAATTCATGGCTCAACTTGTTATTAATGTCATATGATTAAAGTGAAGGTATTGTATTTTGGGATATATTATGAAAAAACTGGTTCATAAAAGGTTACAATATTCAGAAGGAGCATCAGTAGCAATAGGGATAAGCTTATTGTGAAATGATTTAATCATTAAAAATGTAGCCCAACACAATTAGAAATATGACAGCATGAAAATATAATTTCTCTGGTCGCCAAGATTTATTATCAGTCTTAGAATACCATTTCCGTCTCAAATATATGCAAATATAGCTATATGTTTAGTTTATATATATCATATAACTTTTTCCTATATTGATGTAATTATATATATATATATAATCATTAGAAACCAATCAACACTTAGACAATCTCAATATTAATAACAATCAACAATCTCAAACTGTTGTCAAGACAACCTCCTTTTAACAATATATAAAATAAATAAGGATCTCGTAGTATAGAGAGTATTTATATCAGACATTACCATAGCTTTGATCAAGGCCAAGTAATTTTGTTTTATTTTGAAATCAGGCTTATGATTAACAAGCCAGATCTTATTTAACCCAGATAATCATACAATCTTGATTAGTATTTATAGTTGGAGTATAAAACAAGAGTGTTAAATCACTCATATCTTTACTAATCAAGGATTGTCAAGCTTGGTAGTACTTTTTTCATAGTTTCTTTATGTGTAGGAGATGGAGAAGTCTGAACCTGATGTAGCTAATTAAAGACTGTTTTGCCTTTATTTATATTAAAACACTTCATACTCCAATGTTTATGTGCTAAATATTGAATTTTTAATGATTCCCAATCTGATGATAAAGTTAATGAATTATTTTTAAGTAGTATCACTATCACAATAAGTATTATTAAAAGCTATAATTACTTATAAGATTTCATTTTGAGCATACAAAAATTATAAATTATACCTTCTAGCTTAATGAATGATTGTTCTAAACCACTTAAACACTTATAAATACTTTGTTAAGTATATTATTATATAGGCAACAATTATATTCTTCAATATTAATTTTATATACAGCAATTTGTGAAAGCTACTGAAAACCTAGAATATTCTATAATCAAGTATATTAACAGATAAGCATTTGACACACTAAATGTAAATAGAATTGTGCATTATTTGAATTCAGGTATATCTAGAATCATGTATTTGGGTATTTTAATTTTTTATAGTTAATATTTTTATGAGTCATGACATGTCTCACTAACTATATTGTTTTTAGTGCATGGAGAACTAATGTTAACATGAGAATATGACAATTGTTGGTATACTCATCATTTGAATGCTTGGTTAGTTTTCTCTGCTAGCAAGGAATAGATAAATATCCCTTTAGTTATCATTGTTGGACAGTTTTCCATATTTTTTCTGGGATGATTCCTTGAATAAAAAGTACTGGTTCTGGATTCAAACTTTATACACTTGATAGAAGAAGCCTTTAGTTGCACACAATAAAATTGAGATTTATCATTGGTGATCAAATCTAAGTAGTTGGAGGAAGCACACAAATCAGAATGATCCAGATTTTTTAAAAAAAGTTTATGAAATTTCACCAAATAGTAAAAGGTGACCTCTAGACATTTCAATTGGAGTATTTTAAAGATACGAGCTTGTTAGAGCTATTGGTACGCTCTCTATGTGCATTTTTGTAATTACAAGCTCATAAAAGTAATGTCATGTTATATATGACTTGCTTTATTAATTATTATGTTAAGAACCCATTGCTAATAGGTGTGTTTGGCAAATTGTTAGAGAGAGATATTAGGAAATTTACTATTTTAAGATCATATTTATTTAGATTGGGCATGCAAAATGAATCCTTATAACGTAATTCTTAAAAAGTATTTTGTGTTGAATTTATTTTAAATTTTAATGAGAGAAAATCGGACCGATTAATTTTATAACCTCTAAAGAGACAAAGTAAATTCTTTTAAACAGAAATGGTTAAAAGACTGTTTTACAAAATGTTAAATATTTAGAGTAAAGAAATCATTATTTGATAATGTGAGTAAATTTTTGATTAATGGATTGGTTTATGTAGTCATTATAAAATTCATTTTTATTTTTTTTTATTTTAAAAGTTAGATTGATCACACACGTGCATCTGCTAAGGATAAAGATGCCAGTGATCATGATAATATGATGAAGGTCATTACTCAGAATATAATTATATCTTAAATCAAATAGATTTGTATAGAGTTTTATTAAAATTCATGAAGTAGCTTTTATTGTTGTGGGATAAAAATCAGCATTATCTACAAATAACCAAAAAACAGTGCTGATGAAGAATATCTATCACTACCCTACAGAAAACGGTTCTTAGATCATCAAATGCTAGTTATTAATAAATGAATAGATTACCATTCTGGAAGTCATATGATATTGGAGAACCAGAAATATAAGAGCTACTCTGGAGGTTGTATAAAGTGCAGACACCAGAAATGACAGAATGACAAAACTCATCAGGAGATCATATGAGGGTTTGTGAACCAGAAATGTCATTCATTGGGTCATATGATGCTTGAACAATAAAACCTTACTCTGCTAAGTTGAGCTTTGAAAGCTCCATCTACCACCAAACTAAATCACATAGGCTAGAAACTAATTCTAATCCAAAACCTCATTTTTGTCTTCTTTGTATACTTTTTTTCTTTTTTTTTTTTTAAATTTTATTATCATTAACCAGTCAGATTAGTGTAGAATCCAGAAATGTTAAGTCTTTTATGCTGATATTTATACAATCATACTTTATTTATACATATAATTTTTCTGGTTCAATTTTTTTTTTTATTTCTATATTCCTTCTTTATTTTTTTCTGTATTAGAATAGTCATACTCATTTATAAATAGTTGATAATGATAATAATGATGTTGCTGTTATTATATTAGATGACTACAGAGTTTTGTAAAGTGCTCATATTGTAAGCTTTTCCAATGCAGTTAATCTTATTTGCAGTAATCAGCAATGAGCTGGGTACTAACAACCTTGGAAAAATAGTATAATGTATAAAAAATAATTTCAGTTTATTCTGCAATTTCATAATGATTAGTCTATTTAATCATGGATAAATTAATTAGTATAACAAAAAGTGGTTTACCAGCAACTTAGTAGACTGGAAAAATCATTTTTTACTACATCATTTTTACACCATTTACAAATGAAAGAACTCTGGTGCTAAGATGTGGAAAATGGAGTTCAGTAGTTTTGCTCAAGGTTCTTATCAGTAATTCTATATACATGACAAACCTAACTAATGTAAATTAATGCACTAAGTAAAACTTGTGGTAAGTCTCTTCTTGGAGTAAAGGTAGTGAAAAATAATAAAAAGTAGTTTTATGAATCTAGTAGTGTAATCTTTGAAAGATAGCTGCCAACTTCAAAGACCAGACATGAGAACAAATATTAGCTGTTTGAGTGAAAATCATCAGTGTGCAGAATTAAAAGTTGTCTTAAAATATGAGACCCAACATAATCTTATTTTAATATTATTTTTCTTATTTCCCTATCACTTTAACATTATCCATGCTAATATTTACTATTCAATATTTTCCAAGTTAAACTGCTGCTCATTAACTATGGATAACTTTTGTTTTAATTAGCTTTAATGCATAAAATGGCATTTGTAAATAAGCATTTGATGAGTGCAGAGTTTGTTGAGAGAAGCATATAGTAAGATGTAAGAAAATAAAACAATCTTTAAATCACTCATTGCATGAAGTGGAATTTATGGCAATCCCTTAAAAGTATCACTGTGTTCTTATTGCTGAGTGATGAAGTTTGAGCATTTCCATTCTTTCTTTACCCTCTAGCTGACCTTAGCAATGTACTTGTACTGACCAACATTAGGCAGTTAAGTGGATTGACTATGAAATAGCTATGTAATGGAAAAATTCCAAGCCTGTTGAAAATTTTTTTTAATTTATTGAATCTGAATTTGAACCTATGTCATAGATGAAGCACTTTTGTAATAGATATCCTTTATATATAATGCAGATATAAAGTCAGTCATAAAACAGTGTGACATTTGAAATGGTGAATTTGATACTGTGTAAGCATTGCAACAAATGTTGCCTACAGTAATATCTGGAAAAGCAAGGTAATACTCAAACCCTAATGTTCATAATGATTTTTAAATGGTAAGAAAATATTGTCTGGATAGATATCTAGAAAAGTGTGTAATGCTAAAATCTTTTGCATTTTATAATCTTCAGTTAGTGAGGAAATGCTAAAAAATGTCAGTTTGGGCATATCTTAGATTTATTAGTTTATTATCAGTAGTTATATTTGTCCTGCATAATTTGGTATAATAGTAAAGTGTCAAATCCGGGCTCTCACTGTGGATTTCAGGACAGTTCTATTACTTCTATAGCTCAAAATTTTTAATAATTCTTTAGAAATAAATCATTCACTCATGTATATATGTAGTTATATTCTGACTATCTCAATGAAAGCTTTATTTGTATTTGACTTAATGAAAGCTTAAATCCTCAAGGCTTTAATTAGTTGATAATTAATGTTAAGATTTTGAGATTGATTTTAACATATTTTGAATATCCATAAATTGACTCCATACATAATGTATTTATTTCAGAAAGTATGTTTGGAACATCATATGCTGTTAAGAATGATTTTAAAATTAGGCTATTCTATAATTGATCATCTAAAAAAAATTGATATAGACAATTGGGTAATAATAAAGTGTCCATCCTTTTGAATTGATACTTGTAATCACCAATAACTTAATATATGTGAGTAATGTGTAAAAGCTTATAATATGATACAATTTAATTTTAAAAATAAAAGATTAAAATGTTAACAAGAAAAATACCAAAAAATAAAATAATATAGTTATGGAAAAAACAATGCAATATGTACATATAGTGAAATATTCTGCTTTTTGTTAAATATTACACTTCAATTTCCAGATTTATCTTTCTTCTTAAAAAGATATCAAGATATTAAATTGATTCACATTCTTATGTTTATAATTATCCAGGAAAAAAATTATTGAAGATTTTTTTTTCACTCATTGATAATAAATGACTAATTTTTTGAACATGAAATCCTAAACCAATATTAATATTAAAACAATCTTTAATACTTTGAATGGTCAAGAAGAAGACAACCACTATTATATTGTAAATCTAAAAGTAAAAAAAGACAAGTGTTTTTTTTTTTTAGTTTTAATCAGTTTAAATTGAAAACTCTCTCATCAAATTTTCACATATGAGTATACATATTTCAAAAATAAATGATTTTTTTTTTTTGCTGAACATGTAGACAACTTTCTCATACATCTTTTTTAATCAAATATTTTCATTTTACCATCTTAAGAAAATGTTTCAAATTGCTTTAAGCTTGATAGTGTAGTCATAAGTATTAACTTTGCACTTGGAGTCAATCATTTTAAACAAAATTTTTATTCAATAATTTGTAGATATAATGTGGCATAAAATAATATTTTCCATTTTAATAGTGATCACGTGACTGGTCCTACACTCAGTATGTAGATAACATGATTGAATCTTTCATTGACTGTGAGAGATCGTATAATTGAGTTTTGTGAGTATGTAACATAAAATGATTAAGTCCTGATTGCATAGAGTGGGTGAGATTGCATAACTGAGATGAGTATTGAATATGTGAAATTACATGATTGAGTTTTGCACTAAATCTCAGATTATACTGAATGATCATGAAACTGTGACCTGCATTGAGTGTGTGAAAAAACATAACAGTCTTGCACTAAGAGTGTCAAATCACATGAATGAGTCCTGCACAAATTGTATGATACATCTTAGCATTTTGTACTGAGCATGTAGAATAAGGAAATTGTTGACTGACAGATAATTCATGCTACTATTTTGTAATAAGGCTAGCACATGCCAAAATTTATAATTCATATTTATAAATTGCTATTTTGTTTTATTTTAAACTGTAAGTTAGTGAAATCATGAATTGTTCAGTCTGCAGATAAAGAAAAGCTGCTGTATTTAAAAATTTCCCAATAATATCTCTACTTTAATCTCTTTTTTAAAAAAAAAAATCCAAATAGTATCATAAAATTAATTAAAGTATATTCAAATAAAACTGCAAATATAGAAATGTAAACTTTGAAATGAAGATAATTTGGGGAGTTTGACATTCACTTATAAGATATATATATATATATATATATATATATATATATATATATATATATATATATATATATATATATATATATATATATATATATATATATATATTTAGAATAAGTAGTTCAAATTGAAAAGAATGATAAGAGAAACAATGTTTTGTGATAACAGTTATAATCTTCAAAGACATAGAGGTGACATGATCTAAATCATCTTTTGTGTTTTAGTCAATAAACAAAATTTGATAGAGAGTAATATCTCATTAAAGACTTTTCATCAAATGTGAAGATGCTTTGATTGATCACTATGCCAGGATGTTTGTGAATGCATTCGAATTTTTTAAAATTGTGAAAATTTCATTTAATAATTATATGGTTAGTTGATCAGCAGATCATGTTACATTCAAGCAACTAACTAGAAGAATGAGCATAACAGACTCAATTATCTGACCAAATAGAGAATTTTCTCCGTCTGTTCAATTAAGAATTGATTCAGAAACATTGACCTCTTAAGTTCGTCATTCTACTATTGAACTAAACTTCTTATTTTAATAACAAGAACAAATAGCTAATGGTTGTTATCTAAAAATGGACAACTAAATTGCTTCACTATGAGATAATGTAGATACTTTTAATATTTATATATTAAATAGAAGATTTTTGTAGATTTATAGACTTAAATGTTAGAAATTTAAAAGGATTTTTATATATATTCATAAATAATTTTTGAGTATAATGTAATGAAGCAAAATACCAATTTAAAACAAGTATTGCAAACTGAAATTATGCTCTCTAGCAATGGTATTTATCTAAAATAATAAGTTAAAAGTTAAATTTACTTTTGGCTTAAAATATTTTAGACAAATACCATCATTAGATGTCATAATTTGAGGCTGCAATGCTTGTTTTTGAGTAGTACATTTATTCATTACATTATAGTGAAAATTATTTATAAAAATGCACAGATTAATTCTGTTAAATTCTAAATGTTTAATAACAAATGCCAAAAACAAACTAGTAAAATATAATAAACCAACTACCAATTCAAAATTAAATCATTAGCCAAAATCAAATTAAAATTTACTATCCAATGGTTTTCTTGTGAAAGCAGACTTTTCAAGAAATATATATTTATAAATTTTAAAAATATAAATTAAACTTCCATTCTGCCACACATTATTGAAATATATGAACAATGAAACAGAAAAAGGCTAATGACCACCAGGAGGAGTAGAAGTTTTGAATATGCCTTAAGGTGATATTACACATGGAAAAAAAGAGACGAAGTTGAGTTATTCCATGTGATTTTGTATAGTTAAAAGAAATAAATATATTAATCTTTAATTGACATTTAGGTTTAATGTTAATATCTGATGGATAATTTCCAGTTCAAATAATTATTAATAATAATCATTAATGCAGAGGTCCCCAACCCTATGCCCGCGGGCACCATGGCGCCCGCAGACCATTTTATGTGTGCCCGCCGCTATCTGAACACGATAAAAAATTATTTATCTGATACAAATAAATTTAATTTTTGATTTTTTTTTATGAATTATTGTATTATATTGTAATCAAATTGTAGGATATACTATACTTTTACAGCGTAAAAATATAAACGTCAATTATATGTTAAAATTTAATTTTTGAAATAAATATTTTTTTGTACATTATGGGTATTATTAACAATATCCAACTATAAATTTACATGTGATGTGATGTAATGAACTGTGGCTTCTCCGTAAACGAAGTCAAGAATATCTCAGCAATTATGTCCAGATAAAAAATAAATGGTGCCCGCCACCTGGCCGGTATTATGGAATCTGCTCTTAAGTGCAAAAAGTTGGGGACCCCTGATTTACATAAATAAAGATTGAATCAATAATGATGCAATAATAATTATATAATTAGATGCTTAGAAGTGACATGTTGAGTACTAAGTTTCATTTAACTGTTTAAATATTGAGATTTTTTTTTTTTTTAAATTAGCGGAGAATCGATATCAGAATGCTTTTAGAATCTGCTAAAGTAACTTCTAAGCTAAATCGCATACGCAAACTACTATATTTACAAACTCAAAAGAAATTATTATAGAATTAAATTTGTATATGATGGAAAAACAATATTTGAAGCACTGAATTAAAAACGTTGAGAAAATCTT
Source organism: Epiperipatus broadwayi (assembly GCA_028023455.1). Classification (NCBI taxonomy): domain Eukaryota; kingdom Metazoa; phylum Onychophora; class Udeonychophora; order Euonychophora; family Peripatidae; genus Epiperipatus; species Epiperipatus broadwayi. Next base: position 1,291,268 of record JAQFVV010000013.1, read on the forward strand.
TTGATATTGTAAAAATTAGAAAGCAATTCCCTGATTTGTTTTTTAAAATAGAGAGGGGGGGCAGCAAGGCATGTTGTATATCAGGGGTCCCCAACCCTATGTTCACGGTCACCATGGTGCCCGCAGACCATTTTACGTGTGCCCGCCACTATCCGAACATGATAAAAAATTATTTATCTGATACAAATAAATTTAATTTTTAAAATTTCTTATAAATTATTGTATTATATTGTAATCAAATTGTAGGGCATACTATATTTTTACAGCATAAAAATAAAAACGTTAATTATATGTTAAAATGTTATTTTTGAAATAAATATTTTTTTGTACATTACGTGTATTATTAACAATATCCAACCATAAATTAACATTGAAAAAATAAATGGTGCCCGCCACCTGGCCGGTATTATAGAATGTGCTCTTAAGTGCAAAAAGGTTGGGGACCCCTGCATTAATATATTTATGTGAAATGATTGATGATAAAGTTATGAATTCAGAAAGTTTGACACTTATAATCAATGTGTAATAATATACATATTAAATTTACTACAGTTTTATCCACAAATATCTATTTTCCCTCACTCACACATTTAACAACATTCACTTTAGGTAAATTTATTGATATTATTACTAATCATTTATTAGGCTAAAGATTATTATATATACCATTTTTAGCTTAGATATAAACTTTAAACATAATTGAAGATTAATATATTTATTCTTATTAAATATAATCATGTGATAAAATTAATACAATTCCATATCATTTTTCCTATATGTAATATTCTAGATATATTTAAAATGTATTTCATCACGCATATTTATTTATTTCAAATACATGCTGTTACATGTATGATCGTGCAAAAAAATTGGCACTTGTAAATTAATTTGTAATGATTTAATAAGGATAAATATTGAATAAAGTTAATGAAGATATATGAAATATTATGATTATGACAATTTGGAGAGAACTAGTTTAGACAGAAATACTTAGAGTTCATCTACTTTTTTCAGGTGTCTTTATATGTGTGTTGAAATGTATAGAGTATTTAGTAGAATAAAAAAAATTAAGGCTATAGATATAAATATGAAAGCTATTGGGGGATCCTTCATATCAAATTGCAATTTGCTTTTTAATTACATTTAAAGAGTTCTATGTTTCAGCATTATAATAACTACTTAATTAAAAATATCGATTTGGCTTATTTAAAAACTGCAATTTAATTCATTTAGCTTGTGGATTTTTTGACAACTTAACTAATAATAAAATATCATAAAGAAACCTGTAAAGTTTTCAACTGGTAATTAAATTCCTAGTACTATTAAATCCTTCAATTTTTTCACTGTAACCATACATTTGTGAATCACTGATTATGTGATTTATAAATTGTAACTATCACATTTATATAGATACACAGCTAATAAATTCTATTCATTATGAGGCACATGAGCACAGTTGTTATTAATCTGTTGATAAAACTCCACTTGTGTCTAGGAAAATCGAGATCATTTGGCTTTATTGCTGAATCTAGAAAAAGAAATTATTGAAATATTAGGTGGTAAAACTATAACTTGAGTTATTGAAAAGTCTGATCTGATTAGTAACTTTTCATATATTTTCTTTGAAGAAATTTTCCTGTTAATATCTGGGAACAAATATGTGAAAGTACAGACTTGAGTATGCAAATAATATTTCTCATGGTAATACTTTATTGAGTATATCAAAATTTAGTGCAGATACTTTTTCTCTAATAAGAGCACATGATTTAATAGAAGAAAATATTAGTAGTAAGGAAGCTGTAATGGACTATTTACATCACAGCCCCAAATAGCGCCAACTAATTTTCCAAGAAGGTAAGAGATCTTGTAAATTCATAACTAAAGTACAAATGTTTTAATACTGTGAATTTATATTTAAAATAAATGGCAAAATAATATAATTATTAAATAAAATAATTGAACGGTTTCTCACAATTCGTAAGAAATTCGAGTAACTGAAATATCCGAATTGGATCCGTGATTTATGGATCTTGAGCTTCAGAGGCTGCCACTCTGCTCCTGCACTAAACTACACAAGACTTTGCATTAAACAAAAGTGATCAACACATTTATTTAGTGTAATTAAAACTCTTTATTTTAATGAAGAAGTCGGTCTTATTTAACGAATATTATTCTATCTAATCAAATGGCTTGATTAGGAAGTTTGTGTTTCGAATAAGATAGCAAATACCCTTTATTTATAATGTTATTAAATATTAAAATTCAAGTTTTCTCTTTTTAAAAAAAAAAAGATTTTATTATTAAAAAATGTAAAGGGTATTGATTATTTTTTAAATAGAATTTTTAAAGAAACACTTTCTATCTATAATTTGTACTCTTACATATTAATTGACAGATGTTAATCAGATGAGAGGTAACTTTTTTGTAATTTTTTAAAAAACAGATGAAACATTTGGCTTAGTCAACTTTTATTTAAAAGCAGAAAATTAAATTGAATTTCTCTTTTTCTTCGTTATTGCTTCCCTGATTAATAATGAATAAAAAAAATATTTCATTTTACTCTAGATTCAGTTCTAAGATATTTTAATGCATTTGTTTAAAATCAAGGGTTAAATATATGTGTAACTTTTCTGCAGAAAACCATGATGGTGTAACTAAGCAACAGCTCTTAAAACTAAGCATGTACTCATAATTTCATGGATGGATAATGCAAGTATTATAAATTGTCATGCATGTTGTGTGCTCAAATGTATGTGGAAATAAGTTAGTATAATACTATGTGCAAATGACAGGATCCACGTAATGGTAATTTTCCAATGTGGCAAATATACATGTTAAGCTTTTTGCCAAAAAATATTTTGCATTAACAAGGCAATACTGTAACCAAGAGACTCCTCTCCATTCATAGTTTTGCCATTGCCTGCCATGATTTATCCTTTTAATATTTCAGTTATATTATAACTTTATTATAATTAAAATTTATAAAACCTAAAATTTTTAATCTTCAAAAACTAATAAAAAAATTGATTTTTCAATTAGTTAATTTTCCCAATTACAAATTAATTATTTAATTGTATGCAAAATTTTCTACTTAGAGTCAAGTAGAATGACTAAGCACAGAGAATTATAACCAAATAATTGTACTTGGTCAATGATAGTTACCATTGCTTACGATGGTAAGTATAGCAACTTACACAATCTAATTTTAGAACTGTATCATAAATTTTAACGAATCCTAACATCACTTGAAGCTTAAAATTCAGTTAAATTACAAAATTTTTATTTATAGTAAACTTTCTCCATTGTACTGATTAATTTATGGTAGACAAAAATTTGTCAACTTATATATTTATCATCATAAGATAGTTATTTCTGAAGTTAATCCCCTTACAAGTAAAGAAATTGCATTATACAAATTAATAAACAGTAGTTAGGCTATAGCTTTTATTTTCATGGTAGGACACCATGTTAATGCATATAATAAATATAACAAAAATTCATGCACACATATGCCCTTCATTTATTTTTTATTAATGGGCATCTCATCTAACTGAATCAGTTATCAGAGACATAGGTGAAATGAAAACATCAGGGCTTGTATAATTTTTTATTTCAAACATTAATGATGCTTTTGACAATTATACTTTTATTTAGTTTGTTGTGACTGGTTCACAGTTATAGTGGTCTGCTGAAGGCATTTCTCATGCAAAAACAAATTTGAGTTTAAAAATTTGGAATATATAATGTATGAACACAAGCTATTAAAAAATATATATATAATGACTTAACTAAAACCATTTTTTGCTATTAGTGCATTGACTATTCTGCTGAATCATTTGATTTGCATAAGATAGTGTGCTCTGAATGATCATTTATTCTGTTGAATTTATGCCTACCTTAGAAAAATAGATTGTGTAAAAGATAACTGTTGCTAATTTATATTATATATAAGCTTTTCTGTTTATTTTAACACAATAGGAGAATGACTTCAGTCAAAAATCTCTTGATCAAAGTGATCAACCTATCATTTTTGCTGCTTGGGTGTTAGATGATATCCTAGGAAATTAATCATTTTATTATTTATATATATATATATTATTGTATTTATATATATATATATTATTGTATTTACACCTACTATATATTGTTATAGAAACATAAGGTCCTATGTACAGCAACATTTGATGAAAAATCAACATCTCTTGTATTTTTATCACTTAAGCCTGATATCATCTGCTATCTGGGAAATAATTGAAATCATCTCAAATTAAAAACTCAGCTTCTATAGATTCACAGTGCTCAATTTAATATTAAGATTTGAATGTGAAATTAAATCTTCCTTTGTATTAGCTTGATGCTAACTGACAAGACAGAGGATATAATCCAAGTTATTATTTAATAATCTTGTTTTCAAGTAAACATTTCAATCATATAATATTAATTAATTACCACATAAATAAGTAATCTACTGATGTTATTGTATGTACAACTTTTATAAAAATTGATTAAAACATACAGTTTTATATACAGCATAGATGAGAAAACAATTTTTTGCAAGATCTATATTTCTGTCAATCAAATTTTGAAGTCATCAGCCGCTCAAGAAACCAATTGACATCACATCAAAATAGCAACTCATTTTCAGTTTAAATAGACTCAGTGTTCAATTTAATATTAAAAGTGTGAACATTAATTTAATGATAAATTAATTAAAGCCTTCCTTTACCATTAAAATTCACATTTAAGTTTTAATATTAAATTAAATATTGTGAATCTATTTTAAATAAACAGAAACTGAGTTGCTATATTTGATGTGATCTCAATTAGTCTCCTAAGCAGCTGGTGACACCAGCTTTGTTTGACAGAAATACACATTCTGCAAGAGATTCTCTAGACAGTGTAAAATGAATGATAATAGTTAGATATTTCTATATTCAGACTAAAATGTATCTATGAAAATATTTAAATACTATATTATAAGCCATTCTGACTTATAAACTAAGCTTGAATAATTCATAGTATTATAAAGAATTCAACATTCCAATAGTCAAAATTTAAATATTTTAAAAATATTAATCATAATAAATGTGTGAAATATCAATGTTTTTATGTGATAGAGTAAGAATTTTTGTTTCAGTGATTATTTTGGAATTAATAAAAAAAATTAGATAATATTATTTTTATTTGAGATAGTATTATTTTATTAAAATAAAAGAAACTGAGAGAGAAACTTTTCTGCAAACTACAATCAAACATTAATTTTTGATATCAAAAATGGAAAAAATAAATTAATGTGACAGTTTTATAATTACACTTATTGAAGTTAAATGTAAATTGAAATTATTTGTAAATTAAATATAAAAACTTAAATCATAAAATATTTGGTTTTATATAAAGTAAATGTAAAAGTTAATTAAGGGAAAGATAATTAATGTGTTTATCTGAAGTAAATTACAACAATAAAACTAGTAATTTTTGGATTAATATAAATAACATATTTTTAAATAACTGATTACATGGAGTAATTGATTTAGGACAAATAGGAATGTTGGCTCCTTTAGATTATTCCAATTTATATCTTTGTTTATTCAGATTATCCAAAAAATTCAAGCATAATTATACTAAAGCTGTAAAGTGGAAAGCTATAGTTTGAAATTAGGAAGGAGAGAGAGTATAATTCACTTACATTTGCCAAACTAAAATCAATTCACCCATAGGATAGCTAATTGGCACCACAGATGGAATTGTAAGTATTATACTAATTTATCTGTATTTTTAAATATGCTCTACTTCCATATAATGGATAAAAATATCAAAATGTTAATGATACTGTTTATGAACTGTTGTTTTCTTCCAGCCAATAAGTATGAAAGAAGGACATCTAATTCTCTGAATACCTAAGCAAGTCATTTCCTGCTAAATTTATGAATTTGGAAAATAATTGACCTGTCTACAATATATTCTTTGTCACAAGATGAGAAGAATCATAAAAATGCAAGAATAATTAATGATGAAACCAATAGAAAAGCTAAACTGATGTACAAGTCTGGTAAAAGAATTGATTTGAAAAATATATCTTATATTAAAGAGCTCTAATAAAATCCTATAAAGTGCACTAAATGTAATATAAACTGTAGATGAAAATTCAAATTTTACAAAATTTAAAATGTATGTTTTTAAAAAGCCTTTATTTTGTAAATAGTTTAACATAGAATTTTATTTTTTGTAACTTTCAAAATTTATAAATATCTTTTGCTTTTAAAATCTAACATTTATCATATTTTTTAATAAATAATATTTGAAATTTATGTATATAATCATGATTTGATTTGCAAAAAAAAAATCAAATTTTACCCTTAATCGAATTCTAAGTCATGGACATGATATATTGTTGCATCTGGTAATTTTCTTCATATATACATACAACACATATATAAAATAGATTAGAAAAATGCTCCCATCACAACTTATACATATATATATATATATAGTTGATTACTCTTAGTTAATGAACTTATATATATATATATATATATAGTTGATTACTCTTAGTTAATGAATTCTTTAAGCAATTGAAGGTACATGTAAGCATTTTACTAACATGTATACATTTTATCTCTAAGGTTAATGTTATTACCTGTACAAACTACAAATATTTTTTCCAAATCTAAGCAATAAATTGAATAATCTATTTCACTAGTATTATTCTTTTTTAGTAATTTGTGGAGAAGAATAACATGTGTGTATATTTTTCTATTATTAATAATGACACAGTTATTTATTTTATTTTACATTTTATTAATTATGTTTTTACAATTTTGTATCTCTTATAATATTACACTTTTATTAATGTTTTTTCAAGCGTTGGTAGTCGAGAAGTCAGCTCAGCTGCCTTACAAGCAGTTGACCTGAGTTAGCAGGTTCGCTTCCCAGCCGATGTTATGACACATGAGAAAAAAAATTTTTATTAAGGTTTTGTATCAAAGATAATATTTATTCTCTAAAATTGTATTCTATGTTAGACTGTACAATTCCTGTAAGTATATATAAACTGCATTTAATAATCAGGGAATGTGAGCAATGGATTGTGTAGAGGTGTATAAAAAATGGTAAAACAAATCAATCCAAGGAATAACAATAGCAGCCTCATACAGCAATGTAAATTGTGTTTAAAGGAGATTAAAAAAGGATTGCATAAGTACATACAATTGTTCCTATATATGAGTTTAAATTTGATACTACTAAACATAGAATATGGGAATTGTATCCCAAGTAGGTGTGGAATCTTGGATTTTATAGCAGTACTATTGTCAAGTACATAAGATGATTGCCCTGTAAAAGATAACTTCCCATCAGCTAAATCTTCTTAATTGATCCAACAATATCGATTGTGTAATGGATTAAGCTTCCCAATTATAAATTATAAAAATTAGATTTATGTTTACAAGATTTTTGATTTTTTTTTATTCTTGAAATTTAAATTAATCGTGCATTTCAAAATTTAAATATTTATCATTAAGTCTGGATAATGTTTTAGGACTGATGTTTTATTCCAGAACTAACTATGAAATACTTGTTCAAATTGAAACACATATAATTATATATATATATATATATATTTTTTTTTTTTTTTTTTTTTTTTTTTTTTTTTTTTTTTTTTTTTTTTTTTTTTTTTAACAAAAAAAAGAGAAATTTGGTGGTTTTTTTTTAATTCTTATCACAATTTAATTTTTTCCCTTTCTATTTCTTTTATTTTAAAAAAATAAAAGAAAAAAAAAATTAAAACATATATTATAAAATAAAATATTATATAATAAATAAAAAAAAAAAAAGCTAACTAAAAAAAAAAAATAACACACAAAAATCTTTATAGGAAGAAAAGAAAAAAAAAAAGATTTTTTTTTTTATATTAAAATATTATATGTATATGTACAAAATATATATATATGTGTGTGTGTGTGTGTGTGTGTGTGTGTGTGTACAACAATGCATTATTACTATAATACTGTATTTTATATACATGGGTATGTAAATATATCTATATATAATATATCCTATAAATATATGTATATGTTGAAAAAAATATACATCTGTATGAATATGTAGAAGCAGACATAACACATGTTGAATATATATGTGTGTGCATGGATATAAATAAATGAATATTGTGGAAGTAATGTAATTTTTTTAGTATTTTTTATTGCAATGATTTAATTAATTAGGATTTTAAAAAATTAGTGAGTTATTTAATTTACAGATAATACATATATCTATTTATTCATATGAAGAAATCTTACATAAGAATTTTACATTAATGACTCACAACATGTGTATATTTATTTGTAGGCAATTATATTTTATAATGAACATTTTTATATTCATGTATGTGATTTCATATATCTTCTTTGTGGGTACATATATAAAGATATCTGTATTTATGTGTCGGGTGCTGTGCTCAGGCTAACAAGAGACTCCACAGGTAGCAGATAATAGAATGACCTTCAGACAAGAAGGAATAATGCCCAACCAAGAGTTCCTCCTACTTTCTTGTACAATAGGTATTTGGTTCATCAAAGGCTAGTAACTGTTTCTCATATGAATAGTCTTTTTTATTTCATTATTTTTATTCTTCAATCAGTTCAGTTAGTGCAGGGTCCAGTTACAATGAGTTTCTTGTATCATTGATCATTTCCCTAAACTAACTGTGATGATGGAATTTGTGTTTATGCAACATTATTTTTATCCTTGGACTACATGCTCTGTATTCCAATTCCATTTTTTAGCATAAATCCTCAAGAATTAAGAAAGCAATGATGGGAACAGGTTTAGTAGATTCGAGGTCTTTAGATATGATCTTTTATCAAAATAATACAATCACTAATGAGTCAGTTTGGATTTAAGAAAGGAATTTTACCCAGCAAATGTTGAATGTTTAGGGAACCCTATTTAGGAGTCCCCTGTCTATCATAGAAATAGGAAATGTTTAGAAAATAATCTAAAAATGACCCATCTCACTCAGTTAGGCTAGGCTGTTATATGTAACCTATTACAGTAATACAAATAATAGTTATATCATAAAAGTGGAAAAGCAGGAAGTAATGATAATACTAAGGATAAGTATTTACAAGTCTAATTTCTTTTTAAATATAGATATATGGAAATATGCAATTTTTACTTAATACAAACTCTTGAAGACCAGAATAAAGAATATCACTGGTGGCTAAGGAGATGCTGAGACTTTAAATTAATATAACTCCTCTTAATGAAACACATCTTTCAGGGGAAGGAAATTTAATAGAATAACTGGATGGCTACAAGATTTTTTGTAAGGACAGTCGATTATATGAGAATGAATGATGTTGGATTTGCTGTAAAGTCTAATTTAGTATCTTCTATCTTTGGTATTCATCATAGTATCAATAAAAGCTAATGGGACTGAAACTTGCCATGCACAATAATATTAGTGCTCATTTTATTAGTGCTTATGCTCCAACTTTAGATTCAGAATAATGAAAAGAAGCTTTTATTTCTTGCTGGATAATATTATTTTATTAATACCATGAAATTTTCTTCTTGGAGACTTTAATGTATTATGTTGGTACAAATAAAAGACTTGGTCAAAAGTTATTGGAAATACAGTGTAATGATGAACTACATTGTATTAATATACACAATTGAAATTATATGCTATCTAAAACAAACAAAAAACATTAAAATTTGTAAATTTAATACATTTTACACTATGAAAACAGCCATTTTTTGTCTCTGAGTGATGTACATGATTACATTTAAAAAAAATAAAATCTATGAATAAATTTTACAATATGCCAACAGCCATTTTTTTTGTTGCCTTGGAGTGCAGTACATGATCATGTTTTTAATAAAATGTTTTTGGTATATGTTGAAAGCATATACATTTTTTTATTTCTTTATTATTCTTTTATGAATAGTATTTTACATAATAAATTGTTTTTAAGTGTAATGCTAAAAGTTTTACAAAATTTAAAACATACTTAAAGTTAATTCTGAGTTCAAAACATCAAAAACATAAAGTTAATTCTCAGTCAAAAACATTGAAAACTTTAGAGATATTATAATTTCTTAATGATAAAGCAACTATTACATTTCTATAAGAGAAATAATTATTGAAAAAAAAAAAAAGAATATTGCCAAGAGAATATTTAATTGTGATGAAAGTCAGACATTCTGCTATACTTTTTATTTAAAAATAAAAATATGGTACAATAAGTTTTTTTCCTTATTTTTATTTTTTTAGTGAATGAATAAATGAATAAGTGAATGCATAATCAGTAAAGTATATGTGAATATGTCCCCTCAAATTATTATTAATAACAATATTTTTTTTAAATTTTGCTTATACTATAATCCTAATTTACATATGTATACTGTGTGTGCACATGTTGAAAAGAATAATACATTTGCAATTCAATATACTATACATATTTCATTCTATTCAAAGTTTATCAACTAAATATGAGCAGTTATATGTGATGTATGTGAGGAAGGCTTAGAACAAAATATAGTAAAATCATGCTTTTTCTGTAACGATATTGATGCTGTAAATTCAAATGGTCTATTGTTACTTAATTGTTTAGATTGAAAAACTTTTAAAGGAACATGCATGTATTCATGCTCAAAATAAAGACATTTAATAGAATGTATTTAGTTAAGAATAAGAATTGAAAAGAAATTCATATTATGTTAGCAAATTACAAGCACAGATTGTTGGATGGATCATATATTAATCATTCCAAAATTAAAATGATAGCTGCATTACAAACTAGATCATATTCATAAAACAATTCATGTTTATCATTTCAATAGCTATTAAAAACTAAAATTGCTCATTTGAATCTCCTGGATTGTCATATTGTTTAAGCATAGAATTATTTTAAATAATGTATTTACAAATAAATTTATTTTGGGATTCTTTTCTAACAATTACTGTATTATTGGTAAGCTAATTAAAAAGAAACTTGGCATTTTCTGCTTGGCAGAAGTTAAACAAATGACAAGAAGGCTGTAAAATGATTGATGGATTAAAATTGCAAAAAAGAAGAGACATTTGATGATTTTTTTTAGATTGTTTTTTTAAAGAGTGAAAGCAATATATGGATCTGAGAAATGATATCACAATCCTATTAAATTCCTCAATGACCTTACTTTTATATGATCACAATGTTATTTTGAACAGATGAAAAGAGTCTTTTAATCATCTTTTGAATAATGATACAAGAATTGAAATGATGACTTTTACTGATATATCCATTTTATGTACTCATTTAAATTTGCACAAATTTATCTAGCTTAGTGAAGTCAAAACAACACTTTGTAATTTTAAAAATGGAAGGCTTATAAGTTCTGATGAAATACCTGAAGTTGTTTTAAAATAGGGTGGTAATATGTTAGCTTCAAAAATATTGGAATTTTTTAAAATTATATGACTCATAAAAGATTCTGATCTTAAGAATGTTTCTATTGTTCCAAATTTTAAAAATAAAGGGAATAGACAATATTGTAATAATTATCATGTAATATCATTATTATCCACTGCAGCAAAGATACTTTCAAGAATTTCATTGAATATGTTGCTTTCAGTCATATATGAATGATTACCAGAGACAATTTAGTTTTATAGAATCAACAAGCATTATAGACATGTTTTTTGTTACCAGGAAATTGCAAGAAAAGTTTCAAAAACAAAAGAATCATTAATATTGCTTTTGTGGATTTAATCAAAACATTTGATTCAGGTATTTGAACATGTTTATGGCATTTGAAATTAATTGGTGGTTTACAATGTATTTATATTATACAGCATCTACATAATGGAAGGAGAGGATGTATGCAAAAGGTATTTGAACATGTTTATGGCATTTGAAATTAATTGGTGGTTTACAATGTATTTATATTATACAGCATCTACATAATGGAAGGAGAGGATGTATGCAAAATTTATTATACAGTATCTACATAATGGAAGGAGAGGATGTATGGAAAATCTGAAACATTTTAAATGAGAACTGGTGTTTAATAAGAATGTGTACTTGTACCAACATTGTTTTCACTTTTTATGATGGTTGTATTTGGCCCTATTTCTAGGAGGCTTAATGAAACAGTGATCAAGACAGAATATAGTTTTATTGGTAGAATTTTTAATTTCAATAAAGCAAAAACAAGAATTTTGTCTTCTTGGTTCAAAATTTACTGATGCTAATGAATGTGCTATTTTCCAGTTCAAAAGATGATTTGTAGAATGTACTTAATGTTTTGAATGCAACATTTAAAGATTTTAATTTAATAATTCATGTTCAAAAAAGCCAGTGGTGGAAAAAAATTCTTAGCAACTTTTAACTTGGATGATTATTAACTTTAAAATGTAAAACAATTTAAAGACATTCATAGTTTTGTATGAACTAGAAAGCTATTGGGGTTTCTACATCGATCCAATATGTTGCTGCTGCTTTAAAAGGATATCTCATCATAGGAAAATAACTACCCCAACTACTTTAGTTGTATTAAAGTTATTTTATCTAGTTTATTGTATAAAAGTGAAACTTTGACACCTTATCAACACAATATAAAAGCATTAGAAAAGTTTCATTTAATGATGCTCCATAAAAAAAGTTAAAATTCAGTGCAAGATCATAAAACCAATTAACATGTTCTTCAACTTATTGATTATTATACTGTTGAGTTTATATTGTAAAATCACATCTTGGATTGATTATGTAAAATGAATGAATAGTGCAAGACTTTCTAAAAAGGTATTTTTTGGTAAACATGGTTTTCATGAGAGAGGTAGATCCTAATTATAGTGTAAAGGTTATCTCAAAATTGATTATTTCTATTACAAAGATATGGTAGAGAATAAAATACATTGGAGAACTACAATTAATCATGGTATTAAAATATTCCAGAAAGAACAATTTTCTAGTGAAGAAATTAAAAGTCAACATCGTAAAATACCATATAAGAAAAGCATGTCCTACATATGGATTTATTGTGATTCATAGATTGGTTGGTATAGTTATTGCAAAACTCATTTTTAAAGGCAGTTTTTTTTATTTTCCTGGAGTTGGAATGGTCATATTGATCATGTGTAGCTGTTATATATAGATATATGTACATGTGGAAATAAATCAATATCAATAATAACAATAGTATTTTATATATATATAATATTTATTATATATATTTAATTTGTATTTATAGTTATACTCATCATTATCAATAATATTTTGAACAATTGTCTATCCACTGCAGGATGATCTTCAAATTTTATATAATTTCTCTGATTCCTAGCTTTTCTTCTCCACAATACATCAGCAAACTTTCTTATTTCATCCATCTATCTAACATGCAGTCTCTTTCTAGGTCTCTTATAATCTTTGGGATGCAATCTAAAACTTCAGCCGTCCATCTACTATCATCCCTTCAAGCAGTATGACCATCCCAGCTCCATATCAGTCTCTTCTTTTAATAAGTCAGTGATACTTATTTATAAACTACATTAATTCATAATAATGTTGTCATAGTTTTATTTATTGTAAATAATATAATATTAAAATATATGGGCAAAATAAAATTATAACTTATTTCAAAAAACAAATCCTAGTTGTCATTAATGAATAATATTTCTATAGTGTAAATTTCATTACACCACTCTCATGCAAAATAGGAACTAGTTTCTGTCCATTTTTAACATCTTGTGAAATGATGTAATCATAAACATATGACCAAAGACGTGTGAAAAAGATCTATGATTCCAAAATGCACATTTCATGCTGAACCAGCACTCATTAGTTTGCCCATATCTTACATATATATTTACTATTGTATAAATATAGATAACAAATTATTATAGTTTATGTGTCAAATGAGCTGTCCTCATTACTTTGACACAAATCATTTAATGAAAGTATAGTAATAATTTTTATTAGATATTCATTAGAGTAGAGATTATTCAATGAATAACTAATAAAATTATTAATTTAGGTATTATTATATATAATGTTCTGTTATCTGGTAATAGATTCATGTATTCAATGTATATCATGTTGAAGAGGTCAATAAAACATTATTGAAAAAAACTTTATACAGTATTGGTTATTAAATAATCTATTTGTGTATTATTTATTAACAATCAAAAAACAATAAATTATATGATTATTTCCATTTTAGGACAATAATTTTATACGTGTCTATATGTACATGACTACTTATAATTTTCTAATGAAAAACTAATGGACTGAAATTATTTTGCCTGGATTTAAATACAGTGGCTACTGCTAATCAAAATAATTATAAGTCATATACGTAATTTCTCCATTAAAAAATCTTAAGCAATTATTAATCTGTGATTATAGTTTAACTTTAAATATCCCTATGCATATATACACACACATAAAGCATTCACTGTTATAAATGTGATGTGGTGAACTAGCCTTAACATTAATAATAATTTTACAATTCCATTTTCCTTGTTATTGAATGTTAATTCATATACAAGTGAAAATGTTTAACCCAACATCCTTGGTTCAATACCTTTTTTGGATTTGTAAATTTTTTGGTTTTCCAGAATAGACTTTTTTACTCACCATTATAAATTCAAGCTTTGATAAAATAGAAGAAAACGCAACTTATTGCAATATCATATTATTTTCTAAGTCTGTTAATTTATTTATTGTAAAAAATTAAATTTTCTTTGAAATATTATTTGAATATTAAATTTTGAACAATAGATATTTGTATTAATGACATTTTACCTACATTGCTTTTTATCAAAAATTATCTTGCCATCACATGGTATGAATTAATATCATTTTCCTATGAGCATTGAGAATATTTGATGAGTTTTATTATGTGGCAATTAAGGTTCATGCAATATTTGTTGAAAACTTAATATCTTCAGTTGTCTGATGGGAAAACATCTTTACTTAAGTAAATAGGTCTTCACAACCATATGGTTCAAGTTAACATGAAGTCTGATTTAAAATATGAAACTAAAAACACTGTTTAGAGTTATATAGTGCATATTAAGTTGATGATAACTTTTAAAAAAACATATAATACATAGATATTAGAAAATCAATTTAGTATTTTATATAACCACCATGGCCAAACTGTGACTTGTGAACTATGTGTGGCTCTCTAAACAGTCCAATATGGCTCCCACAAAACTTTTGGAATAAAATCATGATATAATTTACATTAGCATGATATATTTACATTTTATTTTGAAACTATATGTGCTTTATTCTTTTGTGGTAGTGATTACATTATCAATTTTAAGGTTTTTATTATTACTGTTTCCTGGAAATATAATACATTGTTTGAATTTATCGGAAAATTATATATCAAATATTGATTCTGTTGAATATTTCAAAAATGTAATTGTGGATCTTAAATATATCTCAATTTTAATATGTGTTGAAATTGGCTACCCTTGCTATTTAAGCATACAGTGATTTAAGTTTTGTCTTTTCTACTTAATTTGTCTAAAGAAAACATAGAGAATCATATTCAGGTTATCCAAAGGTTTTATAAGTGGTTCTATCATTAATAATGATCAAATGATCAAGAACAAAAGTTAAAAAGTGAGCTGATTAGAAAGAGTTTGCTTTTATAAAATAATGCTTCAAGAAGAAAATATAGTTTCAAATAACAACTTTATTCACACTAAGAAGATACATATGGATATCATTTAACCTCTTTTTATTATAGGTTACATGCTTACAATGTACAGTGGCTCTACAATAAAAACAATAAATAAGAAAACTAATGGTAAAAAATAAAAAAAATTACATAAATATAAGCTACTTAGGAATTATTTGGGTCAATTTGTTGACCACCAAATTCAGCGTTTTAACAATAAATAACAATTAAATGGAAGGAGCTGGATTATATTAATGTGACAACTATTAGACTCTCCATAGGAGTCATTATGTCCAGTTTTTTAATTTTGCCATGACAGTACTATAAGTACCTAAGTGTTTTGATCTTGACAGTTGGTCCCATGTCTGACTGGCTAACCAGTGCTGGCATACTTTCCAATTGTATTCGTTGGTCTCACCAACTAACTTGAGAAAAAGCTCTTCTGGATTATTATTCAATCCATTAACTTGAGAAAAAGCTCTTCTGGATTATTATTCAATCCATTGTCAAAGACTCTCTTATTTCTCACTATCCATATAGCAAAATTTACAAAGGTGGCCAGTCTAATTTTACCATAAAGGCCACTCTTTACTGCCTTTGCGATATTTGTACCTGTAATGTCGGCTTCCCTGAATCTTTTAAGGGCACAAAAATAAAGATTATTCCATACTTCACATTGATCTAGGATATGGCTCATTGTCTCTTCATTTTTATTACACCTTGGGCAAATTGGATCTATTTTATATCCCCACCTGTAACACAGCAAGGTGCATGTTGGGAGGGCTCCGAGGTTGACTTTTATCAGGAATTCCACCAGCTTAGGTTCGAGTTTTATCCTTTTTGTCAACCTAGCAAACCTGGGAATGCTGATTGAGAGAAGACTCTCCACTGTTGACTCATTGTTTTGTGTCAAACTAAATGCTTCCCAATAGTTAAGCTTGAAGCCAAACATAGTGGCTGATATATTAGTTTTCCCTACAATCATTGACACTTGTTGTTGCAGCCAAATGCTTGTTTGTTTGGGTGGAGGATGATCCATTGGTTTTACCTTCACCAATGGCAAGAGGCTTTCCATACATGGGTTTTGGCTAAATAATTTTACTAGGATATTATATGTTCTTTGAAATAGGAATGTGGAGATTGATTGTAGCCCAAGCCCATTATGAGCCTTTGGTTTTTGGAGAAGACTGAGACTTATGACTGGGGCTTTTTCACCCCAACATAGTCTTCTGCATTGAGTTTCACCTTGCGAATGAATGCTCTTGTAGGGGAAAACCCAGCCAGAAAATATGTGATTTTTGGCAACACTATGGCATTGAGAAGGGCAACCTTTCCCAACAATGACAACTGGACCTTTGATAGCAAGGTGACAGAATTTACAACTTTCTTTAACAGGGATTCTTCAAGCTCCTTCCTCATGATGTAAGGGGGGGAGGCTAACATGAATCCTAGAAACTTTTGTGGAGTTGCTCTGAATCTTCCCAGGATTTGCTTTCCTGATTTGATTGAACACATAGCCGACTTGGCCTCATTGACTCTTAGACCAAATTCACTAGCAAAGTGATCCAAGATATTCTCTAGCTCAGCAAACTCATCCTGAGATGAGAGAAACACCACCACATCATCCATGTGGGAAACTTGATGAATGCTCTCTCTCAGCAAAGGTATGGCAACACCCGAGAGTGTTGCCTTGATGCACAACAGCAATGGGTTTATATAGGCTGCAAAGAAAAGTGCACTTAGTGGTGAGCCCTGCAGGATGGAAACGCTTGGCTGAAATCCTAGAGCAACTCGACCATCTAATGAGAGAAACACCTCTAATTTGTAGAAAGTTCTCAATCATTTGGAGATATGCCTTGGGCAGTTGGAGCTCTTCCAGTACACTAAGGAGCACATCGATCCTGACACAGTCAAAGGCACTGGCAAAGTCTAATTGAACTGCAACTGGCTGGGACATTTTTTCCCTGCGAACATGATCGACAATGAGGCAAAATCTGCTGATGGCATCTGCTGTGAGCTATTCTTTTTTGCAAACTGGCAGGAAGACAGTTGACTGATGATATTATCCTGGATGTCATCTTTTATCAGACCCTCAATGATCTTTATGAGAAGAGGGCTCATTGAGATTGGCCTGAGATTTTCAAAGTCACTAGGGCCCTCTGGTTTTTTTAAGCAAAGGCACCATAGCAATAGGATAGAACCCTTGAATGTCCCAACTGTTCTTTGCCAGGAGGTCCACCATCCTTTTAATGATTGGAATGGTAAATGATCTTAGGTGTACCAGCAAGAATTTTGGGATTCCATGCAGCCCAGGATGTGTTCCATCAGGGAGTGCTTTAAGTTTTGTCAATATTCTGGCTTCGGTGATTTTATGTGGCTCCTTGTCTGTCCTTAAAATTTCTTTGGGTTCCTGTTATATCTAATGGTTGAAGCTTTTTCTCATAATAGTTCCTGATCCTGAGCAGCATAGGTTCACTATATATTTTTTTTCATTTATCTCCAATTGATTTTGGGGCTCTGTAGTTTCTGCCAGACCCAAGGGCCCATTTAAAGTAGCCCCTTGTCCAGCAATGCTGATCATTTAGATATTGCCTAGCCCTCTTTATTGAGAGGTATTCTGCAATGGCTTTTTGTTTGACTCTATATCTATTCTTAAGATCAATGATACCATGAATGTTTTGACTTTCATAAAGGCAAGGTCTCCAATTCATTGGCAATTCTATCCAGTTCACCAATCAGGTGGAGTGGACCTCTTGTTTTTTTGGTACAGCAGCTTATTAGTTCACTAAGTGAGCTTGTAAATGTCAACCATGCTTTTTTAATTGAGAGTGTTAGTAATTTGACTATATTAAATTTAATATAGATTTCAGAGATTAATTGGGTTGTGGCATTTGATGTGGTTAGCATTCAAATTGTACGTGGTAAGTTAATTATGGGTTCCTGGATAAACACTGGTTTTATTTTGACCTCTAATGAGAAGTGGTCAAAAAAGGCCACTGGCCATAAATGCACCTCAATCACTGGAAGTAAGGATGGTGACATGTACACCAGGTCTATGAGTGTCCATGTATATCTTGTGTAAAATGAAAAGGCACCTTCTGGGAACAAATCTCTGCCACTTACTAGGGGCTGGTTGAAGCTGTTGACAAATTTTCCTTGAAATGTTTTATAATTATGGTTGAAATCACCAATGATTATGGTCGGGAATGGACTGGTTCTCAGTGCTATGTTTATTGAGTGAATAGCACTGAAAACAACTTCCGAGTTTTTGGATAAATATAGGTTCACAAGGTTGAATGTCCAACCTCTATACTGTATCACTGCAATCAGGCTATTTGTGTTTATATATAGAATTTTAAAAAAGGTAATCGGTGACTTATTGTTAATCATTATTGCTATTCCTCCTGCAGCGGTATCAGAAAATGAATAATGAAAATGACCCAATTATTGCATTAATTGGATAATTCTTGCATCAGAGTTATGGTGCAATTTTGTCTCACACAAACACAAAATATCTGGTGCCTGGCACCTAAACCAATGTGACAGGGCATAAGCTCTATCATGAGAATTCAGGCCCCTGATGTTCACAGAAATTATGTTGAACATTATTGACTTGATATTGGATTATGTTTATGTTGCTGAGTTCTTTCCACTTGGTCTGGGTTGCCTTGATCAGTCTTTTTTGATCCAGACTTCGGTAGAGGACATCCTAAGGCACTTGACTGGGTAGAGTTACTCTCAAATTGTTTAGTAATAATAATCTGCTCATAACTCTCACTTCGATGTTGGGGCAGCTTTATTATACTGCCGACAGATTCATCTTGTACTACATCATTAGGAAGATCCATGAGGTTCGGGGAAAATCTAGTTTTCTTCTCTTTGGGAGTAGAGATGGTTGGTCTCTGTTCTTCTAAATCAACAAGGTTCCTTACAATTGCAACCTCTTCACAAGATGTAGATGCAGTTGAGAATGATCCACCCCTCCTGGATTTATATTTCCTCTTTTGCTGAAAAGGGGCATCCTTATGAGGCAAATTGATCCTGCAATCTGTGGCCATTCTGACTTCATCCCCAATTCCCATTCTCTCTGGCATGTCTTCTTCATCATCTGAGGATGGATGACTGATCTGCATTCTAAGGTGTCTTGAGAGACCAAGGGATAATGGATGATACCCTGAAGCAACTGCTTTTGGTTGAGATGAGCTTGATTCCATGTGTGGATGGGTTTTTGACATTTGTTCCAGCTTCAGTGATGTCTCAGCTGATATCATTCTTTTGTTGGTGCATTTGTGGTATTTTTCTCATGTCATCCCACAGTGTACACATTTTTGATCTGGACATTCTCTCATAAGGTGTCCTCTATGTAGACAATGAAAGTATTGTGGCGCTATTCCTCTAATGTTAATAATGATGGGGTCTTCATAGCCTTCCACAAGACTCAAGATCACTAGAGAAGAAGTACCTTTCCCCAGCATGATTTTGAATTCCACTATGTTTGAGAGCATTTGAAGGTCATCATCATCTATTGGTTTATAGCCAAATGAGACTATCTTTCCATGTGGAGCAAGTAACTTTTGCAAGTCGATCATTCCAAAGTTTATGCCACAATTCTGAGTAGTTCCACTTAGGTATGTCGGGCGAGCAAGATCGACTGTGTCAAGATATCTACTTCCAAGGGTTTTATACAGGTTTCTAAAGGCCTCCTTGGCTATAGCATTAGTAAACTGAACAACCAGGTATCGGTCATTTGGATGGAATAGTATTTTGTATACCGATCTACAAAAGTCTTGTGATTTGAGCAGTTCAAGTAGTGTTGCCACCGGGAATTTGAAAAGGCTAATCCTGTTATCTGTTGTAGATAAGATCAGTGCATTCTCATGCTTATATGGCTGGAAGGATTTCATCAGAAAGGCAGGAATTGACTGATTGAATTTTATCATTTATAATTTTATGTTGGTTTGGGTCGTCATTTATGGAGTCTAGAGCAACTGCAGCATTGTCTAGGCCCATTATTTCTAAGGCCTTCAAATATCTATGACTGTCCTCATTAGTAAGGCTTTTGTCTTGACTACTATTTTTAATTGGTCCAACTGTATGAGATCCCACAGCAGCCTTTTGAGCATATGACATTGGCTCTTGGCTTTTGTTTTTATCAACAGGATTGTTTGTAGTGTTTTCTCTGTTCACCTGTTGTGGTATGGATTTAGGTCTTAGTGTTGGAAACTCTGAATTATAGCTGTTGTCTGCAGTGATATAGATCATTTCCCAAACCTTTCTTGCTTCTGGTGTTGTAAGTCACCCTTGTGGTTTTTGGCATCACATATTGGTTATGAGAAATATGATAGCTTTGCTCTTGTATGTTAGGCTGTGTTTCATTTATATTTCCCAGATTTTTATTTTTAATGGTTGAAATTATTTTTATACTGCATAATGTTCAATGTTACTGAGGACTTTGGGGATCCAGGGTTTGAACTTATGTCCCCAGAGTGTATTGTGCTTGTTTTTGGTCTTGTATTCTTATTTACTGACTCATGAATTAGATCATTGTGACTTTGTTGTTGGTTTTTAAATTTTTTATTTCTGAGTAGTGCCCTTGTACCACCGGAAGTGGGCTTACGGCTTTTGTTCTGATCATCAGAACTACATACTTTTTGCTCAGAAAGGTAGTTCATGCCTAAATCTATTTTATCAGATTCAGAATATGAGTTCGAATTAACCTTCTGAGGTAATTTTCTGATCTGCCATGTTTTCCTGCATTCAGTAACTTCCGGATCATCACGTTCGTATCGTAACTCATTTTCTATAAACATTTGAGGGTTGTAACTTTCTTCAAATGGGGTTTCAGGACTTGGCTTTTTTTTGTAAGTACTTTTTACCATCATCTATCTCCCCTGACTGATTTACAGCTTTGGATTCATGTTTTCCTTTTGTATTTTCTATTTTTAAATTAGAATTCCTAATGTTTACTTTTTTTTCGATTTTTTTCCCCACATTATCACTATTCGATTTACTGGATTCTACTTTTTCCCCAGAATAAGATTTAGTGATTCTCGGTAATTTACTTTTAAATGAATTTATTTTCTCTGTTTTCATCTAAGTTTATGGATTCTCCTGAACTACTAAGGCTGGCTTTAGCCTTTTCCATGGCACGTAACGATGACCAATTTTGTAATTTCGATCAGTTATTCACAATTAATTTCTTAAATCATTACAACAAAAGGAAATACTCACTATTAATTCTCCAACATTTTTCAACTATCACTTTCTTTCTTTTAGTGTGAACAGACTATCTCTGGCCAAGCTTTAACTAGCTAACTATTCACCATGGCAACCGGAAGAGAGTACGAAGAAGAAAATATATCAACAACATCACATGATTTTCTCAGCTTACTAATATGCTTTCCAGAGTTCTTTTTGCTTTTATTTAGAGCTATTCTCTGTAAATTTAAGCACAATCTCAAACCAGTTTTTGATTTTTGTCTTTATCTATGAAAAGTTAGGATTCAAAGCTGGATTTAATGCACTCATGCTTTCTATAGCTGAAAATAAAAAAAAATAAAAATTTGGAGGTTAAAATATATATTCTGGGTTCATTGTTGATATTGAAGAGTTTATAAATTAATAAATTGACATAATTAATGTATTAAGGAAGAATGGGTGCAAAGAGAAAGTCCAAGTATACTTTTTAATAATTTGATTGAAATAAGATATAAAGGATAACATTGAAGTTTTTAGCACTTTATGACTTATTATAAGCAGAATGTTGAAATGATTTTACTTTGAATCTTTTTAGCAAACAATTTATTGAGTAGACTGCTCATCATTATTGTGGAAATAGTTAAAAGTATAGAAATAATATCGATAAGGCTTGGACATTAAAGTCATCATCCTGCATAGTGATAAAGTGATGATTTTGCAGCTTGGAAAAAGCATTCCTGGCTTGGAAATATTACACCAAGGTTGGTGGTTTAAAAAAAATGATAATACAACTTATGGCTTTCATTATGATATGTTTTAATGAGAGACATTGAGATTGTTAATGAAATAGTTTTAATTTTTTAATGAGGGATTTGTCTCAATACTTAAAACAAAATACTAAGAATAAAAAAGATGAAGAATGGTGTATATGTTTTTTCAAAACATTTCTATGACTTAAAAAGTGTTGTTAAGGCAGTAAGTTCTTGTAAAAGAAAATATCAAATGATAAATCAAATATTATATATATATATATTTAAAACAGATGATTATATTGGATAGGTATTTAGAACTAGTTTAAAATCTGTAGGATATATGCAAATCCATTTTGTGAAACTTTCTGATCAGTTGCAACAAAAACATCTAAAAAATTTGTTGCATTACATCAGCAGCAATAGTAGTAATAATGATATGTAAATGAGTATGATTATTTTAATTCTATAATAAAAAAGAACGATAAAAAAATTTGATGACTATATAAATAAATCTTTAATTCACAAATAAGTGCACTTATATGGAAGTAGAGATAAACTTATTATTTCTATAAATTTAATATGGCTTAGCGCTTTCAAGAACTTAATGGCATTCTCATATTCATTTCAAACTAGAGTGTCCATTTTTTGGAAAAAAGGAAATATGAGTCTCTACTGTTGATAGCATTCATATTATTGGCTATATAGCAAGACTCCCTTATCCTTCTTGTTGAGTTATTTCTTTTAATATATTAAATGATTGTGCAGGAGGGGATCAATTGATGTCCTATCACTTTTTAATGCTTAAGTAATAGAGCTATATTCTAACTTGCCTGAGGCTCTTTTGTATAAGTATTGGTGCTGGAAAAGATGTGTAAACAAGGATGCTCAGAATTCCCTATAATAGATTGATTGACATCCAGTTTGGGGGTATTTAATTTTTTAAATGTTGCTAGAGGTAAGTTCAGGTTCAAGACTATATTTAGAGTTTTTAGTAGTCTATTAATTGAAGGCTGATATGAAAAGCAAGGCTTTAAGTTGAAGAAAAGGTTTTATTAAAGGTTTTTGTTAAAATGGGTATGTATGGGTATGGCAGAAAAAATCATGGTCTATCCTCAAAAGCGAGGTCAGAATTTAATTTTCTGTAAAATTGTGTTGTTGTTTTTTTAAAAACTATGTTTAAATCCCATTGATGTTAAATCTTTAATATGTAAGTCTATGTTGCCTGGCATGATGCTTCATGCTTACATAGGGCATGGTTCTGGGATATAAAGAAAGGTAGACCAGCCAGTTTGTGAGATCTAGATACAGTTGAGTCTGAGTACATAAGCCCATGTTTGATGCACATAAAATAATCCAGATTAGTTGTGTTTCTTTGTATAATCAAATCTAAGTATTTAATATATAGAAATAATAAGCTTCTCTATAGTTGCTTGTAAGTGTACTTATTAAATTTATTAATTCACAAATATGTATATATATATCACATTCTGGTTCTGTAGTCTGTTTAATTGACTTCTTGCAATGTGATGTGCCTCAAACCTCTTTTCCAATATAATTCTCCATTGTTTTGCATTTTCAACTATATTCTCTTAATGAAAGCAAATAATGGTGAATATTTTTAGAATGACTGAGATATTTTTTATAATATATATATATGTATTTATTTAAAAATATTAAATAAATAAATAATTAAAAAAGTGAAGTTTCACCTTAAACAATCTTTTTTGTGTAGTTTTTTGTTGTTGTTGTGTGGGTATGTCTTTGTTTAGCTTGAAGTTAATAATGAATTGTTTTCATTGTTTTAATTTATAAAAGATTTACAATCTAAAATTAAACAAAATGGAATGAAAACTATTAAATTTAATACTAAGCTGTTTGAATTTTACAAATTCCTCTTCTTGTCAAAGATGACTTGCTTTATTGATTATGCTAAGGCTATTAATATATGATAAATGTGAATTTGGTTCAGCCCTATATAGCTATTTAAGTTAGATAGCTGAAGTTAAATGACATTTTCATGTCTGAAAATTTCAGAGTTTCTACTTAAATATTACATATTAAATAAGTGCTGTGTTTTGAGTTGATATTTTGGATCTAAGGTCTGAATGTTCTAGCTCCTCATTGAGATGAGCCATAAGCTTGAAACCAATTGGTTTGAGGATGAGAATATTCCAGATAGAGATTTTAAATATTTTTTTTTACTGCACTTATCAATTAAGAGCTTGTTTGAGCTTTTGGTATGCTTTCTATATTACATATTTGTAAATACAAAGTCATAAAAGCAATGTCATGTTATATATGACTTGCTTTACTGTTTATTAAAGAAACAAAATACTTTTTTTCTTATTCTAAAGTTAGAAGTGGTGTTTTTTTTTTATTTACTCTACTCCAGAGTCATTTAGTGCAATCTTGAGTAATCAATAAATATTAAAAAGTACTAAAGTATTACATGCAAATTATCAGATTAGTTTTTAAATGTAAAAGTACTAAAGTATTACATGCAAATTATCAGATTAGTTTTTAAATGTTCCTTCATCAGTAGTTCTTATTGATGCAATCTAATACTCAAATATTTATCTAGGATTTGGATTCAATATTTTTAATATAATATCTAAGTAGAAAAAACAATCTGAGCTTCTGTTTTTAATTTAAAAGCAGAGAAAGAACTATGATGTCTTGTTTGGTATGTAAAGCTAGAATAATATTTGAGCAAAACAAAGGATTTCCATTTATATATATGAAATAGAGTGGAAATAGATATCTTCCATGAGTTATGAGAATAAATGTGTAAACTGACTCTTTTTGTCAGAAAACCTCTAAGAACAAAGTGGTCCATTTATTATTAGAATCTTAGATTTTATTAAAGCTGTTTTTGTTTTGATAACAACTGGGATTAATGTTGAAATTTAAACTCAAATCAGATATACATGCAACATTATTAATTTGAACTCCAGTTAGGTAAACAGAACAAAAATGAGTTAGAATCTCATTTTAACAACATTTATGATTCATCAATCATATTATTAAATCCATATGTAATGTTACACTTCTCTATTCTAAATTCTGTTTTATAGTCTTGGTCATGTCATACTCCTGAGCATTCTCTACTTAATTCACCTCTTAAGTCACCTCATATGCAGTAGCAGGTTGTTCTTTTTTCATTTAATAAGGAAGTTTAAAAACACAATAATGTTTTAAGTTCAAGAAAAGTTGTATAAAACTGAACTAAACCAGTAACCATATATATCTTACAATAAGTAATTCTGGAATGGAGTAAAAACATTTTTTTCTAGAAGCATATATTAGAAGTAAGCAGAGATAGTCAAGTGATGTCATTTATTTATAACAATGCTTTTTATTGTGTTTTTTGTTTTATTATCTTCTGTTCAATCTGCATCAGAATGTAATGTTCTCATGTCTTTAAAATTATTTTGAAAAAAAAAGTACACTTTTTGATCTAGTGTTTCTTTAATACAGCATGATCTTTTTATTCTATTTATGTCTTTTTTTGCAATATATTCCTGCTTCTCATCAAACTTGTTGAAATATACAATAAATTTTGCCTGCTGCTTTCTTAAAGGATAATTTTTTTCACTCCATTTTAAACTTATTTACTTGAAAATCTCTTGAGTTTTGTGAAATTTATGTTGCAGTTCTCAGTAAGTGATTCACCATATTAATTCTGAATACTTAAATATGACCCTATCTTTTTTTACTATGTCAGTAAGTAACTATAAGTTTCTTTCACTCTACTTTTCATTCTCTGATTCAAGAGTTATTACTTCCTCCAATTTGGTAATATTCTTTTTGGTTAAATTATAGATAGTAATTAATTAGTTGTTGTTAATGAAAGTATAGTCATTTCAAATGATCATATTAAATATATTTGTCTGAAAGTTTATTAATTTTATGTGTAATATTATATTGGACTATTTCTATCAAGTACTTTTACTCATCAAACATTTTTAGAAAAATTCAAATTTTATTTAAATTTTTTAAATGCATTCACTTGCTAGTAATAGCACACAGGTTTACATTTAACACAATGTTTTAATATATAGGGTATATGATCACAGACTTTCATATGACCTACCACTCTCCACACTATTTCATAACACTGATACACTTGAACACATATATGTTGAAAAGATAAGTAATCACCAATATACGTATCTCATGCTAAACCAGCAATCATCAGTTGATCCATATTACCATCTCTACACATATACAGTATGCTATAAGTGTTCAGATATATATTAAGATAGTCAATTCTCATACTTTAATGGACAGGCTTCAATCTACTCCATACTCCAAAATGTCTGCCCATCCCTTGTATATGTATTAAATGGATTATGTTCTGTACATGAGGGGTCAGATTGATCTTAGATCAACATGGGTGTGACAAGAATCTTAGCCTCAGGGTGGTCTTTGAGCAATCTATTTTTAGATTTTCAGTTGGATGAATGGTTGAAGAGTTGGAGTGTGGAGTATATTGAAGCCTGTCCATTAAAGTATGAGGATTGACTATCTTAATATACATCTGAGCACTTATAGCATATATGTGTAGAGATGGTAATCTGGACCAACTGATGATTACTGGTTTAGCATGAAATACATATATTGGTGATTATTTATCTTTTCAACATATATGTGTTCAAGTGTATCAGTGATATGAGATAGTGTGGAGAGTGGTGGGTCTTATGAAAGTCTGTTCTCATATACCTTATATATTACATATATAGGCATAGGTATATAATAAGCTTGTATGTTTCAGTTATCACAATGTTTTAAGTGGTATTATTTTCATCTTTTTTTTTTAAATTATTACTGCCCTGGCAAGTAATAATACTGACATGAGTATAAAACCTGGGATCTTCAGATTCTTGAATAGTGAATTTAATGTAATCCTCTAATAAACTAGGATGTTCTGTAAAAGAAACAATACCATTTGAATTATATACTAAATTATGAATTCAACATATTTGAAAAGTTTAAATAAAGTTTTAATCTTTTAAAAAATATTAAATTAAAAATAGGTGATGGTAATAGTCTAACATTACTACAAATCTTTTATTGAATTTTAAATTATTTGCTAGGAGCATGATACCTTCAGGAATATCTTTTTTTTTAAAAACACACAACTTTATTTTAGTAATGCAATTAAAATTTTACAAAAAAAAAAAGTTATATTTATGATTTTCCATTATAAAACCACTAACTAATTTTAAATCTGATAAACAGAACTAATATTTCATTTGTAATCAAAGACATATTATAATACCTATCTTTAGTAATAGATTAGGAATAGATGTCATTAGATTTTATTGATAATTTGTTTCGATGCTGTGAAATGGCACAATTTAAAAATAATTTAAATTTTACTTGAGTTGTTTCATTTTGATTATTAAATTTTCAATGGCACATTCCAGAGTCCATAAAGTATCATTATCATCATCTTCAATTATTGTTTGTTTACTGCACAATGAAGGTTTTTTCAAATTATAACAACAATTTTTTTTATTTTATCCATCCATTTCTTGGGATCTAATTCAAAATTGCAGTTGTCCATCTTTATTTGTCAGCCAATCTCAATTTTATTCTCTTAATTTTTTTATAGGATGTCAATGACATCTACTTGCCTTCTCTTCCAACTATTTCAATTTTGATCCCTACCTGTTGTTTCTATAATATTCTGAAAATTTTGTATTGCTCTTCTTTTTGTATTGTTCTTCCATTAAATATTCAAGTCTCAGATTTTTAAGTAAGAACCCATCTTCAGATATAATGATTTTAACCAAATTTTTAGGACATTGCCTTACTTTGGAATTTTTTCATTACTATCATTCAGTGTAAAAATATTAATAATCATACATGTATTCATCTTAAATTCTCTGCTTTAAAGTAAGTTAGAATAACTAATCTAATTCCAAGGGATTTAAACTTTTTAATTCAATATAAATAATAAGTACAACACAGAACATGTATACTAAGAAAAGCTTGATTAATATTTTAAAATAAATATGCTAAATATATCAAAATAGTATGCTGAATATTCTTTTGACTAATTAGTAGTCATAATCATAGCTATTATTATCCAAGAGAATTCTGAGATTTAGTGAAAAATGGTGATATACATAAAATTTGATTATAAGAATAAATGAATTTATGTGATAATGCCTTATCATTATCATTAATGAACTATCATTGCTTGCCAACTTCTTAACATACTCATTCTAGCATTTAAAATTCAGGGCACAGTATAAAATTATGACTCTTTTACATGAGTATGAGATGATAATAATGGTGGTGATGTCCTGTTTGATTTCATATCATGGCGGAGTTTCAAAAGCTAAAAGTCCATGAATGCCCAGCCTAGCTATGTTACTTCTAATATTTTTACATCATTTGACTTTTCTGAATAACAAATCATTTCATTATTATTATAATAGCAATAAGAAGCAAATGAATAATTTGGGTTATGTTACTAAATCAGCTTTGTAAAAAAATGAAAGAGAACAAGTCACACATAACAATAAGATAATATTAGCAGAAATAGAAATATGTTCCACAATTATATGAATTGCATTACTTTGTAATTTTTCAGATACCTGACTTTTTGAAAGGAAAAAATTGGATCATATTATTAAATCACTTTTTCAAAAAACATTACATTGCTAAATTAACATCAATGGGACTGCCATGTTTAGTGCAAATGGTGGAGTAACAGATCAAGAATCAAGAACTTCTAAGATGAGGCTCAACTTTCACACCTCATCCTAGTAATCATATGACTTCCTGAGCAACTAATTATTCGATTATTATAATGAGGGTTCGAATTTCCTTAATTTTCAACTATTATTCCAACATATTAGCTATATTTGCACCTTATAATGAATTTTAAATATATATAGAAACTAGCTAGTTAAATTGGCAAGTATGATATGTGCGAATTAAACATATGCTATCTAGATGTTTTTTTATTTTTTATATGTCAATAAAATTCATTAACAAACATTTCAATAAAATTCATTAACAAACATTTTTGTTTATCCACTTAATATGAAATTAGAATACAGTATTATTTTGTGTGTGTGTGTATTGGCATTTAATTCACTTTATTTAATAAATGCAAACGTAGAAACTCGTAAAAAATGTAAGATTTATGAAGTTCTTTGAATCTTTTAATACAACAATTGTACTGGCAAGATCTATATTTAGAAAATATTTTTCTGTTTCTGACATTTGTTTCACAAGTATCCTATGTTAAAATGTATTTAAAAATTTTGCATATTTACTAATTTGTATTTAAACTTTTGTTTTGTCTAATAAGGATTAGATATATATTTTTACTTTTTTAATATAAAAATATGTGTGCGTTGTATAGGTGTGCATGTATAAGAAAAGGTAAAAACAGTCTAAATAACTATTGAAAGGCAAAGTCTCTTCAACAAATTTTCATTAAAGAAACATGAAAGAGAAGAAATATTTCACTTCACTATCAAGGCTATTAATATTTAATAAACAATCAGTCAACACTAAAAGAGCTGCTACATAATCAGAATTATTTTTTTAGTACATTTAATGCCTTTATGAATTATTTTTTTCGCCTTTATTGTTCTTATTCATATCAAAATGTAGATAACACTCTGCATCTTTTAAATTGATAATTAAAAGTATAATATATTGAAAATAATCATGGTTTGTTTGTAGAATATTAAAATTCCTATCCAATAAAATCTTACTTAAAGTATGAAACTGGCATTTTTAATAGTAAGTCATTTTTTAAAATTAAAATGAGTTTATTTTAATATATCCCCCCCCACACACACACACGCACACACAATTTGTTTTATTTTCTTTATATATAATATTTTGTGCTCATTTGTGATTGTTTAATTATTAGTTATGCCTGCAATTTTCGATACCCCTATGATTAACGCCCCATTTTAAATTGTTTGTAAATTCTTATGAATATTTTACAGTATTTTAAAATATCTTTTAAATATTCATATTTTAAAAGTAAATCTTTTAATAGAATATTGAAATTTTTAAATTAAAATTTTAAATATTATATTTAAAAATTTATTTATATGGTTGACTTGAATTATTTAAAATTTTAGAGATAAAAAAATAATAAATATATGGCTTGAAAAGAAAATGTTATATAAATTTACATTTACACAAAGCACTCTTTTAAACTTTCATTAATTACAAAAGGAATATTTAATAATGGTTATATAATTTTTAAAATGAATGTAAATTGAATTTTTAAATTTTTTTTTGCAAAATTATTTTATTACTTAATAAAATAAAAATAATTAAATAATTAGTAGCTTGGAAAGTCGTGATGTTAGAGCATCAAGAATGAAAACTGTGTTTCAGAAGCTTTTAGCACTCTAGTTCCCTTCTCATACTTGTCTTTTTTTTTCATTGTGATCATTTACACTGATTTTCCCTTTCCAATTTAATGCACTGATAGAGGATGGATTGAAGAGTCATTGTGAAGCAATTTCAACTGATGAAAACAAAAAAGTTTTGTTCAGTTTATCACTTTAGTGCTTAAACATCACATGAACTTTTGAGCAACAAACCATATGGTTAATTTATTAATATCATATTTGCTGTTTTAATTAAGATTATAAAATAATTATGCTTCTAAGAACAGTTTTTTCATATTATTTCAGGGCCATCTATTGTAAAGTTGTGTAATCAATGTTCACTAAATGGTAGTTCTGTATTATCCACATTTATTTTCATCAATGAAGTCATGTAATTCAAAACTAGAATTAATATGCTTGCACATGGCAGTTACTTTTTACTCCTTCATGTTATTCAAGTTTTAATAATTTGAAATGCAAAAAAACTTTTAAGATTTGAACTCTAACTATGGCTTGAAGGTCTGCAATAATATCATTTTACTTGCATTTATATATTCAAATATTTCCATTATCTAACTGAATTGTTCAACTTTTTTTAAATTCTAACTTTATATCATTATAAATACAATCAACTCTCACTAATCACATATAAGTAGTATGAAACACAATATTTCAAGTGATTTTATTCTTCTCTGAAAATCTTTTTCTGGACTAACCAATGACATCTACCATGTTAATTTTAAGGTAATAGTATGAATACTGAATCCTACCATCTGATGACGCTCTTTTTCACCCAATTCACATCAATATACCAATTCACGGACTGTCTGTTTGTTTACATAATATTACGGTAAAGGATTTTTTTTTTCAACTGGTTTTTATTATTTTTTCATCAGTGATGGTAAACCACCAAAGTTTTTTTTTATTACATAATATTATGGTAAAAAAAAAATTTTTTCAACCGGTTTTTAATTTTTTTTTGTTGACAATGGTAAACTATCAAAGTTTTTTTATTATTCCACCAGGGTTTTTTTTTGTTTTTAATAAACAAATGCTTTGTTTTTAGATTGTCTAGGGGTGTTGGTTTGTTTGTAAATTAACAACTAACTGTCCGTAGGCTTCTTTACCTAATATTACTTACGGCAAACCAATTTTTTTTTTCTCACAGTTTTTTTTTTTGGTTCATTCTTTTTAAGAAACAAACACTTTGTTTTTTGATGATGTAGGGGTGTTGGTTTGCTTTGAAATTATCGATTAATGCTCCATTGATTTGTTTACACAAAAATATAATAACACTTTGTTGTTTTTAGATGGTGGAGGTGGGGGGGGTTGTTATTTGCTTTTAACTTATCTTCTTTTTTTTGGTTGATGTTTTGATTTGCTGAAAGATTTCAACAATTCGGTACTTTTGAATAAACCAATCTCTAGCGGCTCAACGGATCAGTCGTTGCTCAAATCATATCACCTTTGAATCAATAAAATATTCACTTTTAATCTGGGATTTCGCCTCAAAATGATTTTAAACAGACTGTAAGTACTAATTTTATTAATTTGCACTTTTACATTTGTTTTTAAAAAATTTACGTTCACATTAAGCTTGATTTAGATCCCACCTTGATTGAGTTGAATAACGTCATCTCCTAACGTTCATGGCTGGCCTACAAGGCTCCAAGCTTTCAACAACTAACATGGAAGAGGGGGGTGAATTACTTCAAAAATCTATAGTGGATAGTCAGGGGGAAAAAATTTATAAACATTTAAATTTCCCAATAACAAAACAAAACAAATCAGATAATTTATCAAAAGCAAAATGCTGTCTAAAATAAACACCAGCGCATTGAACGATAAAAAGTTAAAACTTGGCAAATAAACATGAAGGGAAAACGACAAGGATAAGTTTCTTCATACCAAAGAGAAAACACTTAAAACAGAAGGAAACCCTTTACAAGACCCTTCTGATGGAGAATTAACTCCTCACCACATTGTTAAATCAACTTTAAATGAAAAACAAAAAAATTTTTTAGCCAAACATAAAATCTGCAGTGGCGAAAATACGCAAAAAGCAACTCAAATTAGAACAACGCGATCAGTTAACATCAATCATGTGAATGTTATAGAATACAATACCATGAAGAGTTCTATCAAGCAAATTAATCTTTCCATGAACAAGAGAAAAAATTATGAATCCAGTTTCACATCAACGCTTGTGCCTGAAAACAAAACAAAAAACCCAGATCACACTAGTAGTGAAGAGTTTACAGACATCAGCTTTTCCTCTGAAATAAAGAAAAACATTGGATATTTCAAACATCAAGACGATAATCACAATTCCAATAAAACAACAAATGAACAATTTAAGCAATCACAAAGATATATAACTAAACCAGATTATACACAAAAAGATAATATAACAGCCAACACTTATGCAAACATTGTAAAATCCAACAATAATGACAAATCAGTAACAGGAAACATAAAACACAATTCAAATAATCTGCAAGACAATAATGAAGCCACACAACAATTGATTGAGTTGATGGGGGAGTTGGATGAGGCATCAGACGCAGGAATGTTTATACATGAGCCATCAAACAGTTCTCATGACCAACTCAATAATCATCAGCTTTATACTGAAACAGTTACCAAATTCAATGAAGCCATGCCACAAGGATTACTAAAATCTTTTGCTATCTTCAATGATGAAGCTTCACTCATTCTGTCCACTACAGACCACTTACTAAGATTATTCCCTTTTCCAGCCAGTAAACTCTTCGACCTGCTAAAAGCCCAAGATCTCTGGAAAGTTATTCAAAGGGTATCATATCACCCCAACCCTCGTTATCTAATCCTCCAATTTACAAACATCATGGCAAAACAAGCTTTTAAAAATAAATATATGATACTTGATAACAGATACCTAATTACCATCAATCCAAACATAGTCTGTGACACTTCAATAAGTGGCAGGGTAAAAAATTATGGTCTGGGATTCAATATTTCTGACTTACAAAACCTTCTAATGCCTTATAGGCAAATCACTTCTTTTAAATATCTTAGGGTCCCTGGAATACAAGAAGATGTTCCACAAAACATAGCACTCTTTCGAATTACATTAAAAAAAGGAATAGTGCCATTAGATATCCCCCCCCCCACAATCCGTATTGGAAGAGTGCCTCTTTTCATCTCATTCTGGGGAGTAGAATCGCAATGTTTCGAATGCAGGAAGATGGGACACCTGCTGCACAACTGCCCATCCAGACACTGCACCTCTTGCAGTACCTTTATGGGTCGGTCACATTGGTGTGGTTCAAAAGAAGAGCATATACAAGAACAGCAAAACATGCAACAAACAAAACCCGAAATAGAACACAATCGAGATATAAATTTAGAGCATGAGACTTCTATCAAGCTGAAAACATATAATCATTCAACAAATGATTCTCATCAAAACAACATAAAAGATCAAAACCAATGCCAAGAAACTAACCCACTGGGATGCCACCAAACACGTCAAAACAAGACAAGCAAAACTTACTTCTCTTCAACAGACACTTGTTCTGACTTTGAGCAAGAAGAAATGGATGCTGAAACTAGGCAAGAAGAAACTGCAGGACTCACAGAGTCTGGGCCTGATCATGTCCCTAAACCCTTCACCACACCATGCAAAAGGAAAAAGTGCCAGAACATAAACACACAATCCACCACCTTTGTTCACAACAATAACAATAGCGGAAATATCGATTCAAATGAGACCACCTCAACCTCTGATGACATACAGTGCAATGCCAGTCCCAACTATAAAAAATGGAAAAATGAATCCCTAAAATCAGATAATGACAATACATCAAACTCATATCATACCCAACCTGAAGCTAATACCTCTGGGAAAATAGCCCCCCAAGATTTAACATTATGGAGCCCATCAACTGATCCTGAAGTATGCCTAATGCAAAAAGACAACCAGCTCACTGCAAGTATTCTAGCTAATGAACAAGAAACCAAGCAACCTACTTCAAAATGTCATTCACAATAACGTCACTCAATGTCAGGGGGCTTAACTCCAAAGACAGGGCATTTGCTATCTCACATTGGTTCAAACTCCAAAAACCAGATATACTTTGCTTATTAGAAACTAAGCTTCACCTTCACACAGACCCCACAATAATAAAAACAATTGAGAGCTTTGGTTACTTTATATACTCTTTCTCCATCTCAGCTACCGCTGGGGTTGCTCTTATCATCAATAGAAATTCAATTATTGGCTTCTTCAAAATCCTGCACATAGATACCAATTGCATTATTGCTACTATACAAATCTGGGGTTTTCTGTTCACTCTTATCAATGTGTATCTGGTTAAAGATGAACAAATAGTACACAAAGTTATACATAATATAAACATAGCAATTATATCGAACCCTAGCCCAGTTATCTGGCTTGGTGATTTCAACCAAACTTTTGACCATTTTGAGAAAAAATATTTAAAGATGGTTGCTAGAAACATACACAGTGGGAAAGCACTCTTTCATTCTCTTTCTATACCAGAAGTATTCACTCGCTCATAGACCTCATATTCTACTCTCCTGAAATGATCTCATTCATAGATACACAGCTCTGGACTATTGCCTTTTCAGATCATCTCGCTGTTCAAGCTACCATCAAATTGCAACCACAACTTCATACATCAACCAACCTCCCCCGGATGATGAGATTACTCAACAGGCACAATGTGCCCCCCCAATTAATCTCAGATATATACATCACCTTTCAAGAACAGAAGATATGGAATCTACCAGCATTACAAGGATGGAATACATTTATAACCACAACACAAAAGTTTATTAACCAATACAATAGATACCAGAAAGGGCCATTAAGATTACTCTCAGAACTTGATCGGATTACATCTGAACTGAAAAGCATCCAAGTTACAGAACACAACATCCCACAAATTCTACTCCTAAAACATACATATGAACAAACCAGAATGACTCTTGTGGAATATATTCGTATTAAGCGAGCACGCAATTATCTGGAACAACAAGATTGTTGGACTCCAGGTTATATCAGATGGGCCCTTGGGTCAGAAAAAAGAAATCACACACCCTCCTCTTTGTGCCTTGACGGTATTACTTACTCTGGCATCAGTATGCTTAACAAAATTAGGGATCATTATTCCACCAAACTGCAGCCCATTGGAACTGTTACCAGATGACACAAATTTGTGAAAGACTCAAATAACTCTCACAGCATTACTGAAGCTGATATCATCTCCAAAATTAAAAGCCTGCCTGAACACACTCATCCAGGCATGCATGGAATTCCTAGATTTCTTCTGTTACACTTGGAAAAATTTAACATACATGTTACAAGGGGAATCATTGATCTCTTAGCAACTGTTAGCCTACATCTTCCAGGGATCTATCCTATATCAGTGGTCCCTTTCATAAAAAAGAAAGATCTACCTGTAGACTTAAATAACATTAGGCCAATATCCATGGTTCCTCTCCTAATCAAAATTATCGAAAGCATTATAAAAGATAAAATTCAAGAGAAAATCATATCAAAACTTTCCAGGCATCAATATGCTAAGAGGGGTTCAACAACTGGTGATGCTGTAAGATGATTTAAACTCCTCGTTGATCATATCCGTAGAACAAAACAATCCTGGCCGGTCACAGTCCAACTAGACTTTGCCGGGGCTTTTGACTCTGTCCAAATAGATGTACTACTTGGTGAACTAGAGGCTCTTCAGGTTCCTTTGGCATACATTCAGATCATAGAGAATCTCCTAGCAAATCGAGATTTTTTTCTCTAAATGGGAGAATTGCCCCTGGGTTCAAACCCTGCATCTCCATTCCCCAGGGCTCCCCATTAAGTGCTCTCCTTTTCATGATCTATATAAATTCCTTGCTTTTAAGCATTGAGGATGCACTCCCTGGGATCTCCATCCCTCTTCTTAATGAAAACATCTCCCACATCTCTTACATGGATGATGTAGTGGTGTTTCTTAAATCACATGAAGAAATAAACATTCTTGAAAGCCTATTACAGCACTATGCTCAGATGCATGGGCTTACCGTTAACAGGAACAAATTGGCAATTTGGAATATCAAAACAGCTAACAAGATAACAGGTTCATTACAAGCTATGCCTCAGCCTTTCTTGGGATTCAATATGTCACTATCCCCTACAGCAATGAGGATGGAAATACAATGAAGACTACTAAACAAAATAGACATCACCATAACATGCCTCTCAAGAATATATATATCCACATTTGGAAAGGTTTCACTCTTAAACTCCCTCATACTTCCCAAGATTATATATTATCTTGCAGGTTTTAAACCAACAGCTTTCATTAAAAAAGTAGAATCCCACTGTCTGCGACTCTGTAGAGGTGAGCGCAGATCATTTATCAGTCTGTGCACCCTTCAAAAGCCAAGAGACATGAATGGACTGGGACTGCATTCAATAAAGGTATTCGCAATACAGAGAACTTACAATATAATCCATAAACTTTATTCTGATTGCAGGACCTTCCAATGTCCGCTTCCCAAAGAGCAAGTGCTTCCCACTGATAGACCACCCCCTCAGAGGTTCACTCCCACCTGGCATCAAATACACATCTCATACATTTTTACGCACATAGTACCTTCCGCGACCATGTTCAATTCAAAAATAACCTATTGGGAAGCCTTCAACCTATCCAACTCAAATACCCAGAAGGCACACACTTACCTCCCCATCGACATAAACAAACTGTGCAAACTAGCCCATAGATTGAAACTAGCACCTAAATAAACAGACTTCCTTCTCAAAATTAACCTTGGTAGCCTCTCCACTGCTATATTTCTTAATAGAAGAGGCTTCCACATAGATACCATATGTTGTCTCTGTTCAATTCAAAAATAACCTATTGGGAAGCCTTCAACCTATCCAACTCAAATACCCAGAAGGCACACACTTACCTCCCCATCGACATAAACAAACTGTGCAAACTAGCCCGTAGATTGAAACTAGCACCTAAATACACAGACTTCCTTCTCAAAATTAACCTTGGTAGCCTCTCCACTGCTATATTTCTTAATAGAAGAGGCTTCCGCATAGATCCCATATGTTGTCTCTGTATTTCCAGCCCAGAAGATATGGACCATATCCTTCGCCTTTGTCCGGTCTGGCAAGGACTAAGACAAAACTTCCAGAACCACATTGATAATAATGGTCCAGATCTAACATCTCTTGAAGGGGTTTTAAATAGAGGCATTTTCGCTGAAATCAGGCTTGCCACCTACATAAACTTTGCCATCTGGTTGACCAGATGCAAGGTGATTTTTCAAAAATTACTGCTTAACGAAATCAATAACTGCTTCCTCAGCATAATTAAAAATATCTGAGAAACAGACAAGAGAGAGGCCGATACATACCTGGCCATACTAACCTGGGAATTCACAACTGATCTAAACAGCACCTCTCCAACCAACCCCTAAATAATTTATATGAAAATATCTATTATGATTTAATATCTATTATGATTTAATAAAACCCTCCAACCATAACTTGCCAAAACAGGGTTTACTAACAAAGGTATTTCGTTATAGACTAGATGAATAATGTTCACCTTGCATCCACAGGCTAAGTTCTTCACTATCATTCATTTTATATTCTACTGACTTTTGGATCATTTCTTCTTTGTATATACCACCCTGTAACCTTGTCTAGTTATTTCTGTTATTTTTTATTTTTTTTTGTAATCACTTATATGTCAAATAAAATTATCTTGAAAGAGAACACTTGGTTTTTTAGAGGATGGAGGGAGAGGGGTTGTTTTGATTTTGAATTGTTATCTTTTTTGTTTGTTTGTTTCAAATATTTACACTACAGAAAGCTTTATATGATAGCTAAAAGTTCTTCCTTAATTTTTTGGGCCTTTAATTTTAAAAAAAGACATAAACAGTTCATTTTTAAAGAACTTTTTTTTTAAGCTGGGGGAGGTCGGGTGGCAGGGAAGGTTTGTTGTGATTTTTAATTTTATTATGTTACTGCACAGTTCTTTATTATTATTTTATTTATTTTTTTGGTAGGGCCTTTTGAATAAACTCTTAAACACTTTTTTTGATATATTAAAATATTACCTACTTTAACTGTTAATGAAACTTATCAAATATTACCTACCTACTTTATAATCATGTGAACAACAAAAACAACAATAAGTTTTCCCATGAAATAATTTATGGAATCAAAAAGAAAATGAAACTTTGGACAAGTTGTGAAGCAAAACAAGTAAAAGAAACCATCATTGATGGGGGTATAAAAAACACACAAATAAAATAACAGGGAAGCCTCAAAGTTGTAAGTAATGGAATTTTGGAACCTTCGAACCAACAACTTCCCTTACACAGACCTGCATAGATACTCTTGCAGGAGTTTCTCTTTCTATGAAAACACAATATTGGGCTTCCACTTGTGTGGCCAGCTAGCAATTCACTCAGCTTTGACCAATTCAGACAACTTGCAGATGACATTTGACAATTCTCACATGGATTCATGCGTAAATGGGCATTTGAGTGCGAAATTGGAAAAAACTCTGCTGAAAAAGAACCTTTTCAAGTTGTGTGCAGTTGAAAAGCATAGGGAAGCATGTGTGATGACATGACAATTCTTAATATAGAATACTAATTCCACTACGCTTTCTAAAAAATTTGCAACAATGAATTTTTGCAGAGTTTCATCTATTTCAAATATGGCCAC
Source organism: Epiperipatus broadwayi (assembly GCA_028023455.1). Classification (NCBI taxonomy): domain Eukaryota; kingdom Metazoa; phylum Onychophora; class Udeonychophora; order Euonychophora; family Peripatidae; genus Epiperipatus; species Epiperipatus broadwayi. The sequence goes on from JAQFVV010000013.1 coordinate 1,331,023, forward strand.
TATCAAATCAGATGGTAGTGATAGTTCAAAAGCGCTCACTTGATGAATACTGTTACAATGCAATGGGCATAGTATTTTATTATGTAATTGTAGAATACATCACCCTCAGGTGGCCTGTTGTGGCTCAAAAACTCACCTCTTGTACTGTCAACCGTAAGTTAAGGCCACTAAAAATGGTATATTGATGTGCATTTTGTGAAAAAGAGCACCAGCAGATGGTAGGGTTCAGTTTTCATACTATTACCAATTTTAATTACTATTGCTTAGATTCATGTTTTATTTATATAACTTTTTAAGACCATTCAATCCAATATATAATTATATATAAAATATATAACTACTAATACTAGATCAGTAACTGTATTCTTTAGTGATCTCATTTTTATGATGACTACATTTCTTTTTTATCCTTTGTCTATAAAACTGAAAAAGATATGATGTTTTGTCAGAATATAATTTATTAATCAAACCATAACACTAATTATATTTTAACTTCAGCTACTGCTTTGATGATCAGTATACTATGTAAACTACTAATATTGTACTATTATTGTCTGTGCTGTTTTTGGTACTTTTTAAAAAATAATTGAAATTACATAAGTTAAAAGTTTGATAGCTCATTAATTTCTCTTTTCTCCAAAAAAAATAATAGTTGTTGGATGTGCATCCCAGTTTGACCACATTTTTTTACAATCATAAATAAGTTTAAGACTCTATCAAAGCTGATTAGAGAATACTAACCTTAGTTGTTGTTCTTTAGTTTGAAACTGAGAGAAAATTGCAACTTCTCTGTGTGGTAAAATTAGTAGTCTGCTTTTGCAAGGAAATCAAGTCATACATCACATGATTCTTGAGGCTTTGGTGATTTTATATTGCTAAAGCTATTATTAATTGGTGCATCTGAACTTGGTTCAGTCCCATATGGCTATTTAAGTTAAGTAGCTGGATTTGAAGGCATATGGATGTCTGAAAATTTCAGATTTTCTACTTAATAGTGTATCAGTCAGATGTGTATGCTCTTTCAATGAAATTTAGAGTCTGGATAAAAATACCTTGAAGCCAATCATGTCCACAGGGGCATTCATGGATCTTGTGCTGTTTACCCATCCTCCAAACCTCGAAAATCATGAACGACATCTCTGATGATAACAAATGGATTTTCTTTATTCCTGGCCCAGAGACACAGCAGAGAAGCAAAAGAACTCTTATAAGATTTATGAAACCACAACATGATATAGGAAGATTTTATATAACTATTAACTAATATGGTTATATTCAAAAAAAGATGAATGGTCAATTAATTCATTCGAGCATTATTTTGAACCTGGGATAAAATATATCTAGCAACACTAACTTACAAGAGAAGTAATTTACTGAACCCGGACTAAATAACAGAATGATTCGAATGAATGAATAAGTTGAGAAACAAACCTTAATAACATGATAAAATAGTATAACATTTTTGCATTCTGGTAGGCCTTCTTTTACACTCTATAAAGTGAAAGTTAATCAAGCTATGGAGAAGCAAAATATCTTGGTTCCTATTTCCAAAAGCATAGCTATATTTCCTGATTAATTGGCCTACCAATTATTATGATGTGCACAGCCAATGGAATCAAAAAATTTGTTTATTTTAGGGCACCAGAATTCTACATGAATTCGCTGATCTGTCACATTGCATCGCACACAGTAATTTAAAAGGGAGTTTATTTTAGGGCACCAGAATTCTACATGAATTCGCTGATCTGTCACATTGCATCGCACACAGTAATTTAAAAGGGAATTTATTATTAAGATTGGGATCTGGATTTATTGTCATTTTAAATATCTCTATGAATCTTTTCCAGGGCGAAACTATTAAATATAATGGCAAAGGTAATTTCTTCAATTAAATATTAATAAACTAACATTAATAACATCTAATATTCAAATTAAGAACGTACAAAGAGGGTGCTAAATTAATACTAGAATATTTTATTAAAATCTATTTAAAATATTTATACAAGAATTAGTAATGAAAAAATTGGAAAAAAAAAAAAAAACATACACTAATCCAAATACTATTAATCAGATGAAAAGTTCTTGTTACATCTAAATTCTTCTAGCTAGTTCCTTGAAAGTTTGAAAATCAGTCACTATCGGTATTATCATTCCTGGTTAATGTTAATTGGCCAACAATTAAAGTCACAAATTGGGAGTAAATAATCTTAACTTACCGGTAGGCTTGCATCAGTTCTTATAATATACTTGCCTTTCTTTGGGATCCTGGGCTCCTTGAAATTTAATTGATCTCACCTGCTGGCATCTTCACATTCCTAGTCTATTTCATAGCTTGAGCAAGAAGCTCAGTTGCGATGACCTCTTCATTATGAAAGATGGTGTTCACAAGGTTTCATTTCCATTTTTGCATGATGACTTTGTTCAGCAAGTGAGTAGTGTTCCTGTGCATATACATCTCATTGCAGCAGGTCACTCTCGTGGAAACCTCCAACTCTAAAAACACATAACCAGAAGATAAATGAAAGACATAGATTGAAGTTGTCCTCTTCTTTTTATACCTCAATTCAGTTTTTGAAACTTTTGCACATGTTATTATTATCATGGTGCATAGGTTTATAATCTTATACATTTATTTTCTTTTTCTGGTACAAAAGTTCTTTTTTTTTAATAAATTTTTTTCACCATCTTTAATCAATATCCTAAAGGTTTTCTTAATCATAATCTTTGCCGTTTCGAATTTTTTTCTGTTTATCTGGATTAATAATCTGCATGCCTTTTTTATTCTTTCTAATTTCAACTTTTATTAAATTTTATATAAATAATTCAAAACAGAAAAAAAATCAACTCTCATTGTATGTTTTAAAAAAATAAATTATACTAAGCAAATTGCGTCTTTTACACAATCTTTAAATTCTACTTTTTTTCTTTAGCTTTTAAGTATTCTCAAATGCCAATATATTGGGACCATCTATTTGTATATGGTACAATAGTTCCATATATATATATATATATATATATATGATATTTTCAGGTTTAGCATATACCTATGTTTAATCACCTAAATTCAGAGATTTGGTTGTTACATACACGTACAATTCTAGAGTATGATATTTCGATTTAAATGTGTACTAATTCTGGTGCGATTTTAATATGCCAATGCTTGTTTATAAACCTTCTACAATATAACAATATTAATGCTATTTGTACCAAAATACATAAGAGTAATTAATGACCAGCTTGAATACATTGATTGAAATGTTCCTCAATTATTTGCATTTTATTATTGTATTTGCACCTATATGGATGTGAAACTTTCCATGCTATATATAGCATTTACATTCATTGTTTAATTATAAATTTATTTAAACACACATTTATTACCTAAATAATATGCATTAAGGCTGTAGCCTCAAGCACATGCATGTAAAATGCGATAGTAGGGACCTCTACAGGTCCCTACTATCGCATTTTATATGCATGTGCTTGAGGCTACAGCCTTAATGAATATTATTCAATATTTAAGTAATATAATAATACATATTTTTTCCCAGAGGGTAATTTAGGTTAATGCAATACACAGTAAGCTTGATTTGATAACTCAGTCACAATGTTCAAATAAAACTGTCATTATGATTTATTAATGCACGTGAGATTGATTTATAAACAGACTAAGAAAAATGATGCTAATATAATATGAGCAAGATTCTTAAGATTCTAAAAGTTCCACATAATCAGATGGAGCACAGGTTTTTTATTATCACACCATTGCAGTGAAGATATTACATAATGATATATGTAAATTTTAACATAATGATATATGTAAATTTTAAGACAAGGTAGTACTAGCATAACAGGTAGCTATGATAGTTTAATTCCCTTTTTTTATCCAAAAAGGTGCTTTGACATTATTAAGAAATCCCAAAAAAATACAACCCCCTATTCATTTCAGAGTGGGTTTAAATAAAATGTGAGTTAGAAGATGCAAAGAGCCAGGTGTGCTGGAACATCCCAAAACAGAGCATTCCATACACTAACTGAAGGGTTTGGACTTCCAACATCCCATCTAATAAGCAACCTGAACTTTTGGCAAAGCCAACCTATGCTAGCTATGCAAAGAGTAAATGACACCACTAACAATGTTTTTCACTTGTAATATTTTAATACCTAGCACAATGGCATAAATTATTTTTAAACCTGTGTTAAGCATTAAGCTTGATTTTACATATATAATAATTACTAAGTATATTGAAATGACCCCCCCCCCATAACATAACAAATCCCACATTCATTTTAGAGGTTGTTAGTATCTTCACCCAAGGATGCTCCCTAAGGCTTTACCATAAAATAATTATCAAAATTACTGGTATGGTGGTCATCAAAATAATGACTAAATAAATTACTTAATAGCATTAATAATCAACACTTAACTCAATATAAAATTAAACTAGGAGGTCATTACATCCTACCAATAAATATGTAAGTTTACTTTATTCATGCATATTATTCAAATGTCATTCAACCCGGTGTGCATGTATGTCTATAATAAAATTAAATGGATTAATGATTACTAACTCGAATGAGGGGGGTACTAATAGTGGCAGATGTGCTTGCAAAGTTGGGTTTGCTTGGAATATTAATTCAATTTCAAATAAAATCTAAAAAAAAATAAATCAATAAATCTAATAATTTTACTGCACCAAAGTATGGGATGAGAACAATACATAATAGAAAAGATACAGAATGGTATAAAATTTTAAAGAGAATTGTAAACATAGATTAATTTATAGAATATGTCAAATGGCATCGTGCCATTCCCAGTTATATCAGAATACAGGTAAATGTGAAAATACAGTACATATTTAATTATTAAGTTTATAAGTTAGTTTAGACTTTTAGAAAGTCTTTGGTGATGGCAATGATTGATTACCTTTTGATATTGTATGATTTTAATGGCTCAATGAACCCATGCTTTTATGAAGCAATCACCATGATCCATGGGCACTAATTAATTTGTTTGATGGCAGGTAGATTTTTTGTAAGGCTCAAACTTTCATGCATTATTTAAGTAGTCCATTAGTTTGGAGTTGCTGAATGGCATCCTGGCAGGGTAACGATATTGAAAGGATCAGGAAAGGTTGACAAGGGTGACTTGATTCCCACTACTTGAACATCTTTTTTCAAAGTTCTGATTAACATGGATTATGTTAGCTACTTGATTAATAATAAAACCATTGAATGCCTTGTGTATTAATTTTAATCCCATTTATAGTCTGCCATACTATTCCAAGAATGCTTTTACAAGTTTGCCAGAGGGAATGCAATTGTATGCTTATCTTGCATGATTAAATTAAATAAGATTTGCTTTGTCTTTCATTAGCAGAAGATGCAAATAATCGATAAGGGCTTGAACAATATTGTCTAATCTGATAATGGATTGCTTTCATCTGATTGTACTACATTTCTCTAGAACCTTCTTGATATGTTGCATCATATTTTCCACATTTTAAAATAATAAAATTAAATATAAAAAAATTAAGTATATCAATAAATATTTATAACAATATTAATATGCTAGGTTACACATCCATATTCGCTATGTGTATATATCAATGTACATACACAAACCTCATTTTAATGATATTAAAACAATAATTATTTGTTAATTTGCTGTTTATCAGTACACCTACATTGATGTAAAACATACATGAAAAAACAGGATGGAATGACAGTTTTGAACCCTGTTGGGTGGTTAGTCATATGTTAGATAATGAAGCTTAATCTGAATTACAGATTGACTTCTTCATACTTTCCTACTTAAGGGAAATGAGAAAAAGAAAATAAACAAAAAAAACTCTTTACTTCAAGTCTCTATGTGACAAAAAGAACAACCAAGTTTGTTGACTTTATCCCATATGAACCTCAGGTATGGTAACATTGCTATTCCTCATTGTCTTTGCACTGTAATTACCATCCCTTTTTAGATATAACAGAAAAATTTTAAGTTATTCCTGTCATTATAACTTTGGATTGTTTATTCAATCTGGCATTATCTAAAATTTTTAAACCATTTTGAGTTTTCCCCTTCATTGGTTCTGTGCCATCCTACTTTCTGAATGTTGTGGGTTTTTTATAACTAGCGCCACCAATCTTTAGTGGCCACTTTTAAATAGTAGCCAGGCAAAAAAACAACTCTTAAGCTCTCTAAATGTTCTTGTGGATTTCCCCAAGGTTCTTCATAAAAAACCTGTACCTAAACAAAACACACTATATTGGATGACCCCTTATGGTTAACTAGATTGCATCGGCTCTGGGCCATCTTATAGTCATAGGTCCTTTGACCTCTATCTCTGGTTGTGAATTTATTCTCCCTGTACAATAACTCTTAGGCTGGTTCTGAACTCCTATCATTTTGATTATAGTCTGATATGGCCTCCTGTCTGCAACCAAGCATAGGTTCCAGTGTAAGTTTTATTTGTTCAAATTCCCTTCATAAACTCTCTACTGTTTTTTAACTATCATTTGATCTTCCTCTTGGATTCTTCTAAATCTTCAATCTGCCTTTACTTTTAATTCTTCAGTCATCTTTTGCATTTGCCTTGGATACTTTTGGGCCAAGATCAAGATCATACAATAGCTTTTTTGGATCCCTACCCATAATCTCTGAGCTCATTATTCCCAATGGATTTATATTTATTGATGCCTTTTGATTGAACTCCATGCTATTATTTGCACTGCTTTGCTTCATGTGACCATCATCTTCTATCTCATGTTTTGTTGTCCTTGCTCTCTGTTTTTTGGTAGACCATTTTGCTTATTTTCCATTCCAAGCTGCTTGGACTTTTAGATTTTTATTTATACTTTAACTGACTAAAACGATATTGTTTTTCTTTTCTTTGTTTTATTTTAACTATGGAAAGATGCCCCACCCCTTTTCTTTAACCATCTCCTGGCCTACCATTCTGTTTGCTCCCCCAAATATTTTCTCTACCTGCCCTGCTTCCTTTCACTATGCTACCTTGTGTCAATTGTTGCTTATGTAACTGTACTTCACTATAGCCCAAACTGCCCACCATTTACATTTGTCAACTACTAAAAAAATCACTTAATACTATGAAATATAAAACAAACTATTGTTTTACCCAAATTTTTCTTTCCTTCCTTATCTCAGTTGCTCTCCTGCACCTGAAACAGATTTGTAATTTTGTTTTCATTAGTTATTAGGGTTATTTGACATAAAATAATAACTAATTAAAAAAATGATTATCTATATCATCACCAACTTTAACCTCTTGACTTTCCAATCAACTAGTGGTTGGCAAAATATATAATTGTGTTAATAATACCTAGGCCCCATGCCAATGCAGAATATTGATTTATAATTATACAATAATGACAGGGATATTCCAGCTCCAACATATATAAATGAATGGCTAGATAAATCTACATCCAGGTTTTATATATTTTGTCTTCCTTTGTAAAAACCATGCAGCAAGTGTCAAATTTTTGAAAAAAAAATTATTACCCCTCAAGAATGTTGGTGAATTATGTCAGAGACCCATGTTGCAGTGCCAAGCCCTAGAGAAAAAAAAACCTGTACCAGTCAGATGTGTATGCTCATTCAATAAAATTTAGAGTCTGGATAAAAATACCTTGAAAACAATCATGCCCAAGATACTCAGGTCATGGGCTTTCATAGATTCTGCCATGTTTACCCATCCTCCAAACCTCTGACATCATGAACAACAGGGGCATTCATAGATTCTGCCATGTTTACCCATCCTCCAAACCTCTGACATCATGAACAACATGTCTGATGATAGCAGATGGATTTTCTTTATTACTGGCCCAGAGACACAGTGGAAATGCAAGACAACTCTAAGATTTATGAATGATACAGGAAGATTTTATATAACCATTAACTAATATAGTTATATTCCAAAAAAGATGAATGGTCAATTAATATTATTCAATCACTATTTTGAACCTGGGTTAAAATATATCTAGCAACACTAACTTGCAACAGAAGTAATTTACTGAACCTATACTGAATAACAGAATGATTTGAATAAATGGATAAGTTGAAAAACAAACTTTAATTAAATAGTTACATATATGTATGATATTTGTGGGTTTAGTGTAACCTATGTTTAAACACCTAAATTCAGAGATTTGGTTGTTACATGCATTTAACGCTAGGATACATACAATTCTGAAGTATGATATTTTGATTTAAATGTGTACTAACTCTGGTGTGTTTTTAATATGCCAATGTATGTTTCTAAACCTTCTACAATATAACAATATTAATGCTATTTGTACTAAAATACATATGAATAACTAAAAAATGCCAATGTTTGTTTCTAAACCTTCTACAATATAACAATATTAATGCTATTTGTACTAAAATACATATGAATAACTAATGATCAGATTGAATACATTGATTGAAATGTCACTCAATTACTTACATTTTATTATTGTGTTCGCGCTTATACAGATATGAAACTTTTCATGCTATATATAGCATTTACATTCAATGTTTAAGTAATATAATAATACATATCTTTTCCCAGAGAGGTAATTTAGGTTAATATGCTACACAGTAAGCTTGATTTGATAACGCAGTTACAATTTTCAAATAAAACAATCATTATGATTTAGTAATGCATGTGAGATTCATTTATAAACAGACTAAGAAAAATGATGCTAGTAAAATATTAGCAAGATTTTTTAAGATTTTGAAAGTTCCATTTAAACAGACAGCACAGGTTTTTTATTATCAAATCATTGTGGCAAAGATATTACATAGCCATATATTTAAATTTTTAAAAAAGGCTGTACTAGCATGATAGGTAGCTATGATAGTTCAATTCCTTTTTTATATCTGAGAAGGCACTTCGACATTATTAAGAAATAAAAAACAACTCTATTCAATTCAGAGTGGTTTTTAAATAAAGAGTGGGTTAGAAGATGCAAAGAGCCAGGCATGCTGCAATCATTCCAATGCAGGGCATTCCATGCACTAACTGAAGATTCCCGGTAGCTCAGGTACTCATTTTTTAGAAATTAATAGAAACATGAAATAAGCAACCTGAACTTTTGGCAAAGCCAACTTATGCTAGTAATGCAGAGAGAGTAAGTGACACCATTAACAATGTTTCTGTAATTTCATCCAAAACACAATGGCATGAATTAGTTTTAAACCTGTATTAAGCTTGATGTTACATATATATTAATTATTAAGTAGACTGAAATGAACCTTCCCTCTCTCCATATCATAACAAATCCCACATTTGTTTTAGAGGTCATTAGTACCTTCAACCAAGGACTCTCCCTAAGGTGTTACCATGAAATAGTTATAAAAATTATTAGTATGGAGGTCATCAAAATAATGACCAAAATAAATCACTTAATAGCATTAATAATCAACACTTAACTCATAATATAAAATTAAGCTCGTGGGTTCATTACAATAAACATGTAAGTTTACCTTATCCATGCATATTTATTGGCATATCAATAAATATTCATGGATAAGGTAAACTTACATGTTTATTGTAATGAACCCATGAGCTTAATTTTATATTATGAGTTAAGTGTTGATTATTAATGCTATTAAGTGATTTATGTACATACCAATAAATATGCATGGATAAGGTAAACTTATATGTTTATTGTAATGAACCCACGAGCTTAATTTTATATTATGAGTTAAGTTTACTAATAATGGTAGAAATTCTCACAAGGTCAGGTTCAATTGGCATATTAATTTAGTTTGAAATAAAATTTAAAATATTAGTTTTCCACACCAAATTATGGAATGAGAACAATATAACAGAAAAGATACAGAATGGATTAAGATTTTATAGAGAATTGTAAACACGATTAATTTATAAGATGGCTAAATAGTGTCATGCCATTCCCAGTTATACCAGAATACAGGTAGATATGAAAGTACAGTATATATTTAATTATTGAGTTTATAAGTTAGTTTAGACAATTAAAATGTCTTTGCTGACAACAATAATTGATTACCTTTTGATGTTGTATGAGTTTAATGGCTCAATGGATCCATGCTTTCATAAGACAATCACTGTAATCCATGAACACTAATTAATTTGTTTGATGTCAAGTAGCTTTTTTTCAGGGCTCAATCTTTCATACATAATTTAAGTACTCCATCAGTTTGGAGTAGCTGAATGGCATCCTGGCAGGGGAATGATCTTGGACAGATCCGGGAAAGGTGACTTGATTCTCACTGCTCGAATGTCTTCATATTAAAATTCTGAGTGTTAGTACCTTGATTAATAATAAAACCATTGAATGCCTTATGTCTTAATTTTAGTCCCATTTATACTCTGCTATACTATTATTCCAAGCCTTGCATGATTAAATTAAATAAGATTTTGCTTATGTCTTTCATTAGCAGAAGATACAAGTAATTGATAAGGGCTTGAAAGTCTTTTGAAATCTATTTCTAGTTTTAGAAACAGATTTGAACAGATAGCTGGAACAAATAAAATTTCCATTAACGATTTTAAATCTGTAATAAACTTAATGAATAAAATAATACTGTCAAATCCGACTAATGGATTGCTTTCGCCTGATTTTACTATATTTCTCTCTTTCTAGAACCTTCTCAACATGGTGCATCATCTTTCCCATATTTTATACATGAAATAATAAAATGAAATTTAAAAAAATTAAAGTATTTTACAATAAATATTTATAACAATATTAATATGCTAGGTTACACATAAATACCCACTATGTGTATATATCAATGCACATACCCAATCCTTGTTTTAATGATATTAAAACGAATTTTTATTAATTGGTGTTTTCCAGTGTACATTCTACATTGATATATAACATACATGAAGAAACATGATAGAATGACAGATTTGAACCCTGTTAGGTGGTTAGTCATATGTTAGACAATGAAGCTCAATCTGAATTACAGATTGACTGCTTCAATTGTTATCTAATGCCTGAATGTCCTAGCATCTCACTGATGACAGTCATCAACAAGAAACTGGTCTGTAGATAGGGATATTTGGAAAATCTTGTTAAGAGCTATTAGCTCCCTCATTATATAATAATTAATAATCTGGTTCTCTTATCATATACATCTAATTAGTAAATTGTTGTTATAAAACCTCTTAAAGTTTCAGTAATTTTTACTTAGTCACTTTCCATGTTTTGACAGTTTTATATGTTATCACACAGATAAAATATCATTAATCCAAATACCTACTAGTCAAAAAATTTTATTATCAAAACAAAATTTAAAAGTGATCATTTTAATTTTTTACAATAAATAAATTAGTGTATATAAATATTTACAAAAAAAATAAAAAAATAGAGGAGAATAAGTTTTCAATAAATAATTATATATTATCAGGCACATAAGCAATCTATTTTTTTTTCTATCTTAGCAGAGTAGGGAATTATATTCATAATAGTGTTGTTGAAATCTAAAAAATATATAAATCCAAAAAAAGCCTAAACCCTCTACCTCATAATTTTTAAAGACAATCAGCTATTTTCTCCACAGTCATGCATAGTTTAATACAGTAGTTAAATGGCAATTCCACAGTTCAAGATCCATGAATGACATTCCCATTTTTTTCATATCCTATGCTCAAACTTCTTATGAACTTCTGAACAATAAGCATTTAATTGTTATTATTTTTTATTTTCTCCACATTAATACTTCAAGTTTATATAACAATATTTATTCATTTATATTTTAAACAATATTAACTCTTATCACAAATATGATAGAATAATTAATTTAAAGTGAAGCATTTATTATTAGGAATAATGAGAACATCTATTATAGTGAATACTGACTTAAACATAGATGAAAAAAATAGAAAAAATTAAAAATCAAGTTGTGATTTCAATGCTTATTTAGCTTTTTATTTATAGCTAAAAGCTATAAATAATAAATATCTTAAGGAATCAAATAAAATTAAAAATATTTTTGATGATATTTATACATAATGAACTTGATTTTGCATTAAGCTAGATAGTTCAGCAAAAGTAAATCATGTGATAGTAGTCCGAGCTTATCAATACCAGGAAATTTCAATCAATTGTCAAGGCAAACTCTATAAATAAAGGGTGAAGCCTACCTTTATTCATAAAGACTGCCTTGGCTATAGATTGAAGATTTCTGATGTCGATAATGTTGAGCTATTTTTATGTGATTTATATGTGTGTGTATTTGTGGAATTAGTTAGAAGGTAAGTAAATTACCATTAATAGACCATTTCAGAGCAAACGCTTCTTAACAATTCCCATAGAGGGAAAGTGAAAAAAAGACATTGTGCATTAGGTTTTCAGTTTCTGTTTAGTAAAAATCTGATCATTTTTTATTGTAAAACAAATTTATTAATGCATTTTTTAATCCTTATTTACTGTTTAGGTAAGAGTAATTAGATAATTTATTAACTAATACTCAGTAATTATGTTGCCTATAAAATGCTTCTAATTCTGATTAGAACATAAAAATGTAAATTTTATCTGGTTAAGAATCAAATACAAATTGCTGATAAAGAAAATTGGAATTATGTAAAAATTAACACAGTGTTTAAATATTCCATTGCAAAACAATATTTATCAGAGCTTTAAATAGAAATAGTGAAAGAGAACATAATATTTGCTTGACAGATTCTGGATAATTAGAGTTTGAAGCTTTACATTTTTGGTAGAATTTAAGAATCATGTAATAAACAAGATTTGGGATTTTTTTATTTTTTGCAAATAGATGATCTGAAGTCTACCCAGATAACCATTTAATATTAGTTGGTAAACAGTTATCTTAAATATTCTTAGCTAGAGAATAAATCAAGAATGTAAAATTATTCAAAACTTCCTTGTCCAAAACTGTAAGCAATGCCTTCTTCTCCATTGTTTTAGTGAGGGACAATTGAAAAAAACCTTTCACCTGCAATAAGCCATTAAAGGCTGTTTAATGTCTTTTTTCTTTTTTTTTACTTACATGTGTGTGTAAAAAATTTTAATAGTTGTATTTTAAAGTAGTTTTCGTGATAATGAGCTTTTGTAAATAAATATTCAATGATTTTTTTAAATAAAAATTAAGAACATTAAATAAAAGATTTACTTGGAATGCTTTGAAATATTTTCTAAGGTTCAGTCTGTGTCACCCGGTATATTAATTTGGTTAAATATCAAGTAAAAAAATATTTCATCTGAATTATATAATAGTTAAAATCTTGGGGGGGGGGGGGGTATACAAAAATTGTCACAAGCCAAAACTAAAAAACACTCAAAATGTTATTCATAAAATTGAAATCGTAGTCAGACTTAAGAAAAGATGACGATTAAAATGGAAATTATGAAATGAAATACTCTCCTTTTTTTTATAATAAGATATAGTAATATAACATTTATGAAATAAATACTGTAGCTGCCTGAGAAAGGGATGCTATTATATTTGCATCATTTTATTATTACGTAAAGCTTGTGGTTAAGACCTGCAGAGGTCCCTACTATCGCATTTTACACGCACATGTTAGAGATTACAGCCTTAGTAAATATTACTTACGTAATCAATGTGCGTTTAAATAAATTTATATTAATAATTAATTCAAACGAATATTTTTATAAACAGTTTTTACATATTTTTGAGCAAAAATAAGAGGTATAATAAAATGTATATTCTATGTAAATTAAATAGGTTTAATCAAGTTAAAACAATAATCAATCAGGATTTAGAAAGCACTTGGTATTTTAGAAATATTGAAGCTAATACGAATTAACAATTTAAAAACTATATGAATGCGCCTATATTATTATACACATGTGCATTTAAAAATAAAATTGTGTTTTATATTTATTCCGTTCTTACTATTTTCAAGCGTCTCAATTTTATTATATTTGAATTTTACTTTAAACAATTTTACTATTTTTTACCTATAATAAAAAATAGTTTGCATTTATATTTAACGCCTAAAACTTAGTTAGGTTTCTACAGTTTCTTAGTCTTTATTCTGGAAAACAATTAACTATACAACATGAATCTTTTAATATGCAATAATGAATTGACAGTTTTTATTTTTGAATACTTATGCAAGTTAAATGCCTCTCAATTCTCTCTAGATCAGCCATATTCAACCGGCTGACGGCGGGCCACATGTGGCCATGTTCGGCCCATGGTTAACAGATATGACAACATTTTTATTAATTGATGAATAACCATGTGTGGCTGATTTTTTTATTGACACACTAATAATGTAATCTGTCTTTTTTTTTAATTTCACAGATTTGAAGAACCTGCCAAGTTTACACCAGAATTGCCCGACTATCTTCATATACGCTTGTTCTCACTTTCAACTCGCTACCTTTTAGCATTATTTTGCTGATTTTAGCACCCTAAGTATTTTTATCAAGTAAAAAATCAATAATATTTAAATTTAATGGTATAATAACGATGCAAATCTGTCTTTTCAAGCCTCTATTTGGTTGTTTCTTTTTTCTGCAAAGGAACGTCAATCTATGACTTTGACAATTAATACATCATACAGGCTTAAACCTGCATTTATATATGTAATATATGCGGAATTCGAACTCAGACTTTTCACACGATCCACTACTCTTAGTGTCATCTCATATTGCTGACCCATCTGATCACACACATGTTGAAAAGATAAATAATCACCAATATACGTATTTCATGCTAAACTAGCAATCATCAGTTGGTCTAGATTACTATCTCCACACATATACAATCAGTGCTCAGCTTTATATTAAGATGACCAATCTTCATACTTTAATGGACAGGCCTCAAACTACTCCAACACACACCACTGCATTGAAAATCTGATGATGGCAATCCTCATTGTTTTATAATTTACAAGCTTAAGAAATAGGGTCATGTGATCTATGACTCTTATTTTGACTATTGTATTTCTACGTTTTGAATTCGAAAACAAAAATATAATTTGCTAAACTTTTTTTTACCCACTTCAGATTTTAGTCAAAAATATTTACTTTTATACTAAAACATATTGATAAAGAATTCAAGGAATTACATCTGGAATTTATAATTGAATGGTAAGTGTTTATTTTAATTTGACATGGTTAGATTATTATCATCAATTATAAATAGAAATTTATTTTTTAAAAACCTTTTTGTAATCTGACAAATTATGAAATTTGCATTTTAGATACTAAACTAAAACAAATATAACTTTAAAAAGACAAATATATTTACTATAGGTTGTATAATTGACCAATCAAAAGTTTGAAACTTTAATTCTATCCTCCAATAGTCCATGTTTTTGAAGGCAAGATGAGATATATTAGTTTTATACATGAATGTATACACACAGATGCATAATATTTTATATCAAACTATAATTTAAACATGATGTCTTCAAGCAACAAACGAAAATTATCATATGAAGATAGAACATTTCAAGCCAACTAGGAAGAGGAATATTTTGTTGTGTTAAATAACAAAGGTTTAGCAATGTGTTTAATTTTTCAAGAAAGTGTCGCATTAAACAAATATAACATTGATTGTCATTACACCATGAAACATAAATTGTTTAATGACACTTTTGCTCATGTGTCTTTAGTAAGAAGTGAAAAATTAGCTTTCTTCAAGAAATTATTGCAACAACAACAAAATGTTCTGGCAGTGGCAATCTCACAAGAAGCAGCAGTGACACAAGCATCATATGAAGTTGTGAAAGAATGTTTCATAAAGGCTTTAAATATATTATTTGATAAATTTAATAATAAAATTCAAATATTATTACAAATTAAGAAATTGCAACTGTCAGATTCTACCTCATTTGATGTATTGAAGATATTGCAAAACATATTTTTAATAATATAATAGAAGATTTGAAAAATTGCAAATATTTTAGTTTGGCTGTTGATTCTAGTACTGACATTTCAGCAACATCACAATGTGCTATTTTTGTCAGATACTGTATGGAACAGAATTAAATTTGTGTAAGATTTTTTGAAAGTTTCTCCTATGAAGGATCAAACTAGAGGTAGTGATTTTCTCAATAGTATTTGTACTTTTCTGGAGAAGAAGAATATTGAAATAAAAAAATTAGTTTCTGCTTGCACTGATGGATTTCCTCCAATGATTGAATCCAAATAAGGGATTTGTTTTCCTATTAAAAAAGAAATATAATCTAACAAATCTCTTATCATTTCATTGTTTAATTCACCAAGAAAACTTGGGGGCACATATATCCATTAAAGAAGTAGATGCTGTGATGAAAACCATTATAAACATTATGAATTATATTAGAGTCTGAGAATTGAACCACAGAAAATTTAAAAATCTTTTGGAAGAAATAAATAGTAATTATGGTGATGTACTTTTGCATACTTCAGTGTGATGGATCACTTTTTTTTTATTATATCATGAAATTATTTCATTTTTACAAGAAAACAGTAAAATTTATAATGAGCTTGATAATGATGGATGGTGGTGTCTTTTAGTTTTTTTATGTGGCATCACAGAAAAAATTTGTGATCTTAATATTAGTTTGCAAGATGAAAATAAAATTATTTCACAAATGGCAAATAAAGAATTTGCGTTTGAAGAAAAACTAAATATTTATTACCAAGATATACAAAACCAAAGTACTACATCATTTTCTAATATTGACAAATGCTAAGCAAGATGGTATTGACATTTCTATTTCCAATTATTTAGCTACCTTATTGAAAGAATTTAAAAGTAGATTTCAAGATTTAAGAAATATTAAGAATTGTCTCCTACTTATAGAAAATCCCTGGCACTTAGAAATAGCAACTATTACACAATTAGCTGTATTTGGACATGATTATGTTAAGCTATTTGACAAATTTTTTGAATTTAAAAATGTCATAAATTTGGAAACTATTTTTAAAGAAAAAAGAGAGGGAAAGGAGTATATGGAATTTTGGAAAATAGTGCCTGAAAAATATAAAACTGTCAAAAAGTGTGCATAAATGTTGTTTACATTGTTTGCATCAATATATCTTTGCGAATCATCTTATTTAAAAATAAAATATGTGAAGAATGTGTATAGAAACAGACTTACTGATTCACACCTTGATGATATATTAAGAGTAACATGTAGCACTTATAAACGAGATTTATTTAAAATTGTTAAAAGTTTATCTCAATGTCAAAAATCACATTGATATTTAAGTAAATGTTTATATCAAATAAAAGTGTTTGGGTTTATTAATATGTTAATTCTAAGATATAGTCAAGTGATTCACAAACTGTGGCATGCATGAATTGAGAAGTCAGACATTTTTTCATGTGACACCAATTGGTTTTTGATTACTTATATAGCATGTTGCAACCTGCTTGATGTAGCACACAAATATATGTGGCCCAAGAAAGAAAAAGGTTGAATATGGCTGCTCTAAATAACCAGGCACACAGGTTAAAATATATCAAGTATTAAATGTGTTAGAGTTTTTTCATGAATTGTAACATAATGAATATTTTGCTTGTAACTAGAAATAATTCATTTTATTAAAAACTCTGTGAATGGAAAGTTCACATAAATAAATTCAGCTTATGTGATTTATTCAAAGAACTAGTAAACATGACATACACCCATATGATTTAAAAGTAGCTTTAACATGACATGGTGATTGTGAAATTAAGATAATGTTAACAGTAGTAATTAATAACTTTGTATTTTATGTTCAATGTGCTTATTATATTGAGATATTTTTTTCAGGTCACACTACTTATTTTTTTTCATCATCACCTTTTATTGGGATTATAGCTCCAAAATAAAAAATAAGTAGAAGATAAATTTTTGCAGTGGCTACATAAATCAATCAGAGATTGATAAATATGCTTACATATATCATTTATTCTTTCTTTTGCTTTGTCTGACATCTTGTTATTATGTTTTCTGCAACATTTTTTTTATTTCAAAACTTTGACTAATTCCATTGTCAGTTATATTTTTCTCATGAAAACAATCAATATTGCACTTTTTTATAATGTCTCCATCATATTTGTGATAATATGTTGGACTATTTCCATCATAAATCCAAACAATTGTTATTAACCACACACAAAGACAACACGGTTTATTACTAATACTTGTTTGTATTTGGAAAGATTCAAATAAAATTTTCTAGACATTCAACATTTAAAGATAAATGATGGAAATAGTCTAACATATTATCTCATCTAAAAATACTATCATTACAAATCTTCAGGAAAACTCTTTAAGATACTGATTGTAATGTAAACAGAGTTTATTCCTCTTATGAGTTATTTTAAAGTTCACACAAAATCTGTTTTTTTTTTCATTTACTTCCCATGTCTTGTATAATGAAGGTGTGACTGCAATAGTAAATTCAATATTATCATGTCCAGAAATCTTAAGAACATACCAATTGATTATATGATATTGCCATCATATTTTCAGAATCTTGTAGAGTATTATCCATTACAATTCTTTCATTTTTATACTCAGAGTAAAATAAAGATAAATGTTTTGTTTACTGTAATAAACTTTCAGAAAGAATCATGTGATATTGTGTGGATTTAATATTTCTAAATAAGGAGGAAAGAACTGTATATAGTTATAAAAGAACTGGTGTTACTAAAATATGTTAGACCTATATAACTATATAGTTAGATTAGATTGGATTCAAAATCTTGAGATTTTTTAATTACAAGATATTAGCTTTATAGTGAAAAAAAATTAAAAGAAGGACTTTTAATCATATAAATGCATTAAAAAATAAAAAATATTTTTTTCTTTCACTTTCACAAATAGAAGCATGTGATAATTATACTTTGAAATTGCATAAGTTTTATTCTGACTTTTAACTAACACCCATTTGGCATCGATTCAAGAAAATGAGAGTTAATTGCAAGTGGTCTGATGAATAGATTAACATTGATACAATTTATAAACATGATCATTCAATGCTTTATTTGTGAAAGGTGACAAAATTTACACAATTGTATAAATATTTGTTAAGAACTAATCGCTGAAAAGGTGACAAAATTTATCATTACTTTTTAATGCATTTATATAAATAAAAACATTTGTTTAAATAAAATTTTAAAAAAATCTATTTTTTAACTTTATACAATTACAGAAATTATGAATGAAAAAAATTTAGAAACAATTTACTAGTACTAGATGGTAGTACTATAGATAATATTCCCATATAAAATTAAAATTTTAAATTTGCCATTATTTATTTTGCTAAAAGTGTTTGCAAACTCTAAATAAAAAAACATATTGTCATTGGGAATACATATGTCTATAAGATTTCAATTAGATCAAAAACTGAGAACTGGATGAAAATTGAATTACAAGATTTGATTAAGACTGACAGAATGATAAAAAAATAAATAAAGTACTTTCGTGTAAAAGTGTATAAAAAGATAATTAAAAAATAACTGCAATACCACTTTGAATCCTAAATCCTCACTGATAAAACAAATACTGAAACCAATCCATGTGTGAAGAATTAAATTGCACTACTATTTGGTAATCATGGATTGTTCAAGTTTTTGCAGATAGAGAAGGGAAAAATTTTTTTCTTTAATTGCAGTAAGATAACAGAATAAAGTATGTTGGGTTGAAATTAATTTCCTGCATTTTTATGATAAATAGTTGATTTTAAAAAATCACTTTGTATATCAGCATTACATAAAACATTATGCATAAAATCTAAGATTAAAACAACTAGTGTTGCCCAATTTGAAAAGGAATGAATACTGAAGCAACTGCATATAAGTTGAAATCAATGAATGTCATTCATTATACTTAATAGGTGAGATAAAACTGACAGGGGTTGATGTTGGTATGACTAAAAACAGTTGATCCCAAAATGAGTAAGAGTGTTAACAATCTTTAAAGTTTGGTGCCATATACTTCATTGGAGTTCTGAAATAAAACTTATATGAGCAGGAACTTTGGAACTTTTAATAATCTGATAAGATAGCATTCATAATGTTTCTTCCTTTTAATTTGCATTAGTTTGGGAATACTCAGAAATTTATTTGAATATCCAGTAACAATGATAGAAGTTTATAACATTTAGCCATTTAACAAATGATTTACTAAGAATTTGTGGATTTTCAACAAATTATCAGCAAAAATAAACTTTTTATTTGATTATTTAATAAAAACAAATATAAATAGTAATCTAACTAAAAAACCCACTAATCCAAAAATTTTTTATTTCTGGGCTTTTTTATATTTTATGGATTTTTGGAATTTCAAGAGTGGATCTTCTATTCCTCATTGGAGATCCAAACTCTACTAAGTTAAAAAATAATAGGTACCTAATTACAATTAGAATTAATAATTTCTAGCTATTTTCTGAATGTTTTTTTAATTGTGTTTATAAATGTGTGTTCATATTAATTTAAGTACTATATAAGATTAAAAATTATCTTTGAATTTTTTTTTTCGATAATAAAAGTTTTTGAATGATAGATATTTGGATTAAAGATATTCTGTCTACAAAACAAGGAAAAAAGTGTACAGAAACAAACCTTATGCTTGTTTTTATGATGTTCTAAAGTTAGTATAAATAACATTTTAAGCTACACACATATAAAGAAGTGCCTAGATAGCCAGTAGTTCATCACATTTGAATTATAATTTAAAGAATTGTGAAGTTTTATGGCGTTACAAATTGATCTAAATTGCAATTCTATCAGGCAAATCACATACCCTCATTTAACACTGTCATTTTTAAATCTCTAAAATAATGTCTTTATATTCTCCAAGAGATTGCATAATAATATTCTATTATGCATGTAATAAATGAGAACTTAGAAGATTTGAGTAGAATTTAAGCAAAACTTTTAGGAAATTAATCTTGCTAAATGAATAGTTTCAATTCACTGCTGTTAATAATCATGATAAGTTTGCTAATATGTAGATAATCGGTGGATGCTCTATTAAATAATTAGATTTCCATGTCAAAAATAAAACCTGAAGACAATCTAATAATCTGAGAATTTTTAAATTAGCATTGCTGGCCACAAAATAATATAATCATTTAAGACATAAAATGACTTGCTTGCGAATTGTATGGTCAATCAGCTGCTTAAAATGATATAGCCTTGCTGACTATTTAAACTTTTCACATAGTAAACTCATATTTAAAGTAGCTTTATATTTTCTTGTAACAGATAAACCTGAAATAATTTAGCCTTTACCACCTAACATAATCTTTATCTTGCAAATAATAATCTTTTTAATTTTTGTATAATTGATAGTAATTTTATTAAAATGTTTCTTGATTTACAAACATTATAATTCTCAATTTACAAGTTGTACAAATTTTAAACTGAAAACCACTTATCTTGATTCAATTCAGCCTTACTCTGCATCATCCTATAAGTATGTTTTACAATTTTGTATATTCTCAAACATAATGCTCTTTGTAACGATTATCGTTATGTGTAATTAAAACAATAACAACTAGCAAGTGAAAATAACATTCATTGTTGGGATTCTTTTCTTTTAAGTAAAAGACAAATTCAAAGTATATATTTTAAGATATTTACATCATAATTAATAAGAAAGCATGTGAAAACTTTATTTTAATCCCCTGTTGATAAAATTTATTTAATTAGTTCTGTCATCATTTCACTATATTCCTCATTTTTATCACAGAAATCTAAACAAAAATCCAAATCTTTTCTTCTTCCACACACTCATCCTATTTTACTTCCAACATTTTTTTACAAGTATTCTCTCATCTCTACATAAACAATATCTATTGATTAGAAAGTATATTGGCTTCCTGCATCAGAAAGGAGAATTAAATATGACAAACATTACAGTCTTTTTTTTTACTTTGTAATTCAGAATTAATTGATTCCTTGTTTATAGCTCCTAAATAATCTATACAGTTTCCAAATAAATTGTATACAATGTTTCTTAATAATATTTTTATGAGCACTTTCAAAGTGAATGATAATATATAATAGTTATTAGCATTTTGGCAGAATGATTTTGTAATAGTATATTGGAGAGAAGTAATGAATGGGAAGGAATAAAGGGCTGTTTAGTAGTATAACAAAGTTTTTTCAGAGAGAGAAAGTTTGATTTGATTAATATGAACTTCAATGCATTTCTTTTAAAAAGTCATTTTACAACATATTATCACTGGATCAGATTCCTGAAATAAATATTACTCACTTATTATTGAGTGTGTAATCTTTACCTGCTTCAAAGTGCAAACTATTTTAACAATAATGTATTTTATGTATTAGGAACAGTAGTGTATTCTATTATTCCATCCAAATCTCCTAACAGTTTTAAATATATTGGTCTTCATCATTAAGGGACATTGAATTTGCAGCTATGCTTTAATTTCATTTAGCAATTCATGTTAATAACTTGAGAATCAGACATTTTAAGGTTTTGAACCAAGTTAAATTTTTGCAATTATATTTTAACATTTGAACATGATTTAACTGCTACAACTGTGTTTGTAAAATCCATAGTTTCAATAAATGATAATTTTTAATATATATATATATATATATATATAAAAATTATTAAAAATTATCATTTATTGAAATATATATATATATATATATATATATTAAATAATAAAAATAAATATTCATAATTCAGAAATTTTATGCAAATATTGATAAAAATGGAAAGACATAACATGTATTAGAAAAATGAATAAAAACAGAATACAGGATTGTTAATTTATTTGGAACTGGAGAGGATGAAAAGATGAGAAATATCAGAGAAAGAATGGACAGAGGTGAAGAAATAATTTATTAGATGTAGATGATATGGATTGAGGAATATGGATGGGTAAAATATAGAAAACTATTAGTTGAGGATGCCTCCAGTCATAAGAGATCTTGAAGAAAACATTAATTTCTTATTTTCTTGTGACAATAGGCATTTTCTTGATGCTGTATATAGTAAAAGTGAAATTTCATTTAAAATGGCCTGAACACAAATTTAATGATGATAGCAATTTCGTCAAGCTTAAAAGAACCCATAGTTAGATAGATATTCAATAAGATTGAATCTTCAATTTACAAAATAGTTAAAAATGAAAGGACATTTATGCTAGTATTGATTGTGCTCCTAAAATTTGCTAAAATATTTTGATGTAAGAATTTACTAAAGATTGAAAAAGCATTAAATTTGTGGTGGAGGAATTGAACATAAAGAATATTCCAACAGATAGTAAGGTAAATGTAGTAATGTATAAATATATATATATCCAAGATCAGTGAGGGTGTTTAGCATATAGATCAATTAAAATTTTAATGGGCAGTAGTTTATATTAAAATTTTGTGTAAGATAAATTTTTAAACCTATTTAGCAAATCATTCATTTAGCAGTTTTCCTTTATTGCTTAGCAACTGAGTAAATATAAATTATTATATATTATTGTAGTGTTTTTTAACTGAATAAAATGTTTGTTATATTTTAAACAAACTATCTACTTTGCAATTTATCAATGATTGATATATATAATTAAATAAAGCTAACATTATTGTCTTTCAAAAAAAAAAAATTGGAAATACATTTTTCCCTCTTAAAATAATGAAATATTACTTTAATCCAAATGTGTGTGTGTATATATATATATGACATGTGTTCACTTTTATGCATTCTTAAAATGATCCCCATAAATAATTATGTATATATAACTCTATAATTATCATAAATATATAAAAATATAGTAGCAGACATAAATAAATAGTTATTTATGAGGATCAGGATCAAAATTTTTATCATACAAGACTCTTAAAAACACCAATAAAAAAAACTAATAGTCTTGGATTAGTTGAAGTTAAGTTGTTTTATCAATTTATAAAATCCTAATCATTTAGCAGAATACATAGTGATACTTTATTTGATATCAATTTTCCTAACTGACAATAGTTTGATTTGGTCAAATTGGGGGAAACATCATACTTGATAAGATTGGGGTTGTCCTACCTATATGATAAGAGATTAGAATATGACTCAAGTGACATCAATAAATGATGATACATCCCAAAATTCAATCATGGTGGTAATTGAAAATTTATTTATGTATAAGTGTTAGATAATATGTTATTAGATGAATTATTGATTCACATTGGCAACAAATTTCTTTATAATATTTTTCTAACTACAACATTTCTCAACAACACATAAATTTTCCCTTGACACTATTTGTAAATTATGTAGTTCAGATGAGAAAACTTTTTACATATTATTAATTATTGTTTCTTTTTCAATAACTTAAGTCCAAATTTAATCCTCTCCAATAATGGATTGAGCAATATTTTGACATCAGGTTATGCAGTTCCATTCTATTACATCTGATCTTCAGATGCTTTTGATTTTTTTTTTTCATATAAATATGCTATTACAAAATTAATCCAATAAGAAGAATAAACTCTTTATTATCTTTCTAAAAAGAGAAAGAAAAATGTTCAGATTATACAGAATTTTTATACAAGGAATATACATGCAATGTTTTTCATATAACTATGGATAAATTCTAATGCTTTTTGTATCTTTATAAAATCATTGAATGCTAAAAAGAAAGAAGTGTCTATCTAAATATTTCTGTTTTAGCACTGCGAGCCATTTTTTCATTTCAATTCTTTTTGTGTTTCAGACCTGTTTGAAGTTAAATTCCTGTTTCAAATGGAATGTAATATGTTAGAATGAATTGCTTCACATAATGCAGTTTCAAATAGTATTTTGATATGTATTAATTGAAATAGATGTGTACACACACGCATATATATATATATATATTACTAATGTTAATTTTAACTTAGACCTGCTTTAGAAATTTTCTACAATCTTTCAAGTGACAAAATTTAATGAGAAATCAATCAATCTTTTCTGGTTATATGTTTCTATCATAACCAATGTAGAAAATTTTCATAAAAGGTATAAGTTAAAATTAAAATTAATAATATTACATATATGTGTGAGGATTAATTAATTAATTGTATATTTCAATATTTTTTTGAAAGCAAGATTATTTTTAAATGAGCTTGATTAAAAGTTTTGTCTTGTTTATTAGCATTAAGCTGATACAAAGAAGGCTTTAGTTAAATTATTTTTAAATTTATGTTAAATTTTAATAACAAATGTAACATTGTGATAATGTTTAAATAATGATTGAATTGTTATATTTGATGAGGTGTTAAATGGTTTCCAGGTTGCCTATGATGTCAATTATAACAGAAATATATGTTGAGCCATGATTGGTTGCTTCTCCCTCCCCATAACAATGCTACTTGAAAAATTGTAAAAATTTCTGTTAGTAGCTTGAATTCAGTTAACATTATTCATTATTGTTACTTATTTAAGTGGTGTTTAATTAGTTATTTACATATTTAAATGTTTATTTGAAAACAAGATTACTTTAAAAACTGTCTTGTTTATTAATATTAAACTAATACAAAAGAGGCTTTAATTAAATTACAATGAAATTAAAATTAAATTTTAATGCCAAATTGAATGTTATAATGGTGTTTAAATAAAGATTGTACTTATGTATTGATGGAATGTCAACTGGTTTCCAAGTTGCAAATGATGTCAGTTATGACTGAAATACATGTTTAGCAGTGATTGGCTGCTTTATTCATCTAATGTTGCTGATTGAAAAATCACAGAAATTTCTATACAGGATGTAAGATAAAATTAATGGCAATAATACTATAACATATTTATATTGGTCTAATTAATTATTTATATATTCAAATATTTATTTAGAAATAATCTCATTTAAAAATGTGTTTGATTAAAAGCTTTGCTTTGTTTAATAATAATAAATTAATACAAAAAAAAAAGCTAAATTTATTTTCAAACTTTAATAACAAATTACAAATTGTAATGGTATTTAGATAGAGATTGAATGGTTATGTTTGATGAGGTAACAATTGGTTTCTAGGCTACTGATGATGTTAGTTGTGATAAAAATATATGTACATAGAAATGGGTTGATTTTTTATTATCAAACTTTGTTATATGAAACATCGATAAAAAAAATTTCTATAGAGAATGTAAGTTAAAATTAATGTTAGTAAAATTAGTACATATTTATGTGATTTTAATTATATATATAGAATTGTTATTAATATGAATAGAAACATAACATTAAAAAAAAAGTACATTTGTCATTAAATAGAGTGGTGCTTATTGCTTACTTTTAAATTTGGAACTTGGAAACTTAATGGAAGAACAATATAGAAAAGTATAAGAAAAGATGTCTATTGAGATTAATAAGGAGGGATTGTAAGTGAGAAACATAGATGTGATAATGAACTGATCTAGTGCTATGAAATTGAGCTAGACATGTCACTAAAAAAATGACAATGAAAAATCATTTATTAAAATTCAGGATATTACCATAAAAAGACTGTATATAAAATGATTAAATGATAACAAAATTAGCTGGAGTGATGTGATGAACAACCGATGAGTAAAATGCTGGTTTAATAAAGCTCAATACTTCATTAATCTAAATATATTTGTATGGATAGTTACTCTGGAGGTCATGTGACATTCAATTAAGTTAAGCTTCAGTTCATGAAACTTTAATTCTTAATCCCATTCCTCTGTCATTCTGCTAAACTGCACTGAGTAACATTCTATTTACTCAACCCAAAAAAAGGTTGTTTTTTGCTTGGGAATCCATCTATTAATCTTTGAGATTAGAGTTAAATCTTAATCTTCATATAGGAGTTCAGAACAATTAAATAATAAAATAAATAGTGGAATGATTGTAGGTTTGTAAATGGTCTACCTTATACATTTATTAATTAGAGAGAGAATATAATTTTAAAAAAGTTTTATCAAATAAATTATATTTTGATTTACAAGTATCAAACTTTTAGCAATCACAACTTTGACATTAACCAGGTTAGATAAATATATTAATGGTTTTTGCTAATCTTTTATTAAAGTAGATATTATCCCTAATCATTTATCTTTTTCAACTGATTTTATTCACATAATTCAGAATAGAGACAGATTGGTAGCTTTAAGTATATCACAAAAAGGTACTTATATATTAGTCCTGTGACACAGCACACTCCAAAATTGTTGAAATTTACCAATTTTATGGCTTTTTGTTTAATGGCGTCTGATATTAATTGCTTAAAAATTATTTATAGTTTGTAATTTGCCAATTAAAACTGGTAATAAAATATAAAACTTTTTCATCTAAACTGCATATATATTTATTGAAAATGCCGCATGTATTTCATTCTTTTTTTAATTATATATCAGGAAATTGCTTAAAAATTTACTCCATTAATATATATTAAATGTATATTCTCCTGTAAAAGTTGTATATGCTTCTGGTAAAATACTTTCCAAAATTATTGAAATTTAATGATTTTATGGCTTTTTGTTTAATGGTGTCTCATATTAATTGCTTAAAAATTACATATAATTTATAATTTGCCGATTAAAATTGGTAGTACATTTTATACTTTTTCATCTAAATTTCATATATACTTATCGAAAATGCCAAATGTATTTCATTCTTTTTTTAATTATATATCAGGAAATTGCTTAAAAATTACATCATTAATATATATTAAATGTATATTTATACAGTAAAAGTAGCTTTTTGTTTAATGGTGTTTCGTATTAATTGCTTAAAAATTATTTATAGTGTGTATTAATCCTGTGACATAGAGTGCATATTAGTCATGCTGCACCTATTCACATACATATTCAACCTGCTGATAAGTTTGTAAATCTTTGGGAAAATATTATGTACAAAAGATTACATTATTTTTGTAAATTTTCACAAAAATATATATAAAATCTACATAAACATTATTTTGGTCAGATTACAAGATTACAAAGTTATCAGTGGATTGATATGTATGTGAATAGATGCAGCATGTCTAATACATGCTCCATGTCATAGGACTAATACATAAGTGCACAAAAATTATTTAAGCTTTTTTTTTCTAATCAGTTTTTTTTTAAATAAAAATCAAATAATGATAAATAAATTGTAGCTAATTAAGTCTAAGTAAGAGAATTTTAATATAAAAGTTTGCAAAAAAAAAAAATATTTTTTTATCTTTTATCTAGAATATTTATGTGATTTGTGAGAAGAATTTTCAACATTTATCTGCTGTTACATTTCTTTAAATTATAAATCTGCTTCAATTTTCTAAAAAAAAAAAAAAAAAGTTTTTCTTGTTTTGTTTTTGTTTTTTTGTGTAAATAATAAATCTTAAGTTCTTTTTCTAATAACATAGAGTAACAGGCTAAATAAATACTATGCCCAAGTGATCAAACTTATTTTAACACCTCATATTTGGAATCATATCTGTAAATAGTGAAACTTCTTGTTAAATGTTGATTTTTGCATGTGAAATTATTTGTTTTTAATAAAGATAAAATTACAATTCATTTTCATTATTATCAGGGTCAATGTCAAAGGCTTGCTGCATGTACAGATATTGGACCTGAAGAACGTTGAAATGAAAAGGTATCATGTAGTGAAACTTAAGATTCTATCAATTATATGTTTATCCCATTATTTAACCTTTATGTTGAGAATAAAGAAGATAAGGAGGATGCTTCATGACTTTTTTTTTCATTCAGTCAAATCAAAAAAATTTTATATAGAGGAAGGTTTTTTTCCATAAAGCGAGAAATGTTATTATATCCTGTATTAAGTTATAAATTACATAAACGTTTTATCAAGATAATTTTTATTTATTATTTGTCTAATTTATATACACAGAGACTCAAACTAAATCAACCATTGAGATTTTTTTTATATTTACATATAAATTATACATAAAACCATTATATTCTGAATATTTATATGTATTGTATTTATTTATTTAATATGTCTATATATATATATCACAGTTAATGCGAAGTGATACAAAAATAAATTGAATAAATAATTGAGAGCACAAGTATTTTTGGAACTATAAGAATTTTGGCACAATGAACAAGATTGCCAGAAATTGCTTAAAAATTACAAAAAAAAAAAAGAAGAATGACTAGATTTGTAAAAACTTTTATGTAGGAGGCAGTATGGGGTTTTAGAAACTAATTTGATATTATAATATTTATTTTCATTTTTCTGATTTTTTTAAAATTATAAATATATTTTTTTAAATAATAAAACTAAACAATTTTTAAATCTAATTAATATTGTTCATCAATAATTATAATATTTTTAATAAAAAGAACAAAAAAATTAATACATTATGCCATATATATATATATAAAAAGAAATTAATACCTTAGACAATATATAATAAATAAGCAATTTTCTCATAAATATATAGATAGCAATTAAGACAACAAAATTAAGTATAAATACAATATTTAGTAACTGCTAAACAAGGCTTTCGATATGGAGTATCTTTGTCAAAGCGACTGATATTGGAGATTAGCAGGAAAGGATAGGCATTCCCAATTGTATATAAAGATGAGTTACTGCGGTCGTACATTTTAATAAATTTGCATGTGTAAATACATGTGTGTGTAAATCATGCAGTCGAATTAAACGATCGGTATTTACTATTCATTGCTGGTAGAGAATTTATCGATCATGAAAAAAAAATTGACCATTCTTTTAAACCTGCTGACCCAAAAATCGTTTGTCTTCAGAGCAACAACAGGAAACGAAAAGTTATTAATTAAAGAAGGTTAGTATATTATTATAAATTCTCTAAATGTGTTTATATAAAGGCCAATAATGTTTCCCTTAGTAAATACCGGTCGTTAAAATTGACTGCATGATATATACACACACGTATTTACACTTGCAAATATGAAAATTTAATAAAATCTACTACCGCTGTCACTCATCTTTATATACAGTTGTCAATGCCAATAGTTCCTTGGTAATCTCCTATGTCAGTCGTGCTTTGACAAAGATATTCCACATCGAAAGCCTGGCTTATCAGTTAATAAATATTGTATTTATACTTAATTTTGTTGTCATAATTATTATTTACATACTCGTGTGAAAATTGCTCATTTATAATATATGTATTAAAATAACAGGTACTCTGCTCAGACTACCAATTGGATTCATAGTGAAATGATTTTCAAATGTGAGAGTTAACTATGAATAATTAAAAAAACAACATCCAATCAAGAATATCTCTTCCTATCGTGTAAGACAAAATGTTGGTTCATTAAAAGCTAGGAATTGTTTTTGATAATAGTCTTTTCTGACACTCAGTTTTCCTTATTGTCTTTAGTCACATAAATAAATGTAGAGTCTAGGCATCAGTCTTTTCATGCCTTCTCTTTACTAATTGTGTCAGTGGGATTGGTTGTTTGTGCAACTATGTTTCTATTCTTTGACAACACCCACGGTAATTCTGACTCCAGTACTTTTTCATTTTTTAGCTCAAACCCTTGAGAATTAAGAAAGTAATAATGGGGAAAGTTTAGTAATCTGGCAGTTCTTGTTTGTGATATTTTCTAAAGGTAGTATAATTGCTAATGAATCAAGTTAGAACTGGATTTGGGACATTAGTTTTAGATTAGCAAAAGTTTATGTTTAGGAAACATTATTTTATGATTCTCCTACCTACATGGAGCCTAGAAAATGTGATTTAAAAATATCCTGTTTCCAGTTATATTGTTTAATGATTAGAGAAAAATAATCATGTTATCAGCAATAGTAATTAACAAGTATTATAAATCTATTTTTTTCTAAGTATAAATACATGGAATGTGCTAATCTTATTTAATGAATACAAACTTTTGAAAATTTGAATGAAGGGCTGCATTTATAACAGAGAAGGTAACAAAATTTAAGAACAATATAGCTGTTTTTAGTAAAACTCATCTTCCAGAGAAATGAAATTTAATCAAATATGTAAATGGCTGCAACATTTTTTGAGAGAGCGAGAAGGTTGCATGATTCTGGATTTGCTGTAAACACTTTGATTAATCAAAAAATCACTATAAAAGAGCAAAGAAGCTTCTATGCTTTAAAAAAAAGCATTTAATATATTGCATTATAGTTAGGAGTCAAAATACAAAAGAAGTGCATATCATACAACACTTACAAATACAAATTGTTGGAAAGATCATAGATTAAAATATATCAAGGTTAAAATGATAGTTGCATTAAAAATAGGCCTTATTCATAGGTATTCATTAGCAACTTGGAGTTTATTTTTTAGAAACATCTACTTTTCATGCTAATTTAAGAAAGCTATTGAACAGCAAAATAACTCAATTAGACTTTTAGAATTGGATTGTCATGTTACTGAGGCATGCAGCTCTTTTAAGAAATATCTTAAAATAGTAGCAAATCTATTCTTGGGTTCACTAACAAAAAGAATTGTGACTAGTTAATTAATTAAAATAAAATATGTAGCAATTTTTGCATAGTGGAATAATAAATTAAATATGAATTTTTGCATTCAATATGGAGATTTACAAGCAGAAGTTCAATTACTATCAAAAAGGCTTAAAAATATTTGTGGATTAAAACTGCAAAGGAGATTCAGACATTTTGTGGTTTGTAGTTATTTTAGATTTATTTGTTGCATTGAAAGTAACATGTGGATCTGGAAAACAATGTCTCAATCTTATTGAATGCATCAATGGTACTCTTTTACATGATGATAATGATATTTTGTTTTGAAAAGCTAAATGGAATATTTTAATCATCTTTTGAATAATGATATGAGAATTGATGACTTTTAATCTATTCATTTAGATTTAGATAGATATCCAGCTTAGTGAAATTAAAACAGGTCTTTGTAATCTGAAAAATGGAAAGTTTGCAAGTCCTGATGAAATATCTAAAAAACATTCAAAAATATTGGATTTTTTAAAGATTATATGAACTCATCAAGTTCTGCTGCCTGATTGATTTTTAGGATGATTTTATTGTTCCAATTTTTAAAATAAAGAGAATAGCCAGGATTGCAGTAATTATCATGGGATCTTATTATTATCCATTACAGCAAAGATACAATCAAGGATTTTATTGAGTAGGTTGCTTACAATAATAGAGTAATGGTTACCAGAGATTCAACACTGTAGGCACTATTTTTTTTAACAGACAAATAGAAGAAAAATGTCAGGGATAAAAGTGATTTATAAATTGCTATTATTGATTTTGCTAAAATATTTGACTCAGACTAATAAGTCTATCTAATTGTTTGAAATTATTGGTTGTCTACCAAACTTTATTTGTGTTATATAGATTCTATATGATGAAATGAGAGGAAGTATTTTTACTGCAAGTGGAAAATATAAGTCATTTGAAATGAAAACTATGTAATCAAGTTGTATTTCTATTTCAACTTTGTTTTCAATTTTTATGACAGTTTTTTTTTTAGAACTATTTATAGGAAGCTTATTAAATGGGGATCGGAATACAATATAGATTTGATGATGCCTTTTTTTAAATTTGAATCAAAACAAAAACCAAGAATTTCATCATTTTGTTTTCTGAGTTTATAATATGTTAATGATTATGCTATTTTTGCCATTTCAATTAACAATTTACAGAATGTATTCAGTGTTTTGACAGCAACATATAAAGACTTACGGTTATTTCATCTTAGGAAAATAATTACTGCAATTAAGTTAGTTGTAGATAAAACTGTTATTTACCTAATTTATTGTATGGATGTGAACTTGAATTTCTTATTAGTGTAACATAAAATCTCTAGAAAAATTTATTTTAAGAATGCTCCATAAAAAACTAAAAAATACAATGAAAAGATCATATGATCAATGAATATGTTCCACAACTTACAAAATATAATACTATATGGATCACTATTACAAAATCACATTCTCGTTGAATTGGATGTGAGAAATGAATGAATAATATAAGACTAAGAAATATTTTATGAGCATGATTTTTATGGGAAATGTAAATTTGTCTACATTATAAAGATTATCTCAGAGACATTTCAAAGAATATCACTGATCTTTGTTTTTATTGTGAAGATATGGTCTGGTGTTTAAGTATTTAAAAAAATAGTTTGCTGCAAGTGAAGCTGAAAGACAGCATTCTATATACGAATGTCTTTATAGTAGACAGATTAGTTTGTGTAATTATTTTAAAATTTATCCCTAGGAAATTTTTTTTTGTTTGCTTTTTTTTTTCTTGGAATTGGAATGATCATACATGTTTGTGAATGGCTTCCGCTGCTAATATAGTAGATCGTAATTTTGTGTTATAGTCATCACTTGAACAATGAGCAGATAAATTTAAAGTGAAGTTATGTGTTTTTTTATATAAAGATTTATAATTTCACCAAATAATAAATTCTTCAAAAAGAATCAGTTTCCATGACTCTTTTAAATCAAACACTTATTCCAAAAAATAATTTAAATAGTCCACTGCTTCCACAATGTCTTTTATAGGGTTACAGTAAAGGAGAAGGCATTACCTAGCCTTTCTAATTGCCAGGGGATGAGGATTTGAAATTTTTTTTGTTTATCACTAACTACCAATAACAGATACTCAACTGTTGACCAGTATTGGATAGATAGTTGGATTGTTTTTGGAGTGATTGCTTGAAAAAAATCATTAGTTTTAATAGAATCTAAAAAAAGATTTTATGCAGTTAAAATTTGAACCCAGGTCAAAAGCAAATACTATTAAATCCTTTTCCAAGCAATACACCGCTTATAAGTTATCCAGAAATTTTAATATTAGAAAAGAACTATATCTTAAAAGCATAGTATTCAATCTTTTTGTTCTTGTTACTTCAGGATTATTTATGTATAAATGCAATTATTGAATTTACTATTGGAAAAAAAAAAAAATTAGGATATAGGACAAGCATATTAAGGAAATTTTATTATTTACATTCAAATTCAAAGATATGAACAAGAACCACAAAGATATAAAAATAACATCTTGATTTTGAAAGCAAAATTTAAAAAGAACAGATATTGTTATTACTAAAAAAGAAGATTGATATTAAGAAGTGTATAGTTAGAAATTCTTTAGAAGAATTAAATAATAATAAAGAATAAGACAAAGTATATCTTATAATTACAAGTGTCAAACATTTTAAGAAAAATTAAAACAAAAAATTTCATCTATAAATAATAAAAGCTCTAACAATCAAATTGAGCATTCAGTAGAAGAACATAGAATCTATATCATTCAGTGAAATATGAGGAGATATATTTTTGACATTTTGAATAATAATTAAAAGCAGGATATATAGGTGAGAGAATAAATAAATGTCACTGCCATCATTGAAAAATTCAGAGATATATTTGGAATTAACATATTGCTAAAAGATATGACAGTAGAGTATCTAGTGGAAATTTAAACTGTATCCTGAAAGGTTGTAAGAGATCTAGGAATAAACTATATGTAAAGTAGATAGATAAGATAAAATAGTGTGCTGAAGTGATGGTGATATTAAGAAGAGAAGCTGTGGATAGGTAAACCTTGATTAAAACATTTTCTACAGCAGATTAATAATGTTTGAAAATTATGATGGTGATGATGATATATCTGTGATAAAGATTTTCATGGTTCAAAGATCAGAGAGTTTATCATAATCTTTATGAATAGATTAGACAGATTTAAGTTTTTAAAAATAATATAATCCAATAATACAAAAAAAATATAAATGTGATTAGCTGACCTTTCAATGAACCACCAGACATCTTCTCCACAGGTATTGTTCTTATAATAACAATATGATAGTATCTAAAAAGACCAATCTTCAAAAACCTATAATGATATTTTTTTCTTAGAAGTTTATATGAAATTCAAGCACTACAAGTGTTGGGTTGTGATGATATTCATAAACTTTTAAGCTCTACAGTTCATTACTCTACACTGCATGGAAACTTTTAACAACTCAGAACATAAATAAAATGTGTAATACTTTTTCTTTCATTTCAACTCTTTAGCAATCTTCATCAGCCTTGCAAAATATAATTGTATGGCATTATTTTTTATTGATTTATATAAATAAGCAATAATTTTATTTTTATGTATATGTTATGACCCCTTTATACAGCATTTTGTTATTTTTGTCTCTATTAATGCATCTCTTGAATTAATTCTTTATATCAGTTTTTAATTTAATATTTTTTTTAATTTCTTAAATATATCATCATCATCATTAATTTAAACCATTATTGATCCACTGCATAATGAAGGCCTCTCCAAATTCAATTCATCTCCAATCTTTAGCCTCATCCTTATTTCATCCATCCATCTCACATGTGATCTATTTCTAGGTTTTTTACAATATCTTGGAATTCCATTAAATATTTCAACTGTTGATCTATTATCATTTCTTCTAACAGTATATCCAGCCCAACTCTCCTTCAGTCTCTTAATTTTTTCAATGATATCAATAACATTTGTTTGATCTTTTACCCATGTATTTTATTTTTGATCTCTTCTTGTTATTCCTAACATAATCTCTCCATACTTTATTTAGTGGTCTGAAAATTTCTGTATTTATTTTCTATTAAGTATTCAAGTATCAGATCCATAAGTAAGAACTGATAACATGCATTTATTAAAAACCTTTTCAAATATATAGACATATTTTCCTTCAATATTAAATTCTCTCTACCAAAAGCATTCCAACCAAGTTTAATTATATGATTAATTTCATCCATTATATTTCCATTTGTAATAATAACCTAAGATATTTGTAATTAATAATTTCTTCCAATCCATTGTTATCAATCTTTATTTTCTTTTTTTTTTTGAGAAAATCCATCGAATATTACTTTAGTCTTTCTTTTTTTTTTAAATTTAGCTTTAATCCTATTTTCTTACTTTCATCTAATAACTCTTGAAAGATTTCCTGAAACTCTAAAGCATTATTTTTCAAAAACAACTATATTATCTGCAAAATCTGGATGCCCTAAATAATCTCCATTTACCTTTATTCCCTTAGCTTCTCATTTTTAATTCACAAAATACTTATTGCCGTCAAGCGTTGTTAGCCGAGAGGTCATCGCAGCTTCCTTGCAAGCAAGTAGTTTGTTGCAGACAGTTGTGGGTTCGCCTCCCGGCTGATGCTATGACATATGAAAAATAAAATACTTACTGCAAAACTGCTGTGAAAAGCTTTGGAGATATGGAGTCACCCTGTCATATACCTTTATCAGTGTTAATCTTTTAAATTCAATTGTTACTAATTTTCTTTTTTTCTGAGTTAAAATAAAACATACAGAAAAGAAATTTCTTTAATATTCATCTTTATTACTGCCTATCATACTTTCAATATATGTAAAGATACATTTAATGTTTTCAAACCCCTCCATTAAGTAATCAATTAGTCAATAACTCTAAAGACACTCTACCAAACAAATCAGCACATCAAGTGTTCTATAAAATTAAGTGCATCCAATCAGCTTGCAATGCTGCATATTATGTGGAGTCAAGAACCAACCTGTCAGTGAGATTTGTCCAACACAGATATTTATACAATAGAACCCTCAGAGAAAAGAACACATGTCAATATTTACAGACCATGAGCAGAAAACTGGCCATAGATTCAAATTAACAAAAGCAGAGATAGTGTACATAGTCAGAGTGAGGGGGAGATCAAAAAAGCATGTGCAATAGTGACTTTTTTTATTTAAAAAAAAAAAGCATATCCATTTCAAAGAAATGGGCTATTTGAATATTCAAATTTAAATTTTAAATTAAAATTGCTTATATGAACAATTAATTAAATATTGATTAAAGACTGATATAAAGAATCATTTCATCACACCACTATATGCTACAAATATGATATAGTAAATATATTGAAAGCATGCTAGGTAGTAATAAAACTAAATATTAAAAATATATATTTTCTGAAAGTATTTTCATTAACAACCAAGTATTATGTTAACCTTTTTAATATCTTTATATAATCTAATTGTTGCTGTTGTATTTTTATAAATATTCTTCAGAATATGACAATATCCTGGACCTATAACTTGATGATCCAATGCTTTCATCACTAAAGAAGTACTTATAGAATGAAATGCCTTTTTATAATCTATAAATCCAAAGCATAGTGGCAATGTTTACTATAGATGAATTGTAATTATTTTGGAACAAAATTTTGCTTAGAACTGATAAAAGACTGATAGATCTGCAACTTCTAATATCGTTTTTGTCGCCTTTTTTAAATATAAATGTCACATTATTTTGATCATTTAATACATCTTTATCATTTAGATATTTGGTATATAGCCTTGCCATTTTTTTTACTATTTCTTCTGCTTTTTTTAAGTTATTGATTATAATTCCATCATTACCTGGAGCTTTTTTTTTCCTCATAAATTTAATTGCATGTCTCATTTCTTCATTAAAAATTCCAGGCAGTTCAGAATATATAGTAGTTGTAGGAGATACTTTTTCTTGTTCTTTATTGCTACATAATTCTTGATAGAATTCTTCTGCATATTTCATGATGTCATTTCTCTTTTTAGTAATAGTTCCATTTATTTTTTACTTATTGCAGAAATAAGTTTTCTGTCAATACCAGGGTTGTTTATACTCTCGAGACTTTTATTCACTTTTACAGCTTGTCTTGCTAATTCACAATTATACTTTCTTATATCATTATCAACTCTTTTTCACTCCATTTTACAAAATTCGAGATATTCAATCCTTTTTAATGCATCATTTTTACATATTTTCATATTTTTTCTTTTCTTCATAAATTACCTTGTCTCAATAGAAATGTTACTGGTCAATTGCTGCTTTTTGTACCGGCAATTTTTGTTGCAGTTTTTAAAAAGGTCCATGAATATTTATTGCATATATCTATATATTATAATTTAATTATTATTTTATTAATTTAAATTATTCATTTGCAATGCGAAACTTAAATTTTGTTAATTACTCTTGTATATAACATTTTTCTACATATATAAAAATTCAACTGTTTTTATATATTAAAAAATTATTTTCAAGATAATCATTTATAATATACTATTTTACTTTATAGCTCTAAAGAAGATTGCTTAACTTGTCAGATAATTGAATAAAAAGTTATTGGGAAAAAAATAATAAAAAAATATGTGGATTTTTTAGACCTGCAAACATAAATAACAAGTAATATACATACTAAATCACTATGATTACACCTGATCTTTTTTGTATAATCTAAACTATATTACGTTATAATATATATATATATATAAAAGTGAAAATTTTCATTAGTAAAAGATATACACATATTTCAAATACATTTATGTGTATATTTGTTTGATCTTCCAAGGATTTTATTTTTGGGTGTATTTTCAGAATGATTTTTACTATTGGGTGATAGTATGTGTGATCCAAGTAATATTAATATAATACTAATGTTAAATAATAAAACAACTTTATACATATATATATATATACTTTGTGTTTTCCTGAAGGTTTGTGATGATAGTGTTCTAGTTGTATTTTTATATTGGACTATTTTCATCATCTAATATATGTATTGAATGTCTTTAGAAAAAATTAACTTTATTTAAATAGCATATCAAACAGATTAGTATATGCACAACGTTTTGAGAGGTATTAGTCTCCCCTCTTCTTCAGGCATTGCTGGCCTAACCGTGCTAGTACTGTCACTGGTCAGGCCATCAACACCTGAAGAAGAGAGGAGACTAATACCTCTCAAATTGTTATGCATATACTAACCTGTTTGATGTGCTATTACTAATAGTTGAATATATTTGGAATATTTAAATAAAGTTAAATTTCTCTAAAGACATTCAATATATATATTAGATGATACTAACCTGTTTGATGTGCTATTACTAACAGTTGAATGTATTTGAATATTTAAATAAGATTACACTTTTCTAAAGACCTTCAATACATATATTAGATCATAGAAATAGTCCAATATAAAAATACAAATATATAATTTGTGTTTACATTTCAAATAAATGAGCTACAGTCATTGAAGGAAGGGAATCATGTTAATGGTTTCTAAGTACATTTCAACCAACTGTATCTTTTTAATTAACACCATATAAATCTTCAATCGTATACCCTATTGTTTTATATTTATTGGTGTACATTAAATAAATTTATAAATGTGTCATTTTCCGGACAAACTTTTAAAAAGAAAAATACTATTTTTTTACTGCATAATGAATGTTTGCTAAATAGATTATAGATATATTTGATTTTTATTAAATTAAATAAAATCTATATAATTAATATTCTAATAAAAATAATTGATAATCATTTATATATTTATTGAAAGATCATTATTGTGAATAAGTTATATATATATATATTGCAGTTAAGTGGAACTTAAAAATGGTTTAAGAATTAAACACAGTTTGAGTGAGTATAATCTGTGTTACGTACTAGTTCGAAAATAAATATGGATGTAATAATTTATATATGTCTCATATAGCAATAATAATTTTATCCAGAGAATGCAATTGCATTGGAAAATATACAATATTTTTTTCCTCACTGTCTTTTAAGAAAATGCAGTTTTAAAGTATTATAAATAAAAACATATAATTGAAAGAAGCCACTAATTTAGTCGCAATCCAAAAACACTCTGAATAAACCAAAGAATCCAAAATGTTAAACCAATTTTGTATTAACATTATATATTCACAGAGTATAAATAAAAACCATAACTGAACACCAAAAGTCTCACATAGAGATAATTCACTTAATGGCCCAGGAAATTTAGAGTACTGGTTGAGTGATCCATACAAGAATTAACAGTTATCACATTTATTCTTAGTTAAGTAAATCGAAAAAACAATCTTAATTTTGTTGATTAAATGGAACTATTGTGTTCAATCTAACACTTGGATGTTTAACATTACATGACTCTAAAGCCTTATTGTATAACTATATTAATGAAGTTTCTACTATATTACATAAAGAATTAAAAAATTCATATAAAGTTAAACTCTAATCATATAAACTTAAAGCATTCTTCTCATGTTAGTTTACATAATGTAATACTGTATTACATGAACACCTTCTAAATTATAAATTGATGTTATTTTAAATATGAATATTCTATAATGAAAAAAGATGGGAAAAGAATTAATGTTTTTGAATTGTAGTGCTATAAACACCATTTAAAATTTCTATGAGCAGCAAGAAAAATTAAGGACTAGATGTTTGAGTAAATTAATCCTGAACTTACTTGGAAGTATCAATAACCTAGTAGAAAATGTTATATTTTTGATCTCATCCCTTTTGTGCCTAATGAATTGTATATGTCTTATAACATAGTGAAACATTAAATTTGTAAAATGATTAGATAAATAAGTGTTTTTATTGAAGATATGTGAATAGGTAAGAATATAAAGTATAGTTAATAATATCAGTATAATAATTTAATTTTTTCTCTCTCTCTCAAAGTAACCTTTATTAATAAAAGACTACAAAAATTTTGGGTACACTTACCCATTGAGGATTACATAGTGATTCAATGTAACAAGGTAAAATGTACATATGTTCAAAAATAATTACATCCATAAACATTGCTGTAATGTGATTAATGTGTATCTGTATGTGGATCCACGTGGCCTGACCATTGAGAAGTTAACCATCACCCAATGGTCTCACCCCTGGGGCCCCGAAGTGAAGACTCAAATGCTTCAGCTGAATGGGCGAAGTCCACCATTGTGCCAACCACCACAACAGGTAGTGAGGTCCAAGGCCCAAGTTCACCAAGCAATAGACTCTCAAACCATAGCCGAGCCATGTCAAGATAATTGTGAATACCTCTGCCTCCTAATTAGCAGTCCAAATGAGCAGGGACCACAATCAGTCTACCTGCCCAGTATTGGAAAGCTAACTTGGGTAAAACTAAGAAGTAATAAGTAAAGAACCAGATCGACACTGCCCAAAACCAGCCTATCAGAGACACAGCAGCCAACCAGAGCAGGAATAGCACCAACTTTGACTGTGTAGCCCCCCAGCAGGTGTTCTGGGCAGTGGCAAAATTGTTAACAGCCCACACCATAAACCAGATACCTAATGTCTACAACCAGCCACCCCTGAAGAAAAGGGGGAATGCAGACTTATGCCCACAAAACAGAACTTCATCCATGTTACAAAAAAATGGTGGTGGCTCAAAATAGACCAACTGCTTTACAAATGCACTAAATTTAAAACTAACATATGAGACCTAATGATAGTGAGTGCAAATGAACACTGACCTATCAAATAATCCACTAAGGGGTGCAGTAGCCCTTCGTGGCAAATTCCATGTGAAGGTAGTGACTTTCACCCTCCCAGCAGGTTTTCCCGGGCTAGACAATGATCTTCAACCATTCCTCCAAATGAACCAAGCCCCTTATGACCACTATCACCACACTTGAGGAAAGGGAAACTCACACCCACCAATACAACATTTAATTCATGTAGTCTTGAAATTAAGCTGGATTTACATGCACACCATGGGAATAAATAATATGTCCATATCATCTTGCACACTGAGGTCAATGGAGCTGAATGACCTGCCTTTGATCATCATCAGACTCCTGTGTCTGCAAATGTTCACAGCAGCTGCCAAACCCACCAACCAAAGTCCTTCAGGGTTCACAATGATTTTTCTTTGTTGATACTAGTTGGATTCTGCCTTCCCCGATTGAATCTCAGGCCTTGGTCAGCAATGAATGATACAAGTATAATCTGAAAGTCTGTTGCCAAACCCTGGAAAATTTCTCAACAATTATTGCTTGAAAAGTATGACCAATTTGCAGCTTCAAAGTCTCCGTTCAGGTCCAAAACATCATTTGTACCCATCTCCATCTTTAGATCATTACTCCTCAGCTCAGGAATCACTTCATTGTAGTTCTGTGTTGATTTGAAAAATTTTTATTTATTGATTTTTTTAGGGGGGGGGGCAATCCACCAGAAGGGGAGTGATAACTTCTGTCCTGATCATCGGAGAAATCTGATTTTTGAGCAGGGCGATAGCTTAGGTTATTTTCTATAATGTTCACTTCCAAAATTGAGATCGAATTAATAATTGAAACTTGTTTAACACTGTTAAAATCTGATGCAAAGATAAAATTCTTAAAACTATCATTCTAACATATTATATTCCGTGTTTTCTATGAGATTTGATGTGCAAATGAATTTCCTGTTTATTCTAGTAATAAAATTGGGATTTCTAGTGTCTATTCTTTTTAGAAATATTTGGTTTCATTTAAAATTATTTTTAAAAGGTTTATAATATTTTAATGATTCCAAGAATTATTTAAGCTAACTTTTGTCTCTTTCTAAAGGCATCCATTTGCATAAAACGGAACGATGGATAATTTCAATTATCATTGAATGAAAACTGTTTCATAATTTCTTCTAAAGATGAAAAAGCAATAAAACAGACATTCACTTACATTTTGGTAACCTTTTTGTTTATGAGTCCAACAATGGACTATGACTTTGGTGAATAGAACAGGGAGCCTGAAACAGCAAAAACTGGAATCCCAGGCTCCCTTTAGTGGACCTAATTTATTTATTTTTTCTAAAAATTGCTGTTTTGTGCAGATGGACATGTGTTCCATCAGTATGAAAGAAGATGTCACAATTGTCACAAAAAGAAAATACAGAAAAAAACTCCAATGTTATTTTTCTTATGGTATTGCTTTGTGTTTAGATTGTTGTCAAAGCTTTCATACATAATTTTAATTTTCGTTAAAAAAAATTTTCACATAATTCTGTTTTGCCTCAGATATATGAATGAATTACATGTTTAGTGGAACACATTTGTTCCATGCATTTTCTTTAAAATCTGAAGTTTAAACAATTCAAAATTTTGTAGATGTAACTATTATATATATGAACTGAAAAATATAATAATAATAATAATAATAATAATAATAATAATAATAATAATAATAATAATAATAATAATAATAATAATAATAATAATAATGATGATGATGATGATGATGATGATGATGATAAGAAGAAGAAGCAAAAGGAATATTATAAGACAAACTAATTTATTAAAATAATGCATAATATTCGAAAAGATTAGTGAATAAAGAAGATCACACCTGGATGAATGGACCGCATCCCCATAATAATACAATTTTTTATATCAGTAAATTATCTAATTGTTAGGTCATTCTGGAGATAAGCTAGCTATATATATTTTAGTTTGTGTACAAATATCTTAATAGGATTCATTGTTCATCTATGTTTAAATAGTTTGCTTATGATAACATTTAGTATTTTATTTTATTTAATTGATTATTAAAACAGGAAAAACTCCATACAGTAGTGTCACATGTGATGTTTGGTGATTTAAATTATTATGAATGAATAGATTTTGAAATCAAACCCTCTGATTCAAATGTCATTTATTATTGTCAAAATTTTCAAACATTATAGATCCACTGCAGGATAAAGGTCTTTCCAAGTATAGCTTTTTTTTTACCATATCATTCCAACAAATATACTTATCTTATTTATCCACCTCACATTTGGTTTTTTTTAAGTCATTTGAAATCTTTGTAATCTAGTTTAAAACTTTGATTGTTTATATATCGGTATTTTGTGGATTAAAATGGGAAGCTAAAGGAGTGAAAGTAAATGGAGATTATTTAAGTCATTTAGATTTTGCATATGATGTATTGTTTTTGCAAATAATGCTTTAGAGCTGCAGGAAATGTTGCAGGAGGTCAGAAAGTAGGATTAAAGATAAGACTAAATTAATGTTCATTGGATTTTCTCAAAACATGAAAATAAAGATTGATTATGACGAGTTAGAAAAAGTTAATAGCTACAAATTTCTTGGTCAGATTATTAATACAGATGGAAACATAATGGATGAAATTAATCATAGAATAAAATTGGTTGGAGTGCTTTTATTAGAAATAACTTGATACTAAAAGAAAATATGCCTATGTGTTTGAAAAGGAAGGTTTTTAATAATTGTGTTTTACCTGCTCTTCCTTATGGATCTGAGACTTGGACACTTAATAGAAGAGCAATACCAAGACTTCAGACCACTCAAAGAAGTATGAAGAGATGCATGTTAGGAGTAACAAGAAGAGATTGAAAACAATATATGGGTAAGAGAACAAACATGTGTTACTGACCTCATTGAAAAAATTAAAAGACTGAAGTGGAGTTGGGATGGACATATTGCTAGAATGGATGATAGTAGATGGACAATTGAAATCTTAAACTGAATTTCAAGAGATTGTAAAAGACCCAGAAAGAGACCACATGTGAGATGGATGGATGAATTAAAAAAGTGTGCAGGGCTGATCTGGAGAAGAGGTTCTACAGATCAGAGAAAATAGATTGAACTTGGAGAGACCTTCATCCTGCAATGGATTGATAATGATTGATGATGATGATTTATTCTATTAATATATTCAGTTTGGCTTCATTTCAGTCTCTCAATTCTGTTGGTAATGTAAATGATACCTGTTTGTTCTTTTATCCAAATATTTTATTTTCAATTCCTTCCTGTTATTCCCAAGATACATATCTCTTTCTGCATTATTATATGGTCTGAAATCTTTGTATTGTACTTCTGATAAGTATTCAAGTCTCAAATCCATAAATAAGAACTGATAAAATATATACATTAAATATTTTTCTTTTCAAATATATAGATGCAGTTTTTTTTAATTCTAAATTATTTTTGCCAAAAGCACTTCATCCAAGTTTAATTTTCTATGGTTAATTTCATTCATTATGTTTCCATCAGTATTAATAATAATCTGACCAAGGTATTTGTAACTGT
This sequence comes from Epiperipatus broadwayi, assembly GCA_028023455.1. Lineage (NCBI taxonomy): Eukaryota > Metazoa > Onychophora > Udeonychophora > Euonychophora > Peripatidae > Epiperipatus > Epiperipatus broadwayi. Next base: position 1,375,739 of record JAQFVV010000013.1, read on the forward strand.
TACTTTCTTCAAATTCATTATTATCAATTTTTATTTTCTACTTCTATGAAATCCATTGAACATTATTTTAGTTTTTTTTAATATTTATCTTTAGTACTACTATCTTAACTATATTTAATAATGCTTGCAATCTTTCTTAGCTCTAAAGCATTTTTTGCAAAATGATCACATCATCTAAAAAATCTAGATGAATTAAAAAACTCTGTTTTATTTTTGTTTTTTAATAAAACTACTGTAAAAAGTTTTGGAGATCTATAATCATCTTGCTTCACACTCTTCTCATTGCTAATCTTCTTAGTATCACCATAGAAATTAATTATTGTTGTTGTATGTATATAAATATTTTTCAATATATAATAGTATCTTGAGTCCATATCTTGATGATCCAAAGTTTTAATCACTGCTAGAAATACTTACAAAATTGTATGCATTTTCATAATCTATAAGACTAGAGTATAATTAACAAATCATATTCATTGGTCCTTTTTGTAACTTCTTTCACTTAGCTTAAACCACTTTTAAATTCAAATTGTATGTCTTAGTAGGCTTGAATTTAAAATGTGCTGCTGAGAAATTGTAATTATGAAGACTGATAAATTTGTAATTTTTAACATCTTTTTCTTACCTTTCTTATACATCAATGTTATTTTTGCATTCTTTCAACTATCTGATACATCTTTATTATTTAGACATTTAGCATATACTTTTTTCAATAAATGTTTTTATTTCATAATTATATTTTTTATATGTTCTTTTTATCTTTTCATGATCTAAATTTTACTTTTTTTATATCACTATATTTATTCTTTATTTCTCTAGTTTTAAAGAACTCGCTCTTTATTTAAATAACAAACTACTTTCTAATCCATTACTGCATATATTTTTTAGTTCTGATATTTTTTTGCCTTCCTACGATCACAGTGTATTTTTAGACTTTATATTCTTTTTTCATTTTTTCTCTTTTTTTATTTATTCTGATTCTATTTATTCTATCTAACTCTCTGCACTGTATGATGTGATGTATTATATCTATTCTTCATTTAATATGATGAGATGTACAGTAGTTATTTTTTCTCTAAAGTCACTCTTAATAGGATTAACTATATTAATTTTTATATATTATATTTACAAAACTCTTATTGACTGAAACACACAGGCTTATTATATACCTGTGTCTATATATGTAATATATAGGGTATATGAGCACAGACTTTCACACATCCCACCACCCTCCACTCTATCTCATAACACTGATACACCTGTACACATATATGTTGAAAAGATAAATAATCACCAATATACGTATTTCATGCTAAACCAGCAATCATCAGTTGGTCCAGATTACCATCTCTACACATATATGCTATAAGTGATCAGATATATATATTAAGATAGTCAGACCTCATACTTTAATGGACAGGCTTCAATCTATTCCACACTCCAACTCTTCAACCATCCATCCAATTGAAAATCTGATGATGGAATGCTCAAAGGCCATACTGAGGCTGAGATTTTTGTCACACCCATGTTGACCTAAAGTCAATCTGACCCCTCATGTACAGGACATAATCCATTTAATACATATACAAAGGATGGGCAGACATCTCTATTATGTAGTAACTGAAACACACAGGTTTATTATATACCTGTGTCTATATATGTAATATATAGGATATATGAGCACAGACTTTCACATGACCCACCACTCTCATAACACTGATACATCTGAACACATACATGTTGAAAAGAAAACTCTTATTGTTCATTTTATCATTTCTTTTCTATATTTACTAAAACTTATCTTTTAACAGTAAATGTTCAACATAATTCAATATTTTTTTTAAATTCAGGATATCATGTTATGTCTATCCACTATATGTGTCAGAATTTGGTTTTAATCCAGGGATCTTTCACTCATTAATTCATCACTCTATCACTACACTAAATTACCCAAGGCAATTTTCAATATTTTTCATTTGATGCCCATACAAATTATAGGATACAGTTAATTAAATCTTTTCTCCAATTCTTAATTATTATTTTTTTGTCTCTAGACTTGCTGCTCTCTTATCTTAAATCCTGGATGATTTCCTCTATTGTTGTCATAAATACCCTATTTTCAGCTTCAATGTGGTTCTTGTTTTGATACTATACATTTTCCTCTTTTTTATTTACTAAATTTTTTATTCCTTTATTTTAATGCTTAATACACATATGCATGGTTTAACACAGTCATAGAGTGTCAATTCCATTATTTAACCTTTTTATGAACTGCGAACAATAAAACTTTTCAATTATTTTTTTATATGCATAGGAAATCTAACTTTCTATTAAAATATTCATCTCAGTTTTTGTATAAATCTTTTGAATTACAATCCACCTAATATCTTTGCATATTTTGTTCCCTGCTTCCACAATATGTCCCATATCCCATTCAGTTAATTCAATAATAAATTATTATGGCAATTCTATTCCCACCTGTAAATTATAATCTTCCTAACATTTATTTTTAATTTGCTCATGGTATTTTTCATATGTAATAATAACCATCCTTATAGATAACACAAATTATCATCTACTGAGCAATTTTTTAATTAAAATGTGGGATTTTATCTTCCAATATTTTACTAATTTGTCTATGTTTTAAATTGATCTTTTTTCTTTAAATTTCTTTCAAGAAGCTCTAAAAATATATTAAATAATGTGTTAATCTATTTTTTTTTTATTTTAAACCAATCAATCATTCATAGTGTCTGTATCAATATTATTTTTATATAATGTCAGCATTTCGCTGGTTACTTATAAATGTGAATGATTGTATTATATTATGTTGATGAATTGTGAACAATAGATTATGGTTTATAATAATGGAATATATTTATTGCTTAATCATAGTTTATGCTGTTATAATTGCATAGATTGTCTTTGCAAAAAATATATATTATATCTAGAGCCTTTTTATGCAATAGCAGTCACCTATTTATTATGGAAAACAATCTGGGTTCAAATTTGGGCCAAATAAAATTTGAGGATTTTTAGTCTTTAACCAGACATGGTTTTTTTAAAAAAAAAAAAAAAATCCCACAGTTAATATGGCTAACCATCCACTACAAGTTAGTAAATGAATATTCTTAAAATATAAAACAAGTATGGAAAATAGCTCAAATTTACACCAGTTGGCACATATGATGAACAGCAATTTTTTTTCTTCACTATTCCTTCTTGGTAGCTGTTAAAGAGACCTTGATCGTCAGTTAATTATTTAAAAACTGATTTACTTTTATCTATCTTAAGTCTCTATTTCAGATTTTCTATAAATTTAAACGCTTATGTAATTTAGTTTAAATTCTTTTTCTTTTTTTTATTTGGCAAGCTTGCAAACGATTTTATAAATATTTTCTTTTTTTTTCTCTCTTTAAATATTTTCAAGTTAATATATCTTTTGTATTTACCTTTTTTTAGCTTCAAATTTAGGATGTCGATTATTTTTATTTTTGTTAACTTTTTTTTTATTTATTTAGAATTTAGTGCTCTAAATATTTTATATTTTTATATTTTCAATTCTTAATTTTTAAAAATTGGGGCTTTTAATTTGAATTTATGATTATTCTTTTTTTCAAATTCTAATTTATAATTTTTTTGTGAGGAGTGTATTCTTTTATTAAAGTTCTTTTTTGTTCTAAATTAAGAAACATTATATAAATATAGTTTTTGTGTGCTTTTTATAGTATGTAGAAGATTATTTGTTTAGTCTATGAATAAATATATATATATCATAATTTGTAAAATGTATATATATATAGCAGATGAAAGTGAAATAATTAAATAATTGAATGGTTCAAGAATTAATAAGAAGTTTGTGCATCGGAAGTGATTGATTGAGTCGCTATTCGTGGACCTAGAGAACTAGAATCCACTACCTTACTATATAGCATTAAAACATTTAGAGCAAAACTGATATATATATATATATTTAATTTGTTGAACCTCTCTTCATTAATTTCAATACAAAACTCTCTAAATAGTAATGCCACCCAGTGCAAGCCAGAGTAATCAATTGATGCAAGAAGGTTTATGCATAAAATCCCTATCTAGTGCATACTCATCCAATATCCCCAGACTGGTTTTTAGCTTGTGGCTTTTATCAATAAAGAAGCATTGGATCTAAGAGCTCTGTATCTAGATCTTAGGACTAATGTAACACTCTAGTAGCCATCTTTTCCATTTTTAGTTAACTATAAAGTTATGAGTCAAAAATGAAAACAGTAATGTTTTTAATCTAAGATTATTCACTTGTATAGTCATATAGATCTGATCCTAATTCAGTTATCTGTACATTTGGTGTCTTTGGTTTTTTAATAATCATAGTCATTACTATACATTATATGATCACCATTTTTATGCTTACTCAAGCTGTTTGGATTTATAGCTTTATAATTAACTAAAAAGGTAAAAGGTGGCTGTTAGAGAGTTGCATTAGATCCTAAGATTTAGGTGCAGAACTCTCAGATTCAAAGCTTCTCATTGATTAAAGGCACAAACTAGAAACTAGTCTGAGGATATTGGATGAGCAAGCACTAGATAAGGTTTTTATGCAAAAACCTTTTTGCATCCATTGATTACCATGGCTTAAACTAGATGGCACTACTGTATGTAGAGTTTTGCCTCTGTTTTAACAGCATGGGAAATGATGATCATATGATAATTTCAATGCATTATCAAATTATACTTCTTATTTCATAAAAATCTAATTAAAAAATCTTTATCTGTTTTGTCTCCTTTTGCCTTTATTTTTCTCCCATTTTCTGTAAACTTTTTCCTTAGTCTTATTTAATATTCAACACTATAGAAATAAATGTTCTATATATTCAGTCTCATTTCCACATAAGCCATATTTACAATACTATTTTATATTCCATTTTTGCCTCTTATCATAGTTCTCAAAAGCTTCTGCCTTTGCATGAAATAATAGTAAGTTCTACATATATTTTAATGTTTCATTTATTCTTGTATGACAACTGATTAGACAATAGTGGCTTTTATTTTGTGTTATCATTTTTTATTTAATGATAGTGCAAATTAAGCAAATTCTTCTGTCATTCTTATTTGCATTGTCACTCCTATCCATTGATTAATCTTTATAATAATATATTTTAAAAGTAACAGAAAAAGATGCATTAACTATTTAAAATAATTTTGAAAGATGTGCTGCAACTGTTTTAACATTTGGAAATGAAATGTTCTGTAATAGCTAGGAGATTAAAAAAAAAAATTCAAAAGGAGGTTGATATTTTTGTATGATTAATTATGAACAGCAAATGAGATTATTGAAGGGAAAATTGGTGGACTTTTTTTTTTTACTGTAAAGACTTAAAAGCTAATTTAAAATGTTTGAAAGACTACAATATATTAATGAATACAGATTAATAAAAATAATATTTAATTGAAATGTCAGAGTATAGTGAACATATTAGTTTAATAAAATTTTATAAGATGCAAAGTTAGTAGATAAAAAAAATTATGAAATATATTACTGGTTCATAATAATGAGAAATGAAGAAAAGGGATTGATTAATTGTTTGAAGAATAAGAAGTACAATTATGAAGAGTGGAGAATGAAGAAAAATAATAAAGACTTATATAAGAATAAAAAAATATACAAAGTATGAGAAGATATATGATAACACTAAAGGAAGCTTTTTCTTATTTGAGGAAGTCAGATATTTTGGATGCTTATAAAAAGAAATGACTATAAATATCATTCATGCAAAGATAAGAAGAAAAATATAGAACATTTATTTTTCAGAATGTATGATACTGAAAAAGGAACAGAATAAGTTGTATGAGAGTAAAAGTAATATAAGTCTGAGAGGCAAATCAGATAATGATTTTTGATTTTGTTTGTTTGGTCAGTTTTTTGACAAAAATAAGAAATATATGGAAATGAATTGAAATTAAAAAACAGCTTCTCTTATAATGGACTAAGCAAAATCAAAACAAAACAATGTGTCAGTGCTAGATCTAGCAAATTGAACTTCAGTCAGGGGAAGACTAGTTCTCACACTTGTCATTTCACTTCTCTTGTAAAATGCATAGAACAAAGAAGCAATGGATGAAAAGAAATAATTGGATTTGCAGTAGTATAAAAAATTTTAGAGAGAGAAAAAAAAATTAACTTGGTTAGCAGAACTTCTGGGCATTTAGCTTTTATTCACAGAAATTTCTGACTTTGTCTAAAGAGAAGTCATTTTACATCACGATATCAAAAGTCACCTAAAAAAATTGTGATATTCTGAACAGTTAATTAATGTGTTTTTAAAAAGATATGATATTTCTTCTGTGGACAAAAGTTTACCCATGATACTTTAAATCTCAAAACATTCTAAATCTTTTATAAGCATATATTGTATATGTATACAAGTTTTTAAAATATATAAACGTACATTCATATTTTATCTTATCTTTTGATGTTCAATTCAGAAATATCAAGGAAATAAAAAATGTTTATGTTTATAGTCTTACAGAATTACGGTTAACTTTTTAAATACGCTTTTAAATAATTAATCATAATTGCTTAAGAGTTTTCAAGTGGAATCAAAATTATTTACACCTGTCTGTTTTTAGACGCTTCATAATTTTTTCGAATTTACTTTGCATGTACATGTTTTAAGAGTATGGTGATTTTTGTATATTGTATATTTTTCATTCCCAAAACAGAAAAGATAGATTTTTTGATGAATTGTAAATATTTATTAAATTTTGTTTATTTTTTTCTTCACATTTTATTACTGTATTTATAATTGAAATACAGGCTTATTATATACCTGTATCAATATATGTAATATATAGGGTATATGAGCATAGTCTTTCACATGACCCATAACTCACCACTCTATCTCATATCACTGATACACTTGAACACATATATATCGAAAAGATAAATAATCACCAATATAAGTATTTCATGCTAAACCAGCAATCATCTGTTGGTCCAGATTGTCATCTTTACACATATATGCAATAAGTGCTCAGATATATATTAAGATAGCCAATCTTCATACTTTAATGGACAGGCTTCAATCCAATCCACACTCCGACTCGTCAATCATTCTTTCAATTAAAAATCTGATGATGGAATTCTGAAAGGTCACCCTGAGGCTGAGATTCTTGTCACACCCATGTTGACCTAAAGTCAATCTGACCCCTCATGTACAGGATATATTCCATTTAATACATATACAAGGGATGGGAAGACATCTCTACTATGTAATAACTAAAATACAGGCTTATTATATACCTGTATCAATATACATATAGCACATTTGTGTTAATTATAATAATCTTACTAACTATCAGATATAGATTTTGAATGCATTTTTATATCATTCAGTATCAGTAGCATAATTATAAAAATTTAACCAAAGGCAAAAATTTTCAAAAGCACTTCATAATTTCAGATTTGTTAAATTTTTGTTCTCATTCATTTATATTAAATTTTTTAAGTATTTTGTCAAATAAAGCAAAGTTACAAAAACACTAATTGCTTTTTTATGATTTATTTTGGATGTCTACTTAGCTCAAGAGCTAGCATTGAAGAATCTTCAAACTTTGTTCTGCCATTTGAATTTCTTTTTAAACCTTTTATTATTGTAATTTATTAAAATATCTTTTACCGCTATCCATAATTACCTAAAATGTGCAAAATAACAAAAATCTTTATATATTTCATTAAATTCACTTTCCACACAATCTATTTAGAACAAATATAAATGTACAATAATTAATATACTCTACTATGCATTTTACATAATGCATATACAATATTTTATTATTTCATACTTCTAAAAACATGACGATTTCACTGTATATCAACCTTATTCATATCTCCTTTCTCAATTTTTTTTTTAATTAATTGATAATTTTTAATTTTAAAAATTGCATAATGGACTCTCTTTTTTATAAGATATTTCAACAATAAAATCATTTGAATAAACTGTTTATCAAATTGATCTGAGAAAAGAGTAGATTATGTGATATTGATGATATTTTAAAAAAAAAACAACCTAAAATTAGATGTCGAGCTATTGAAAAATATTTATCTATGTTTTATATGAGAACTATACAAATCCTGCTAATGTATCATATATGAAATTTGGTCTCTGAAAAATAGGATCAAAAGGTGTGTATATGGACTACATTTACACTTTTGTTATCTTTATAATTTTTAAATATTAAAATGATTTATTTTAATTACAATTATTATTTAAAGACTTTAAAAGTTAAAAATATATATCCCTAAAAAATCCATAGTATGTGAAAATAAATTTTCAAAATTATGGACTTTTACTTGTGCAAGACACAGCATTGCCTTTTTTGGTAGATATGACACTGTACAATATATATATACTCGGTACAATAAATATTATTAAATTTTATATTTAAACTCTGTATGAATATTTTTTCACATTAATATTTAGTATGTCAGAGTATGGAAACATAATTATATATATGCTATATTAAATATTTCTATGAATTGTTATTTTAATAAAAAATAGAAATGAGGAGATAATATCCATGTAAATAGAGATAGCCTTTCATCTTTGATGTTTCCAAGAAATTATCAATTATTACTTACTGACAATCCCTGAAGCTAAACAATTTTTCTCACTAACCTATAATATCACTTTTGTTGGAGTTTTTTATATGGATTTAAATGCAGCAGGCATTTTTAAAGGTGTGGTATTTAATTCAAAATATATAAATTTATGCAGAAGTTTAAAATAATATTGGCAGAATGTTAAGAAAAATACTATTCTTTCACATTGCCACTCCTATAAAAATGGCTTTCTGGATTTAAATACATATATGAACTTGAGTTTGAAGTAAAAAGAAGATTTCTTTATTGAGAAAACTGTTTGTCCTCAGAGATAGTCAGTAATAATTGATAATTTATTGGAAATATTAAAAATGTTATCTCTTATTTATGTGGATATTATCTCATTTCTATTCTTTATATATATATATATATATATACACAAACACAAAAAGTGACTTTCTGCTAAATTATTATGTTTGTTTTTTTATAAATTTATTGCCAGAAAATGAAATGATCTAAGAACCTTATGTTGAGAGACTGACTCGCTATTACTGCACTAAATTTGGGGGCAAATTACAATTCAGTACACAATTTAATTTTTTAATTCTGAATATCTTAATTTAAATTCTTTTATTACTAATTCATATAGTGTTACATTAGAATGAATAATTTTTAAAAGTTGTATTTAGTTTTAAACTTTATCCTTTATTTGTATGAATATTTATACGTAAATAAATATCTATATAAATTGTCTTTTTAATAGTGAAAATCATTAAAATTTTATAACTAACTATTATAATATAAACCGCAATTGTTCTATAATTGGAATTGTGAACGATTTTAAATATTAAAATTGTAGTTTATTAAATTAATATCCTTTTTTTTTTATTTATGTTTAAATTTATATATAATAATAGATAAAAAGCTGTTTTAACAAAATATGTTATAAATAAGCAAAACGCGCGCATATATTGTCTTCTTGATATTCAAAATATCTGAAATGTTAACTGATTATAGTTTTATTTTACACATTAAACCATCAAATATAAGTCTAAATGTATTTATACTCAACAAAATAATTGATTACCATCTGACTCAGCTTTTATAAAAAGTTATTTAAACTTATATGAGTTATTTATTTATAGAATGCTATATTTTTAATCTGTAATAATAATTAGGGATCACTCCACTACACATGCTGGTGAATAGATTTAATAAATACTCTCCTTTCCAAACATAAGATAAAGTCGTTTGTAAAGATAGAATGAATTCACTCTATTTTTCTAAGCTAAATGTATATGTGTAGGCAAATCTTAAGCATTTGGAAATGAGTGTGTGAAGATATTAAGGAACCACTTTCAATTCCTTTTACTATGTTTTAATGAATGGACGCTTGTGAAATTTTTGCAATTTACGAGCCCATGTGTAATAGAATGATCACTAATTATTATTACAGGTTAAAACATAGAACTATATAAATATATAATTCATTATATATGTTTAACATTTCATCTAATAATGGTGTATTGTAAAATATAAAAATTTTGCAAGCGTCATTCATTAAAACATAGTAAAGGGAATTAAAAGTGATCATTTAATACCTTCACGCTTTCTTTTCCAAATTCTTAAGATTTGCCTATACATATATGCTTAGATTAAAAAGATAAAATAAATCCATTCTATTTTTTTAAAAGAATTTATCTTGTGTTTGGAAAGGAGAGTATTCATTAAATGTTTAAATCTATCCAGCACATGTGTAGTGGAGTGATCCCTAATTATCATTAAAAATTTATTTAATGACCATTTTATTTTAGTTCCAATTTATTCAGGAATTATTTAGATAGCTTCACTTTTTTGCATCAAAAAGCATCAATGTGACTTTATTTCATCTTCTTGGGATGCTACCCTCAGATTCTGGATCAGTTCAAGAGTTTAGTTTCAGATATTGCTAAATCTATGGTTCAAGATGGAATACATAACAACAAGAACAAAGAAAAGTATTGACTTTGACCCCAAATATATATATTAAAGTTTACTAATAATTAATAATATGGGGAACATAATGACATAAAAATTTCAGTACTCATACTTATGACAATCTATCCCGCTTGATGTTGCTGTTTCCATGCAAAAGCACAGAAATATGCCATTTATGCAGCCAAACTTATTGCCTATATAACAGTTGTATTCATATTAGCCATTGTAGATCTAGATTGCATTGCACATGGCCCACTAATGTGCTTCATGGCACTATACAAATAGTGACTACTTCACATATCACTATCGTATGATGTGAGGGTGTATAGAATGCAACTGGCCATAACTCTTTTAATATGCATTTGAAGTAATGATCTTAAACCCTACCTGACATTACATAGTAATAATTGTAAGCCCATCGCTGCACTTCCCTACACATCTTTGAAGGTGAATTTAATTTTAAAAGGGTAGATCCCAGAACTATTTCAGAGAATTCATGGAAAAAAGTCATGTTTTCATGAGAACAGCTATGAGATATACTAAAATGGCTGTGGTGGAGCACTATGTGCTGAAATGTATAATGTAATTTTAAAATGTATTTATTCCATTCTATTAAATAATGTTGTTTCATAAAGAACAGCTATGAGACAAATCAAATGTTTGAGGTTGCACATCATTTTAAAAATCCTAAGGTTGGTTTGATCAGAGTATTTATTGGCTGATCTTTCAGATCATCAAAAACAAGTCACCCCCCCTCTGCATATTCCAGTGCTATGCGCTGAAATATATAATGTAATTAGAAACTGTAATTTAGAAAATAACGTTTTTTAAAAAAAAGTAAATGTATTTTAAAAGAAATTTAATGTTTTGTTTTTTCTTTCATATCGGCCAGGACGCGAACCCACAACCGTCTGCAACCAACTACTTGTTTGCAAGGTGGTTGTGTACATCTTGATTACTTATTCTGTATATGAATGTATTAAATGCTTGAAATTAAATTAATATCCTAGATATTGAAATACACTCAAGAATTTCAATAAAAGATATGACAATCATAAGTACTTCAACATTTTATAAAAGACAATGTAAATCACATAGTAATTTAGATTTAATATAAAAAAAATACATCATAAAATTTAATAATTTCCATTTTTAAAAAAAGTATAAACATTTTCACTAAAATATATAAATTTTAAATTAAATATCACTTAATGTACATGTAAACCAAGGAAGTAAATCACCCTTCCCCATGCTATAACTTAAAAGCACTATAAATGTTGAACAATGGATTACGAATAGAATGAATCCTTCTATTCTATTTTATTCTTGAACCTTTGTTCAAAATTTAGAGTGTTTAAGTCATAGCATGGGAAAGGGTTTAATACATTATTTAATAGATTGGGAGGAGAGAATATCAAAATATTCATTTCCAGAATACTTTGCTTAATAAAAAAAAAAATCTTTTCACATTTTTCTCATATTAAACTAAAATTAACCAGTTAATTTTTCAATGCTGTTCAACAGCAAATTCTTTTTTTCTCTCACTATATATTTTTGCCACTTAGTATAAGTTTTAGTGATCAATAAATGCATATGGTAGCATTTATTAAATCTCTATCCATTACTGACATATTCAATATCTATGAACTAGTTTTTAACTTATGGTATTCATCAGTAAGGAACTTTTAGATTGGAGCAGTACATTTGGATCTTTTGGATATAATGTCTTTCTTCTAGTAATCATCTTTTATTTTGTTTTACTATCAAGATATCAGCTTAAATTGAAAAACATTAGCATGTTTCTCAAATGATATTAAATGCCTGCTAGAGGAAATGTGCATTAGATCTAAGAGATCCAGGTGCACTGCTCCTATATCCAAAAGCTCCTTATTGATAAAAGCTATAAATGAAAAACTAATCTGGAGATAATGGGTAGGGTAATACTGGATTGAGTTTAGTAAACACTACCACCCTAAAGCTTACATTAAGTGGTAAAAAAAGTGGTAAGAGAAAAAGTAATTTACTGCTAGTATTTCAATTGGTACCACATTATACTTATTTAATTTACAGTCACAAGACTCATCTTTTTAAGTAGGAGGATCTTATTGCTTGCACATTTTAATCCACTATAAATTTAGTGTACTGTAATATGTTTCTTCCATTTTCTAGACTTACAGTTCAGGATTTGTTTGCTATGACAGAACAGGTAACATATTTTTCATGTACACACAGGCCTTTTGATTTAAGTTGTTCTGATTGGATTGTTGTTCTGATTGCATTTTCATTTCATTTTGGATTTCATAAATAGATTTTCAATTCATTCTGGTGATATATTTGTAAATATTTATATTCATCAATGCAGAAGTATAATGAAATTTATTGCTTCCCAATGCTAATTTAAAATAAAATAACAATTTGTAAGAGTTGTAAGCTCTTGAATATATTATTTAGTTATTATTTTATTTATATTAAAGAAACTCTGTATTAACAATTGACATGAATTGTTATTTTATTTTATATTTATATTATTTACAGAAGTATTATTTATTTTTTACAATGCTAATTTAGTACTTTCTATGATCAATTGAATTCATGATTGTTTCATGACATTTTTGACTATTTTAATTTAACAGTGCAGAGGTTTGTATTTATATTATTCTTATAGATAAATGACTAATAAATAATTAAGTCTCTTAATATTTTAAACTTCCCCTTTTTGCTTATCTTGCAACCTGCTCACCTGTATTCATAAATTAATAGCTTCTTTTCCAAACTGCTATTGGCTTTTTCTTTCTTAATGACCAACCATCACAAGATGTTTTTCATTCTGAGTTTAAACCAATTAAGCTTCTTATTGGTAAGCTTCCTTAATTAAAATTTCATTGGATTCATAAATTTTGTACATCTTACAGTATTAGACTATACGAAATTCAAGTGCTGTATTGTGTTTAGACTTTAACAAATTAACTCTTGCAATGATTTATTATTTCCAAAACTTCTCTTACTTAGTTTAAGCAATCACTATACCATGAGAAAATTAAACTAACTACTACATCATAAGACAATGGATATATCCAAAGAATGACATTCTTCCATTTATGCCTAGTTTGTGAAATGGCTGATTCAGCATCCTTTGTGAATACACACTATAAAATTATGCAAGAATGAATTTTTAATTATCGACTACATTAAAATATATTGTGCATCAAGCCACAGATAGTTTGAACAGTTGTTTGCACACATACCATTGATTTAAAGAATCACAGTGCACTAAATTATGAATACTAATACTCACCATTAGACATCTGTTTCTAGAACATATTTATAAGGAACATGTTCCTATTTTATATATTAGTCTCATTTGTAATATTTTATGTAGTTCACCTTTTTGAATTTGAAAATTCCAGTAGTAGGTTTCACAACTACTTCTCTCCTTTTCATTTTTTGATAAACAATAATTTCTCTTTAATTAAAATATTATCTTAGCTGATTGAAATATATTATTACTGCCTTTGCATAGTACATAATACTTTTGTATATTTATTGTTTCAATTGAGTATTTTTTAATCCATTTTAGCTCAAGATATCATATCACTGATTGTCATTAATTTTCATTAAACTATCTTATGCTATATTTTTACTAACTTATAGATATTGTCACCATATTTATAAACTTTTTTAGGTTATACTATGTATTAGTTTTCTGCATAAAAAAATTATTTCATCCAGCACAAAAATAATTCTATTTAAAGTTTTTAAACTCTTCAATAATATCTTCATCTATCAAACAGAAAATTCTTTTGCTGAATTAGGTTGCCAACATTTTGATAAAATTAAATTTGTCTTTGTCAAAACTAAGGTTGTAATGGAGAACTGTTATGTCTCAAGTAATATCAAGATTGCATGTGAATTAAAGACCATTCATTTATTTGTATATTTAATGGATGATCAATCTGAATAGGAGATAGATTAACAAAAATATAAAAAATCAGATCTCATCTTCTTTTCTAATTGAATAAACATCACCTACACATATGAATGAATGGTCTTTAATTCATGTGCAATCTCATTATTACTTGAGATGCAACAGTTCTCTATTACAGTCTTAGTCTTGACAAAGATGAATGTGATTTTGTCAAATGTTAGCAACCTAATTCAGTGAAAATTTTTTAGTTTTGATGGATATAGACCTTTCTAAAGAAATAAAAACTTTAAAGAGGATTATTTGAGGTCTGGACAGAATAATTTTTCTAAATAGAAAACTTATGCATGGTATGACTCAAAAAACTTTTATTTTTATCTTATAACTGTGAAAATTTTTGTTATTATATATATTGCCTGAAATAGATAAATAGTAGTGGACTGTTGATTTAAATTATATTATTGCTACTTTTTATATTATTGTTTAATCAATTGCTTTAGAAAGTGAATTTTTTAATGTTTCATTTAGTTTTAGTCTTTATTTTTTATGTGTACATATTTGTACATAAATACCCATATCAACATGAATTGATGTTTGATTTAAATTTATGTTATCATTAAAAAAACCATGAATTATTAAATAAATATATATATTCTTATTAGGACTAAATCTCTTTCTTTATATATATATTAACTGATAGATACATGTTAAGAAAGTCATTGCCCTATTTATTTATTTTAATGTTCATTCAACTTTAATTCTATATGGAAATTTTATTTTATGGCGTCATATTTCTCTGACTAGTAATATTTACTACTAATTTTTTTAATTAAACATAAATAAGATTTTTATCAACATGTGTCAATTTTCCATTTTCAAGAATTTTATCCTTTTAATTTCTTTCTCTCTCTCTCTCTCTCTATCTTTCTCTTTTTGGTTAGCAATTCTAGAATATTATATATATTGTTTTTCATTAGAATTAAATAACTCTTATAAGTCAAGGCAAGTCAAGGCTTTTAATTTTCAAACTATGATTAGTTAATTTTCTTATTTCTCACCTTTATGTTTTCAATTTTCTTTCCAATTAAAAATAGAATTTAAGATAAAAAAAATAAATCCTAGTCTTTTTTATTATTTGCTTTGTCAAATGTTTCACATAATTATTTTTTCTTTGAATCGATAATCACTCTTTCTTCGAATCACAGTAATTGATTGTCAATTTATTTGTATTTTTTTTTTAAAAATAAAATAAATATTAAATAAATTTAAAATTTTTAGAGTTTAATAGTGTAATGATTAGAGTATCTGCCTGCCACGTTTATGAAGTGGGTTTGAATTGTGCAATTATTAATAATAATAAAATTTAGGCCACATGTAGTATTAGAATTCTTCTTTCATGCAGCCACCCCATAATCATCTAGTAAAAAAGAATAAAATGATATTTAAATATCTCATTGCAAAGCCGTAGAGAAATATTGAGAGAAATGCATTCGCATGACTTGTCGATTATTGTGTCAGGAGAAATTTGGCATTTCTTCATTTTTGTTTTGTTCTCTAGGTAAAAATATATACAAAATTTTAATAATATTAAATAGTGCTAACACACTTATAACGTAAAGCTGTATAAATTAATAGTAATTGGTATCTCACAATTATTAGATATAGGATGAAAGGTATGTGTTAATTTGGATGGTTAGATGTGTGTTCATATACTGACTGTAAAAACAAGAATAATATTGTAATATGATATGACACTTTACTACTGACATTATACTCTGATATTGTGAAGCCCATAGTTTATTTTTCTTTTAAAAGTTGCCATTTTCTCTTTCTATATATATATATCGGTACGAATTGAGCTTTTATTTAAAAAAAAAAAAATCCGTGTTATGAACTTTCCATATATTTAACGCAATTCACGTTTGAAAATAGTGCCTAAGTATTAAAAACTATTATAGCTTAAATCCTTATTATAATCTTCTACGTCATAGCTATCCAAAACATGATGTGCAGGTCACTGCTATAGGTTTTGATACTGGCAAGTGCTATCATAAAGATTTCACTAAAATGATATAAACATTTATTGTATCTGGTGTATTGTTTCGAAAAAAACTTTTAGAAACATAATTTCTTTTTGTGTGATGTTTTTAAAATGCCTGCTAAACCTAACTAACAATGGGTCTCTCCAATAATTTAATATATGCACTTTATTATTTTGGATGCAATTCTCTGATAAATATATTTCTTTTTTAATGTGGCCCTTGAAATACTTAATATTGAATAATCTTATTTTAAAAAATGAATTTATAAAACTTACAGAATTATGCAATGTTCAAAACTACAAAATCAGGTGTCTGAAGATTAATAAAAACAAATTATTAAAAAGTTTAAATCTTAGTCTATAATTGTTTGTGCACCTCTCATTTATTATTCAAAAATAACTTTGGAGCATCTGATCAAAAACATTAAGACAATGACCATTTTAATTTTATCAAAATAAATTTATTGTTTATTATTGAAAGAAAAAAATTATAAAAAATAATTGGAATAGCCCAGTTTTGCTATTTGTTTTTAACCAATGTAATCATATATGAAAAAGCACTTTCACTCTTTATCTGTAGCTTAAATATTAGCTCAATATTGTTATCCATTTCTGACTTCAAAACTAATTTTAGAAAATCCTTTTATTTATATTGAGCCTACCATTTTACCATCATGCTGCCAAGTCTTGTGGCAGAATTCTGGGCTCAAGAAATTTCTGGATAAATTCTTAACTGGTTGAACTGGAAAATCATATCATATATTGGTATAAATTCATTGAAATGTTGTGCTCATTCTATGACTTGGGTGTTCAAACATCATGAGGCTTTGACACATATTTACATAAAAATACCTATATACAAAAATTAATTAGAATATTTTAATGGATAAAAGTTGATTATTTATAAGTATTTTTTTGAAAAAATCCATATATATGGTTTAAATCTATCTTGATTAGACATCAAATATCTGACAGAAATGTCATTCTGCTTCATTTCCCTGATGTGCCTATGAGCCTGGTCCAAAAAGATTTCCATTAAAGTATAAGCTGGCAATCAAATACAATAATTTTATAGAAAAATTTAAAACTAGTTAACATTTTCATATGACCTCTTTAAGAGTTTTTTTCTTATAAAATTATTCTATTTAATTGTTAACATGTACTTTAATGGGACATGTTTTTCTCAGCCTTATAAGACATAAAAAACAAATAGGAGCAAACCATCATTTTTTTTAAGCATTTTGTAAATCTAATAATGATAGTCTTAAGTTATATACATAGAATGGTGCAATTTAGACAAACATCAAATGTCAACATATGGAAGGAGATTCACACATTTGATCATCCTAATTCACCTGATAATGATGATTGTTTAAAAAATGCATGCACAGTGAAAACGTTGATCTGAGATTCTGTGCTGATGGATGTTTGTGGTATGGTATGTCCACAATGCAACATTTATTCATCTCTCTGCATGTTGTTAAAAGTGAATATGATGGAAAAATATCAAGTTGCTGTTGTCATCATGATTATAGAGATTCAGATGTTTGATATATTTAGTTCATCTGACATGTAAAGATTTTTTGCAAATGTATGCATAGTAAAAGAAAATGATCAGAGGTTTTGTGCTCATGGATATTAATGTTAAAATGCTGAGATGATGGGTGTGCTAATAAAAAGCAAAACAAAAATTGAAAATCCTATATATGCACACATAATAAATATCTGGATTTAAGAGTATTTTAAAATATTCTTTTCTGCAATATTATAAATTGTAAATTAGTGCTTTCATTTTTGAGTCAGTTTTTATGTGCATTTTTTGGTTAATTCTGTTAATGCATCATAATAGAATATATTTTTGACTTTGGGATATTTTATTGAGTTTTGTGAACTTAAGTATATCTTTGTTACATTTCCATTTGTTTTAATTTGAAAGCTTAATGTTATTTTTTCATTTAGAATTTTTCAATTGTGTCTATTGAGTGTATACATACACATTCCAAAGACATTTTAATATCTGTGTAGGGATATCTGAGAATTTATTTGCCTGATTATGAAATCTCACTATGCTAAAGACAGACAATTTATGAAGTACTTACTACCATTGCTTTAGGGCAATGATTCATTCTGTTTATTTCAAAGCCATCTATAGTAAATTTAAATAATCAGTGAATATTTGGAGGCAGTGCTATATTCTTTTCTTTACTCTACTTCTCATTACACAATGAGATCAATTGGATTTTGTTACTATCATGCTGAAGACATTTAGTACCCATTAATTATTTAAGCTTATAGTTAGATGTCTCTGGAATAGAAAAGAATAAATTGATGTTTCTAATGCATATATTGCATGTAAGTAGGAAAAAAATGATGCTCTCTTTTTTGGTATTTATAATCTTAATGTGACAGAATTTGGTTGATTACATTATTGTAGAGTTTAGTGTAGTGACAGACTTTAAAGATAAGTGTTGTGTTTGACCGAATTTACTCCATACTTTTGTTAAACTATGCCAAATCTGTTGTACTTGGCTGAATTGCAGGATTCAGACTCAAACCAACAATAATATCAAAAAATATGAACACTTACAATTTAATATGTATAATTTATTAGAACAAATATACTTACATATTATACAATCAATAAATATAATTTGATATATAACATAATCAATAATGAGCTGGGCATGCCAAATGACTAAACTCATTTACAGCTGTATATATTATCTTGCCACATGAGTTCTAGTCTTAAATCTTCTGGCTGTAGTGGACAGTTTGCCTTGAGTTAATTAAATGACTCTTCCAGCTATACAAGACAGTTTGCCTTGAGTTTGCTGTAGTCATAGAAGCTTCTAGTCCTATCATAGACTTGCCTCACTGTGTATATGTATTAGTAGTGAATATAGTAGAAACACCTTCACTGTTGGAAGTGGTTTCAAAGGAGGACACATTCAGTCATTCAAGTAGACAAACGTTCTCTTTCTTAACAGCACATACTGTTGTTTAAGTTAGACAGACACTCTCTGGCTTGCCTCCAAAAAGTCTGATTATTTATTGCCAGATCCTCTCCCTTACTGGAAGCAATTGGATTCAGAGAGCCTAACCAATGGTAGGATTTTATACACATGTTTACACATTGATCATACTTATGTTTCAACCTTTGGCCATGTTAACGCATTGTTTATCCACATGTTTACACCTTGGTTAGTGGCAATCCATGCTCAATCTGATCAGATAAGGAAGGAATCTGGACTAGTCCACTTCTGAAGGCAAGGTCAGATATGACAATAAGGATTTCTGGATTGAAGTTCAACCTGTCACTTCTGACACTCAGGGGACACATAATTCACAAGCAATTAATTATTGAATTACATAAAGCACGTTAAAAGAAAAATATATTTAAAAATAAAGCTCAATATAGTTGTCTTCATAAACATAAAATTCGTTTTGTATTCCACCAATCAGAGCCAGCCACTGCTTATCTAACAAAGACTTCCTGCTTTCATTGCTTTTAACAATTCATTCAAAAATCTATTTTTAATTTATTTATAATAAAAAAATACATTTTAAAAAATACATTTTGCATTCTTTTCTTGCATTATTTTTTAGATTTTATTTTTTTAAATTGCAAATTAAATTGTTTTATTATTCACATTTAATAGAAATTAAGTCAGGCTAAATAATCAATCAAGGACAATAGTGGTTTTAAACATTTTTTAATCAACTTCCTAAACATTTAAAAATATAATACATAATTTATAGCAATAAATATTTTTTAGTTGAAATTTGTATTTTCACATTATTGTGGAGTTGTTGTATCCACTACATTTTACTTCAAAACATAGAGTAGATAGCCTAAATTAGCAGACAACACTAATGCTGCTATTTTTAATGTGTTTGGATTATGGTATTATCCTATACATGTATATACAACTAACTATAATAGAATTTAAGGTTATCAACAAAAATATTTTAAAAGAATAATAAATTGAGAACACAGCGTATTTCTATATACAACTATTAATGTGTTTATGTATTTATACTCCCTCAAATAAGAATAAAACTCATTGTATTATTTGAAATTTGCTTTTTCTTTTCATCATTTTACAAATGATGATTTTTTAAATAAAAAATAAACATGCTGATTTCAGAATACAGTTCATTTTAATATTTAAAGGAAGAACTTTGTGAATTCTTTCAGGTTTAATGTAATTGCTATGATCACTCTATTTATGCTTTGACCATTTCAAGTGAAATTTTAAATTTCTGGAAAAAAATACTGATGAATATGTTAATATGATTTATATTACCACAATTAATGAATATTAATGAATGAAAAGTGCATGACGTAATTTCAAGATAAAAAAATTGACTCCCCTGCAGAAAATTTATATTTATCTAATTAATTTATTAATTTTAATGTTTTTATTTTTTGTTGTTTACTTTTTTTTTAGAATAATGTATAGTTGAAATAGTAGTAGATGTTGAGATACAGTATTTTTTTTTATAAATTTCATTCTGAAAGTATGTCATTGCACACACATGCTTATATTTTAATAAGTTATCATATTTGAATTCATAAAATTATCTATACTAAATTTTTTTATTAAAACATAAATACTTCAGCAGCTTTATCCATAAAACAAATATAAAAATTCATCCAATTAATGTCGCTTAGAAAGTCATTTGATATTTAAGTACAAATGTGAAAGATAGATGGAGCTTTGATAGTGATCATAATTTCTTTATAATAGAAATGATTGGTAATGTGGTGGAAAATAGTAATAAAAATAGAAAGGATAGTGAAATGTGTGGATGGGGAATCAATGATAAGAATAAGTTAGAAGAATATAAAATAAAATTTGAAGAAACCATGAAAGAGTTGTTTGGGGATGAATATAAGGACTGGTGTGGTGAAGTAGAAAAAGTTGCAAATAGGGTTTTAGGTGAGAATATTCAGAAGAATAAAAGTAGAGAGAGTTAGTAAAAGTGTAAAAGAGAAGGGAAAAGCATGCAGAGAATATACGTATGCTATTAAGAACAAAGAAAATGAAAAGAAGTTAATGTTAAATGGGAAAAGTATTTTTAAAAAAAGAAGTTGGATAAAATAAATATTTATAGATTGAAAATGAAATTGAATAGTAAACTATTGGAGGATATTAATAAAAGTGGAAGAGATAGAGTAAAAAATTTTGGAAATACATTAAAAGTAGGAATGTAAAGGAAAGAGAAATATGTAATGGATATAGAAAAGATGTTATATGTTAAGGACAGAGTGATAACAAACATGAAAGTTTATAGTAATGGAAATATTAGGTTTACAGAAAATGAACTGAATGAGGCAGGGAAGAAGTTGAAAAATGGAAAGGCAAGAGATTTAGATGGATGGGCAGCAGAGATGGTAATGAATTTAGGACATAGGGCAAAATTAAACCTATTAAACATGTTTTAATAAGATGGCATAAAAGGGAGATTTTCTGGATAGTTAGAGTAATACAAGAGTAAAGCTACTATTTAAAGGAAAGGGTAAGGCTGGATAGAAAGTTGAGAAATTATAGACTGATAGATGTAACATCAGTGTTATATAAAGTTTTTGCATATATGGTGGTTGGAAGGGTTGCAAAATAGATGGAAGAAAATAATATAGTGGGGGAAGTGCAAGAAAGTTTTCAATCGGATAGTCATATAGAAGATAGTTTATTTATAGTTACACAACTTATGGATCTGAATAGGAAAACAGGTAGATGGTTATATATATATATATATATATATATAACCATACCTGTTTTCCTATTCAGATATGATAGAGTAAATAGAAATAGATTATGGGTACATTTACTAAATTTGGGAATAGATGGAGCTTTAGTGAATATTATTAAAAGATTATACATATCAATTAGGAAATATAGAATCAGTTAAAGTTAAAAATGGGGTGGGACTAAGGCAAGGATTTTCTGTGTCATCTATTTTGTTTTTGTTGTATTTTGGAGAAATTGAGAGAGCGATATAAAGACTAGGAAGAGGAATAGAAATACCATTAATATGTGGCAAGGGAGTATATACATTATCAGGATTTTTATTTGCAGATGATGTCTTTCTGTGCACGGAAAGAATGGAAGATATGGAAGTTATGCTGGGGATATGTGCAAGGGTAGGTAAAGAAATGGGGATTAAATTTAGTAAAGAAAAATCAAAAATAATGATGTTTAATACTGGGGAAAGAGAAGATAAAGAATTTTTATTGGGAAATATAAAGTTAAGGGTGGTGAATAGGTATTACTATTTGGGAATTGTATTTAAATAATCAGAGAAATTGCTTGGATGAATGGGAGAAAAAATTGATTAATGAAGCAAAAAAAAGAAAGGACTGGGAAAGAAATTAACAGGGTTTTCATATAATAAATATGATGTAGCTAGAATTGTATGGTAGAGAGTGGCAGTGGCAGGGTTAATGTATGGTAACAATGTGTTATGTGTTAGTAAAGGGGTATTCAATTAGCTTAGAAAGAGTACAAAGAGAAGAAGGAAGGCATTCATTAGATGCAGATATGTGGGTGGCAAAGAAGGCAATTGAAGGAGAAAGTAAAGTTTTATATGAAAAATGCAAAAATCAAAATGAAAATATTCAGTAGATTGCAATGTATGGATAATAAGAGAATAGCCAAAATAGTATTTAATTGGGTTATGAGTTAAGAGCAGGCAACAAAATGGATGAGAAAGGTAGTATGGTATGCAAAAGATTTGGATAAAGAAATTTATGTCAGTATGCTTATACAAAAGGAGGGATGATTGTATCAGGTGAATTTTTTAGTGTTATAGTGGTAAGGAATGAGATAGAAGAATGGACACATTAATAAAGAATAGGAAGTTGGAGAGATTGAGAACTAGTATGGAGAATAAAAATAATTTAAATATATATATATATATAGAAATAAATGTAATGTTAATTTATGATAATAGCAAGGAAAGTTGTTTATTGTTTAAGGTTTGAATAGGATCTTTGCAACAAGGGAATATGTACCTAAATGGAAAAATATGGGTGATTTAGTCTGCAAGTTGTATAAGGAAGGCATAGAATATATTAGACATCTGTTAAGTGAATGTAAATACCTGAAAGCAGAAGGGTACAAATAATGAAGTTGTGGAAGAATAAATATAAACAAAATAACTATACAGAATGTGGGTTATTGTTTTTTATGCTGTTTTGAGGAAAAGATAAGGGTGATTTAGATATAAATGCCATGGAATTGACAAAGATTATGTTGTGGATGGAGCTGAATAAAGACGAATATGGTAAAAACTTAGGGCAGGAAATGGAAAGGGAAGGTAAAGTAGCTAATAGGTTTTTCTGGCCATATGGCTGAAAGATTCTTGACTCCATATAAGAAGTCACAGCACATTGCATCGCAGCTCCAGATTTGTAAGAATCTCATTAGAATAGCTTTAGTCATTATTATTATCATCATTAACAGCAAATCATAGATTCATATGCTATTTTAACTCTAGAATAAGAAAAAAGACATAAAGAGAAAAATAATAAACAAGGGTTAAATATGAGTTTGCATTGACTATAATAACCTGTGAACTACTTATCCTATTAAGAACTACAACAAAAATAGCTGTTGAGTAAAAAACCAACAATTTGCCAATAAATTTTCTACTGAGAGAAAATACTGTATGAAGAAAAGAAGGAATATAAAAATGGTTTTGTAAAGTGATGTGAAAAAGAGCTAATATTGACATAAGAAAGTATAATTGTAAATTGGCAAGGAAAGCTACAAAAGATCATGTAAGTTTTAAAAATGTCAAATAACATCTTGGTATTGAAATGAAGGCAATAAAAAGAAAAAATGGAATTATTATTATATTATTAAAATGGCAGATGATATCATGAAATATGTATAAAAATTGTATAGAGAGCTATATAGTAATAAAGAACAAGAAAGCAAAGTAACTACCATAATTATTAATCAGCATTTTAAATGAAGAGGGGAGACATGGAATTAAATCTGTGAGGAAGAGAAAAGCTCTGAAAAGTGATGAAATTATTATTAATATTTTAAAAAAGAAAGAGAATAAACAGAAAAAATATTGCCAAAATTATATATCAAGTATTTAAATAATAGATATGCAAGATGACTAAAGATATTTAAAGAAGATGATAATGAAAATAGTAGCAATTACAGAAGCTATAAATCTTTTATCAGTTTTATATATAATCTTGACCAGAATAATTAGAACTTGTCTATAGGAACTTTGAATTCACTGATCAAAAAAAGAAGCTAGATTTATAAGTGGATTTGGCACAGTCAGTTATATTCAAGTCTTATGAGAAATTATAGAAAGGAAAATGAATATGAATTGTCATTTTGCTTTGGATTTGTAGATTATGAAAAGTCATTTGATTATATAACTTTTCACAGGAATCAGAAGATTTGAACCATCAAGAAATTGTTATATTCTAAAGAATATTTATCAAAATGCAACAACAGTGCATGAGAGGTTGATAATATTTCAAAATTTTCTACTGTATTTTTAAAAAATAGTATTTTGTGGATTAAAATGGAAGTTATGGGAGGAAAAATAAATGGAAATTATCTCAATTTTGCAGGTGATATTGTTTTTTTTTGTTGTTGCTGTTCTTTTTGCAAATATTGCTTTAGAGGTTCAAGAAATGTTAAAAAGGTTATCAGATGAAATTAAGTAACTAGGACGAAATATAGATGTTCTCATAAAAAGGAAATTAAGATTGATAATCATGAATTAAAAATTAACTACAAATAATTTAGTCAGATTATTAATATATATGCAAACATAATAAATGAAAATAATCATAGAATTAAACTTAGATTGAATACTTTTGGTAGAAATAACTTTTATATTTAAAATGTATATACATTTTGAAAAGGAAAGTTTTGAAATAGGTTATTATGCATCAAAGACTTGGATATTTAACAGAAGAGTAATATAAAGATTTCAAATCACTAAATGAAGTATGAATAAGATTATGTTAGGAGTATTAAGAAGGAATTAAAAGCAAAATGCTTGAGAGAGCAGTCAGATATCACTCATCATCAAAGAAAAATACTGGATGAGAGAACAAATGGGTATTATTTAACATCATTGAAAAAATTAAAATTCTGAAATGGAGCTGGGTTTAATATACATAGTGATATTGTTAAAAAAGATATTTATTGATGGCCATTTGAAGTTTTAAAATTAATTCTCAAGTGATTATAAAAGATCTAGAAAGGGACCACATGTGTAGTAGATGGATGAAGTTAATAAAAGACTATGATCAGAAGAATCTTTCTTACTTTAGTAAAATAATAATTGTTGAAGATAATATATATATATATTGTAATGGGATGGGAATGGGTGAGAAGTGGATGGAAAATGGGGTGATGGAAAATCATCATCAACCCCAAGTAAATACACAATCTCTGAGAGATCATTGAGAACATTGAGAGATCAGCCAGTTAACTCGGAGGAGCATCTAAAAGCATAATTATTTATCAACCAGCATTATAAAGTAAATATCAGTATAAGTAAAATACCATTCATCAACATTAATGGGAATAAACAAATCAGTACAATAAATCAACAGTCCATCTTGTGGCTGGATTTGAACAGTAAAAAATATAAATCAGCAGTCAATCTTGTGACTGGATTGGAAATGGGTCTTCTGTAGACCAGGCTAACTATTGAGCCTTTGCCAGCTTAGGCAATTATATAAACATGACTTAGATGCACCAGCTTAATGCCCATCCATTAAAAATACACAGTAATTTTAAATCATGCAGGGACATTAAAATATGCTGATCATCATCAATGCTCAGGCCACTTGTACTGGCCAACTCTAAACTTAAATTTTTAATAAGACTAAAGTAAAATAAAAAATAATAGTGCATGGGCTTTAAAGAGTATTCTCTTTTGCGCCAACCAGGATGATGATTGATCATCTCTGGATGCCCCAAAGCACTAAGTACACATCCCCATTTATCCGTGTCCGAATCTAGCTCAGAGAACACAAGATCTATTACTGTATGTGACCAAGAGATGATGAAAACAATTTTTAACAATTAAATACAAGTTTATTAATAACAAAACAAAATGATTAAGGTTTTATAAGGGTTCTGATTTTGAAAGATACACGATAATAAAGTCATCACTCTGTAATTTACAAGATTACTACAAAATTCAAGTTATTACATCAATTGCATTATTTCTTAATTAGTTTCTATAAAAGCATATATATATATATCCATACACAGACGTGTGTTTTATAATATACAAGGAATACATTTCAATTAACATAAAATTATTATTTAAAAAAAATGATTAAACTTTACATGTATATGCACACACGCGCGATTTAGGTATATACAATTAATAATCAATAGCAAAAGGTCTAACTTTGCATATATGTCCTATTTAACAAGCATTGAGATATATGTGTGCACAGATTATTTATAAATTTAATTTTTTCAAACAATAAATAACAATAATTTCTACATTTACAAATTGCATTTGAATATACATAAAATTTACATTTTTAATCAATATAAAAAAAAATCACTTTATCAAATTATATTACAGCTTTCTTTATTCTCTCTTTTTTTTAAAAAAAGTATAGTCAATTTTGAGAGATTAGAAAGCTTTTTCTCAAGTTATCCCTTAACTAATTATAAATGTCCTTAATTTTAAAAGTATAGATTTAAAATGTCTTCCCAAATGAATTATTTAAAAACAACTCACTTTTGTATACACATTTATCTGTGCTTCTCTTCAAATATGTAGACACATCAGCATATGTATAACTACTTCTTTATTCAGCTGGTGTTTTCTCTTGGGCAAGTTGTTTTTTTTTTTGGTCATTCCAGGTAATTGTCATCATCAGGTAAAAGTACATAATTCAGGTATGGTTGGCTTTTTTCCTTCTGTAGTCAGTTTCACTTATACTTGGATTTTGTAAGCTTCAGGTCAGCAAGCCATTTTTAAGGCTATGAATTACAAAGAATCTTGACCTGTTTCCTCCATGTAAATTCAAACTCCGGCTAAGAAAAACAGTCTACTATCTTGCCTTCTTACATTCTCATGGCAGTTCTCTTGATAATTATTCTAGCCATCTTTGCAGCTAGCTTTACTATAGCCATTTCCTGCTACATTTACCCACTCTTCACAAAATATTTTAGCCAACTTTACAGGAAGCTCTTCTGCTAACTTTTACAAAACTGCAAGCCATACTGTTCTCTTCAAAATCACTATCCAGACTAACTGATATTTTTATCAGCCCTTTTATAGACTCATCTAAGGTGATAACAGCAGCTTGATTAAAAACAGAGTTCTTATTTTTATCTCACTAATCCCTTTGAAAACATATACATGTTTTTACTTAGGGGATATTTAATAGATAAAAATTTTATTTAATTAATTAAAATTTCAAAAATACAATAGGGTGTTTTTAAATTTCAAAATCAGAGTAATAATTAATAATAATGCAATATTTATATTTATTCAGACCTTTTTAAAATATTAATTTTGTAATGAAATTTTACTTTAAGCCCAGAGTTATTTAACCCTTTATTTATTACTATTTTATTTTAGGAAATGTAGAAAAATTTTTACAAAAATTTATGTCTGTGTTTATTTCTACTTTTTCTTTAAACTTTATATATATTTATGTGCACACACTATATTCGTGGTGCTATATAATCCAACTGGTTACAATATATATATATATTTCATGGAACAAATATTTTTTCTTTTGATGAGCTAGATATTTAAATAGCTGAATTTTGTCACTAAGTAAAATATCCTAACTTTTCATATATCATTAAACATCATATGATCACCATTCTTTATGCTTACATAAACTGTTTACACAGAGGCAAAAATCTCCATACAGTAGCACTACTCAGTGCAAGCCTATCAATGGATGCAGGGAGATTTGTCATAAAATCTTTATCTTGTGCATACTCATCCAATATCCCAGGTTAGTTTCTAGCTTGTAGCTTTCATCAGTGAGGATCCAAAGTGTGGATCTGAGAGCACTGTACCTAGATCTTGGGATCTAATGCAAACCTCCTCAATGATGAAAGCCACAAACTAGTCTATGGATATTGGATGAGTAGACACCAGATAGCAATTTTATGCACAAAACTTCCTGCATCCATTGCTATCTCTGGATTGCACTGGGTGTCACTACTGTATGGAGAGTTTTATCTCTGTGTAAACAGCTTCTGTAAGCATAAAGAATGGTGATCATATGTTTAGGGGTTTAATATCAATCCTATCAGTAGGATTATGGTGAGTGTGATTGTTAAAGAATCAAACATACCAAAATATATATACCACCACTATACAAGCTAATGAGCTTGAATTGAAAACCATTATTGTGTTTTCATTTTTGGACTCAAAGCTTTATAGTTAGCTAATGAGATAAAAGGTGACTAAGATCTAGGTGCAGTTCTCTCAGATTCAAGACTTCTCACTGATCAAAGCCAAAATCTACAAACTAATCTAAAGATATTGGATGAATTGGCATTAGATAGGGATTTTATGCACAAACCTTCCTGCATCCATTTATTACTCTGGCTTGCACTGAATGACACTACTATATGGAGAGTTTTGCCTCTGTGTAAATTTTTCATATAAATACTATGATTACACTATATATTTGCAATCAAATGTACATACATATTACATTAAATAATTTAATATGAATTGCAAATATTCAAACTTGCCACTTGGTTAAGCCTTTGTGCAAGTTAATTTCAGTGCCTCCAGTCCCATGAAATAAAATATCTAAATTGAAACAAAATGAATTCTATAAAATTTTATTAAACAAAAGACACAGAAACAGTAGAACATTAAAAAAATTATAATTATTTACATTTTTATCTTTTTATTTACATCTTAATTCTCCTGACTAACGACACTATTTATTCAATAAAGTTCTAGAAACCATTATCATGCCTTGTACTTTCTTTGATTCAATGGTGGATTATTTAATAACCTTTAAAAATCAACTGTTGGTTGGTTACACTAGAATATATAACAAATTTTTTAAGCATTTTTCCAATAAAGCAATTATTTAGAAGAAATTTCATGAGATGTTGTGTGTTTGTTACAATCAACACACCCACATTAAATAATATTGTTCTAATGAAATTTATTAAGAATTAAATATCTTGTCACACAATAACATCTTTTCAAAAAATTATATGCTTTTTACTAATTTTGTTTTCTTTGGAATTGGGCCATTATGTACATGGGTAATATTATGGATCAACTATGAGTTTTAGTTAGATAATAAATCCCATGACAGTCTAAATCCAAGGAAAAGTAGATTAGTAGAACATGTATCAAATAATATCAAAAATATATATTATATTGGTATTAAAAAAGAGATAGTATTAACATTAGAAAAAAAAAAAAAAATTAATCTGGCATCGAAATCTATCCCACAATCTCATATTTCAGAGCTGATATAATATTATATTATAGAAGTGCTTACAAAATATGATTATCTATTATATGATTATTGTCCGACATAATGCGGGTTTACCATAATTATTACGAGACAATATTTTTTAAATAAGCTTATTTTAAAATAAATTATTAATAGTAATTTTATATAAATTGGCATAGTGTACCACATTAATAGAGTATGTAATATATAGTACTTTTTAAGAAGTTGTCATAAGACTACATAAAAAAATAACCTTCACATATTTAAATAAAAAATATTTACAATCAGAACGTGTTTTTAACAATGGAATGATTCAGAAATCTAAACATTCACATGTATATATAAACATTATTAATTATCATGGCAACATCGTGCCAATTTTGATAAATCGCTGCAAATATCTCACTGGTTTGATAATTTAAGAAAGTATAGAGTGCAATTTAGAATCTGAATTACTTTGACCACTTACATACTTAGTGTTAGTATAATCTCTCTGTATGTGTAGGTATATTCTCTCCTTTATGAGATTTATGATCTCAGGGAAATGTTAACTTTGGGAATTATTATAATTCCGATTTTTATACTGTTTAATTGAGTTTGATTTTTTTTTCAAACGTTTTTAACTGAATCAGTGTTTCCCCAAGAATTATCATAAATTGCTTGCTTTCTTATACGATGGCGGGATTTCTAAATTTCATTTGATAAATTACTGGAATTGTCTATACTATATATATATTTCTTTTCCTATTTAACTTATTTTTCTGGGATAACATCTGATTCTAATTTTTTTTTTGCAGTTTAATGCTGAGACAATGTGAACTCAGTAGCTACAAGTTTTTGGTTTGTCTACTATTTAAATTAAAATAAAAAATAAAAAATCGTATCTTCTTCAATTGAAGGAATTATTGTACTCTGTCTGTTTCTTGAGTGCTTCAATATTACGTGATCTCTCAAACAGCTTTTTATCTTCCTAATCATCTCATATTAATATTTTTGAATTTTATCTTAAGCATAGTATTTAAAAAACGACTAAAGGTGATTTCCAGATAAATAATTTCACTGTTTTTAACTTTGAATTCCAAATTTATATTGGTTCGAGCTGGAAACTGATACATTCAAATTTACAATAGATGGTGATAGATTATAGAGAGAAGAAATGTCTTTTATTCAAGTTTGACATCAAATATAGTTTTAAACTATTATTTTAGTTTATTTTTTCTTGTAACTTTACAAAGACAATCACCGTCTCCAGTTTATGCAATCTTGTTTCATTTAAAAGTCATTTACAGTTGAGGATACCTAAATATAAAATCATCACCGAAACACAGCCTAGATCCGTGACTGTTGTCTTGGTGGCAATAGCATAACTGCAAAAATTAAACTCTAGGGCAGGAGTCTCAAAAGCTTCCCCTCATTCTTTCTTTTTAAAAATGCTAAATTTTTGTTCCGCTCATTTATATTAAAATTTTTAATTATTTACTGCATAAAATAAATTAATAAAGTCGCCCACTTTAAAAATACTTCCTCCTCGCCTTTGAAAAATCATTAATTATTTCTTTAACACATTAAGAAAGGACTGAATTATCAAAACTACAAACTGCAGCATTTCCGGGAAAATAAAAAGTTCCACAAGCAAACACAAAAACAAACAGCTAATCTTCTTATTTGTACAATATTCTGTTATAATATAGTGTAAAATGTTATCATTTCTCAGCAATGCAAAATGACAAGTATAATCGAGAAAAAAAATTGTAAAAACTATCTAAAATAAATATATGTTTTATTTAAAATCAATCGCTTCTAGACAAAACAAACACATACACGCAAAATATTTTTCTTATATAATTAAAAAAAAATCCCACGTTTATATTGTCATGGTGCCCTTTTTGTCATGGGCTTTATGCATCGCTTAAACACAGTCATAATAGTTACGCCACTATTGGTTGCCAACTTTATTTTCTCCATAAATGGGGGACCACAATTGTTTTCATTTTTTAGTCTGGCATGATTATAAATCAAGAGAGAATCATCATTCACACATACACGTAACTATTTTCCTTGCTGTCAAAAAACACAAAGTCTTAATTAAAAACTATCAAGAATCTGAAAAGAAACCATGATATATTCTTGGGCTTAAATTCAGAAATAGAAGCCTAAACTCGCCACATTGACTGATAAGTGTTGATCAACCCATCTATATTTTTCACCATATGAATAATTTCATAATAATAACGACTGCAATGATAAAAATATATTGTAAGAATACTGGGAATTTGCCCTGCATAATTTTTTTAAGATCTTGAAGAATCATAGTCTTCTTTTAGCTAATAATCATTTTTTGTGAAAACTTCTTGATATCCCTTCAGGATGCTCTTTATTAGCTTAACTAATTTTCAACTTTATATTCCCAACAAATTTTTGCTATACATCTACAAATTATAATAATTAAATTTTGCAATTCAAATGAGTTTTCTAATAAAATATTATTTAATATTGTATTACTTGCATTATATTAGAGAAAGATGTATAGTGATTAGGGCATCTGTCTTTCTTCCCATAGCATTGGTTCAAATCCTAGTCTTATAAACCCTAAAACAAAATATAGTTTTAAAACAGACTTTAATATTATTTTTGTAGATATCTGGCCCATAACCTAACTCACTTATCCATCCATTTTGGGAATACTAACTATTATACTTAAAAAATAAAACAAAGTTGGAAAATCATTAAAAAAATTGATTTGTCTGGAAGTTGGTGAAAAAAATTACTAGTGCCTTTTCCTTTACTATTCATCTAAGAAAGGAGTGTTATAAAAAATATAATAATTCCTTTCGCTTAACACTTTATTCAATGCAAAATATTGTTTCAACATTTATTTTATTTTATTACAATTTTGTCTGCCCAGAGCTACAAAAAATATTTAAATACATATAATTATATAGAAAACTATACATTATACTATAATTTTATTTAAAAACACACATAAAAGATTATGATGTGTCTAATCTGTAGGACTTTGTTTTATTTTTTCACTTGCATTCTTTTTTTTTTTAAACAAACCAATTTGCAACTTATCATTTATAACTTAAATATAATACAAACGGTTTTGAATCAACTTCAGTACTGCATATTTGCCTTAAAGTTAAACAGTAGCGACAATCTAATAGTAACAATTTATCATTGAAGAAATTTGAAGTTGGCCAACTATTTGGATAAAGAGAACACATTTTTAAAACTGAATCAGGTTATGATCCTAAGGAACACTACAATTTACTTTGATTCTTATAAATGAAATGATTGTAATGATACCTATGCCTTTCATTAACCTAATGCCCTGCTTGATCAACTTTTTATTACATATCTAACTGTACAGAAGAGATAGCTGGACTGCAATATAATCAATCATTAACTTCCAAAGAGTTTCAAGTATAAAGACAATATTTTATCAGTATTATTGAATTTGCTGGATAGCATGTGAGTTTAAAAAATGGAAAAGATGTTATATATCAGCAATTTTCTGTAAGAAATTAGAAATGATTTTATTCAAGAGCAGTTACTAGATAACTGTCACTCATATTAAATCATTCACAAAAAAAAAAAATTACATCTCTTTGAAATGACCAGATGCAAATGAATGTTTTAAAATATTTGTAAAGATCATCAATAAATTGTCTGTGGCAAAATTCTAAACTCAACCCAATCCAGAAAGTATACAAAATAAATCATAGTCATTCCTACAAAGAATCACCATAGTAACTACAAAATATTGTTTGGTGTAAATCACATTGATATGATGTACTGTGTTATGTCATTTTTTTTTAATTTTATTACATAGATTTGGGAGAACATGTAATATTTAAAGACTGGAACTGGCAAGTTGATTTTTGATCCAGAAACCTTTAAACTCTTGAGTCTATCTCTCTATCACTATATATTAAAACACACAAAAAAATAAAACAATTATGATGATCAAGGGAAACCAGGGCCTACATTGAAAACCTGGTTGAAAATCCATTGAATGAATTATCTCTGCATATACAACTAATCAATTATTTTAAAATATAAATTAACTTAAGCACTATATACTTGATCACAATGTACAAATTATTTAAAGCAATGATTAAGATGAGCACAATGATGCATTATCTCTTTAGACAAAGCACAATCCAGTATTCCAATTGGATTACAATTTATGGTCAACCTTATTATTAGATAAATGTGTCATGAAAATACACTTTAAAAACAAATCAGTGTCTGTACATAAGCTTTGGTTATTACTATGTGACTTTATATTTAAAAATAACCTATCTATTGACAGTGGTATGTAGTCAGATCTGCAGAAAGAGTACCTACTTCTTTTAGGTGATCAAAATTAAATAATCTTTTTAAAAAACCCATATATTTTAAAACAATATTTTAAGTTTCAGGTTGGATTATTTTCTTTCTATCTTCTAGTTTAATTATTAATTTTCTTTAAAAAATTTAAATTTTATTTATGCTTTTCCAAAATACATTTAACTGCACAGTTTTTTGAATAGTATTATTCTCCCACTTTTTCAGATGTTTCCAGCCTGACCAATGACAATATTAGAATAATTAGAAACTTTAGATTTATGAATGCTGAATTTAGGATGACTCTCTTACCAACTAGATTATTGTGTCAAAGGTGATATTTTGTAATTCTTGTATGTGTTGTTGTTGTTTTTTTTTGCAAATTTAATAAGTTTCCAAGAAGTATGAATTATCACATTAGATTGACATAAGATTGACATAGCAGCTTTTAGAAATTTTATTATTTTTAGTTTTCTTTCTCTCTGCTTAATATTTTTGTGTTACTAAATGGAACATGTGTTTAATCATATGTGCATGTCTGCTACTGTATTCTTTTGATCATTTTTTGGTGGGCATCTAGTTTCAGTTATGATGATAGATGCAATTACTATTTTTCATCAAGTCAAGTTTAGATTTTGATAATCATAGGATTCTTGGCAGTATACTATGACTTTTGAAATGCTCTGATATTTGACTGGCTGCAGTTTGTCTGCTATGTTGGGCTTTCCTCCTCAAGTCAATGATTCTGAACAGTCTTTTTGCTCTTTTCCATAGTGATTATATAACCATTTTTTGTGTTTCTGTCATGATTAAATATATATGCCAAGTATTTACTTATGGATGTAATTTTTTTTGTAAAAAGTAATTTTGCTATTGCTTTGAGGAAGTCTTATCATAAGAATATTTAAATAGTGGTGCAATTTTAGTTGTTTGTTTGTTTTTTAATTTAAGTTGTAAATTTAATTGAAGAAAATGTTATTATTGTGTACACAGAATGTTTGTAATAGTCCTTTACCATGTATTCTATAGAATAAATGTATTCATAATATAGCAACCAAACTTTTGACTGGAAATAAAGTAGTATTTATACCTGTAATTTCAAATTCTTCCATGTAAATACTGTTACATTTGTTATATAAACATAATAATAACTATAAACAAGCTTTTCTGATAAATTCCACAAAAGATAGCATTTAAAATCTCTATTTAGAATTATCCCTATCCCCCAAACCAGTTTTGAGCTAATGGCTCTTTTCAGTGAGGCAATAACATATTCATATACTAGATCTAAAATATCATCTCAATCCCAGCATTTCTGTAATACTTAACTATTAAGTAGAAAATCTGAAATTTTCAAACACCTATATGTCTTCAAAATCCAACTATCTTACTTAAATAGCTATACGGATCTGAATAATTTTCAGCTGCACCATGGTATAGCTAAAAATTATTCAAACCCATATAGCTATTTAAGTTAGATAGCTGGATTTTGAAGACATATGGGTATTTGAAAATTTCAGATGTTCTGATTAATAGTTAAGTATTACAGAAATTCTGAGTTTGTTTTAGTATTTTAGATCTAGTGTCTGAATATCCCAGCATTTCACTGACAAGAGCTATTAGTTCACAATCAGTTTGGGGATAGGGATAATTCTAAATAGAAATTTTAAATGTTTTCTCTTGCAGCATTTATCGGAGGAGCTTGTTTAGAGCTATTAGCATGATTATTATATTAGATTTGTAATACAAGCTTATTAAGTTAAGTCATGTGATGTATGACTTTTCTTACTATTATTTGTTATATGGAAAAGTAATAAAGCACCATTACAAAACAATCTTGGAACACATCAATAGAATCTCTTCCAAATAAAATTCATGATAGAATTACAATAAGAATAAAAATATACATTCTTAGATGTTATTGTGAAAAGTCTGTCACAGCAAAATTAAAACTACATGACAGAAAATTATTCACAGAGAAAATTTTTACCATATATATTTAAACATGACAGAAATGTTAAAACTGAGTTATAATGTCACTATGAAGTAACAACAAAAAAAAGTTTGTGCACAAACCAATGACTTGGAAAAAGAAAAATCCAACACAAAATAAACTCTCATGCGGAATGGTTATTTGTAAAACTATCATTGAGTAAACTTCAGATAGATAAGAAAAAATAACATCAAAAGAAAAACAAATGCTAGGTTCTGTAGTATATCATCTATACATATCAATGATAATAGATAAACTAAAGAAAATATGCTATCTGTATAATAGCAGAGAAGTTTTCTAAAGTCATCAAACAATGCAAGAAACCCTAACTTCTGCAAAACTTAAATTAGACCTTCTGAAAAGCAAGAACTGCATTCATGAAATGCATAAAGCTAGAATATATATTGACATAACTAGTTTTTCCATTAAGAAAGTAAATGAAAGAATACAAAATAATAATTAGGGAAGAGAGGAAAAAAGAAAAAAGCATTAAAGAAGCTAGCTGCTCACATGTAATAATTAATAATCTTTTAATCATCCTAGTACCTTTAACAAAATAACTTAGTTGGTTATAACATCATCTTAGTCATAAAATTAAAGATCCAATTCTTTTTTTAATAATGTCATTGATCAGGACAGCAACACCTGAAGAAAAGAGGGAGAATAATATCATTTGAAATATTATCAGCTGAAACTATTTAGAAATCTATAAATAAAATTTGAATTTTTCTTAAAACATTTTATATTTAAACTGAATAGTGGAAATAGTCCAATATATAACTACAAATAAAATTCTATCATCACAAACTTTCAGACAAATAATTCAATTTTATAATATAATAATGTTATAAACATACAGAAACATGTCATCAATCTATATATAGTTACAAAATATTTAAATACTAAAAACAATCTATAAATATGTTTTTAACATGATAATTTACATATATGGACAAATAAGCTGTCACACTTTATCTTTTCACTTCCTGAAATTTACAATATAATTTAAATTGCAATCTATATGTTTATATATATAAAACATATTAGATCAAAATTCAGACGTTCTTACGATTTCAAGATATACAATATATACATAAATCATACAAAATATTTTGTTTATTGTAGAAATATATTATTTTTAATGAAATATGAGAAATATATACTAAAAACTCCTGTGTATTTTTTTTGTTTTAATTTTACAAATATTTAAGTTTCCTTATTCACTTTAAATTTATGAAACATTACTGATGATTCTAATCATCCAAAGAAACTTTACTTTTTATTCTTTAAAGAAAATAAATAAAATTCTAACATTTTATATACTTCTACTTAACAGGAATCTGCCTCATATAGCTCCAAATTAAGTATATATTTACACATAAAAGTTTTATATATATCTTGTACAAATAATAAGCTCCAATGGGGATTATAAGTCACTGCAATTTACTGAACTTTATAGGTAAGTTATATGTATCCATTTTTTAAATGATTAAATTAAAAAAAGTTGAAAATTTTGTATTTTAAAAACTATTTTTCTTGTGATCATATCAATCATGTTGAATGGGGCTTCTTTACTTAATGAGTTTTTATGCTGCTTTGTTTTAAGAATGGATAGTAATATTAATCTGTGTTTTTATCAAATTCTTTTATTAAAGTTGAAAATGTTTTTTGTCAAGTTTTACTCTTGAATGAATTTTTAAAATTGAGGTTTAAAATATTTAAATGCAATAGAATTTCTTGAAATTTTGTATATAAATAACTAAGTAATATCAGCCTAATCCATTTAGAACTCTCATCTTTTCAGCACTTGGTTTCTTAGATATGAAACAGAGGGATGGAAAATATTAAAAATATTTAATTATTTCATGTACACATTTGAAAATTCTTCTTAGAACTTTCATTTGTTTTAAATAATATTTGCAAGGGGAAGGTATAAAGATTTTTTTTACTTTCAATTTAATATTTTTTTTAACATTTTAAAATTGATATTTAGCAGACTTAAGTTCAATATAACTTGTTCAAATTTTGTACATCTATTTAAAATACCTATGAAAGTGATAGGATACATTAATTATTTTAATAAGTGAATTAGTTTCTTAGATAGGAAGAGTGAAAGGAATTTTTAAAATAATGCTCGCTATTGATTTTTTTGTTATGATTTAAGTAATAAAAAAAGTTGTATACTGATTTCTTATATATATATATTTATAATTATGTTCACATGTTACATATGATATATACATAAAGAGTAGACATATTAACTTACTGCAGAAATATCTAGTTATATATACATTACATGTGTAAAATTGATTTAAAGTAAAATTATATGTTTTAAGTGAAGTTCATTTACAATATTGTTTTGGTAAGCTTTTTTTAAAAAAAAAAATTCCAATCAAAGGGTAAAAATGTTTATTTATAAGAATATTTTATATTTTTAATCACTTATATTCACATATATTATTACATACACATACTAAATACTTTTAGCAGAAATATCTAGTAATATATGTCTATTCAGTTTAAAGTGCAATATAGTTTTATGTTTTCATTTACTGTGCCAATACTAAAAACATAAAAACAATAGTGATAATTTTTTTATATTAAATGTTTTTATTGACTGTGCACTAAAAAGAAAAAAAAGTTGTTTCTTCAACCATGATTAGGATTGTTAGATTTAACTTAAAATAAAAGCATGAGGATTCCAGAAATTAATTAAGTCAATCCCTTGTTATAAAAATAGGGATTGACTTAATTAATTTCTGGACACCCCTCCATACTTTTATTTCAAGTTAAATCTAAAAAAACTCAATTATGGTTGAGCAAACAGTTTTTTTAATGCATCATTAATAAAAGCATTAAATATTTTTTAAAAAAATTATCTCTATTATTTGTTTGTTTGTTTTTTTAAGATAAACCAAATGTATAAATTTTAAAAAAAATGTTTTGCCTTGTTTCTATTTGATAGAATAAATAAAATTATTTGTACATTGTTTAGCTTTTTTAAAAAATGTATTTGTGAATTGTGAAGTTTATACATGCTTTTATAATTTTATATATAGTATTTATACATATAGTATTGTGTAATATTATCTTCTTTTATTCAGAATATTATAGTCATATTAAGGAAAGCAATTTCAAATATATTGTGTATATGCTGTAGATTATTTGAAAATAGCCATTTAAAATGTATTGCTTATTTGTACACATGCGTATATGTTTGTGCACACTATTAATAGACTATTGAACTTACAACAGTGCTTCATATTTATTTCGGGTCTAGTGAAAAAAAAAAATATTAATTAAATAAAGTTTTGAATTAACAGGTGATACAGAAATATTTTTGTTTCAATATTTTTAATTATTATAAGCTTACAAATTCCTACATTTCTTTATTCAACTTTAAAAAGTGTAATTATTTAATATTTTGGAGGGATAAAATGTTTTAATATAATTTCATATAATAAAAATTTAATAATATGAAATTAATAAAAAAAAAAACTTCCTTTAAATAATATTAGTATGAAAAAGGCCAAAAAAAATTATTTCTGCTTTCTTGTTTTTAAGAACTATTATATATTTTTAATTGTTGTAGTTTGTTTTATTCTGCTTTCAAAAATTTAATATTTATGAAAAGAAAAACCATCTATACAAAAAAGCATTGTGAACTTAAATTGAGTAAGGATGTAATATCAGCATTTCCAGTCTGGTAAATGTTCTAGTTTTTAATACATGATATAAAAATGCTTTTACATATCAAATTATCTTCATGGTTTATATTGTGCAAGTTGGGAACCAGTAACAAGTCATAAAATTTAATACATACTTATTAAGCTATTTTATGATTATAAATGGCTGAAAGAAACTTGAACATTTTAATGCTTTTAGCATATGTTTGAATGAATAAAATTATATCTATATTATATTTTCATAAATTCATCAATTGCAATCTTTGGACATGTGCTCAGAAATATAGTAAATATGAAGATGTTTTAAAATCAAAGTAATTTAATATCAAAATATACCAAAGAGACATTTGATTCAGTCATCACATCACCTAACTTACTCTAAGATGGTGCAGCATTGCTTTTCAATTTTTTAAAAGAAAAAAAATATAACTCAATGTATATATATTTAATTATCCAATGTCTGATGTGTATAAAACTTCTATTAAATTAGAGTTATTATTAAAAATAGAATACACCATATATTTAGTATATATTTAATTTTTGTTATTTTTGAATCATCTGTTTTTAATCTAAGCAGTGCCTGAATTCATTAATGCATTATGGTGGCCTTATATATATATATATATATATATATATATATATATATATATATATATATATATATATATATATATATATATATATAATAGAATAGAATACCTTTAGTGCATGATATATAAACAGCATTCAAAATTAAAACCCATAATACTGTACAATAAATATTTAAAATACTCTCTAACCAAGCATAAAACAAAATTTACAAAGAATAAAGTGACCATTTATTCTTGTACTCCATTTATATATATATATAGAAGTTTGACTAAAACACTTTGGTTATAAAGAATGAATATATAAATGAATCCACAACATTATATCTAAATATGTTTCAATTGATTTACTTATAAGAGTTAGCAAACCTGAGAGTTATCTCAATTTTCATTTGATGGAATCATTATTGGTCATATTTAAATTGAGATAATTATCAGGCTTACTAACTTTTGTAAATAAACCAAATGAAACATATTTAGATACAATATTGTGAATTGATTTAAATATTCATTCTTAATCAAAGTGTTTTAAGCAACATTATATATATATATTGTAACAATATATAAATATGTCATTACATTAATTTAAAATAAAAACTTAAAAGTTCGCAAATAAAAGTAAAAAACTAAACGCTAAAATTAAAATGTTTGTTAAATGTATATACATTCGCACAGAGGCCAAACTTTAAAAATATTTTTAAAAAAAAAAAACAAATAAGTATTTGAACGTACTTTTTTATAAAAAAGTACAAGATTTAAAAATAAAAACAGGTATTAATTAATGTAATCTGTAAATGGAAATGATGGTTTATGAATTATTGAAAACCAAACTGGCCCTTTGGGCTCTTGTATAATTAAAATGATCTGATGAAAGATAGATAAGAAAATAAAGAGAAATTAGCTTGACCAATGGAAGCATTAAGCCTTGGCTCGGACCCTAACGAAAGTGATGGATTAGTGACATTTTGTTGATTGAATCCGTGTGGATAATATAAAAAGGGAAATACAGTTTTTTCTGACAGTTCCAGCGTTTTGTGTTTGAGAGATGTGGTAGGACCACATACCACACTCTCTATTTAAAAAAAAAAGAAAAGACTGTGATACCTTGAACCAGCTATTGCCATCTCCAGAACATTATCTTCCAATGGAGGCGTCACGGGAATTAAAAGCAGAAACCTGGACTCTTCTACTGTGAGCTATGAACTTTACAAATTAACAACAACAAAAAAAAGTAATTAAGAACTTTCATCATTGTTTTTTTTAAAGATTCAGCTAATTTAAATTTTAAAATGAACTCTTATTTGATTTTCAAATTAATAATTGATTGTTTAAATTTATATAGTTAAGTTTTGCTAAAATCATTTCCATTTTATTATTTTTATTTGTAGTAATATTTATTGTAGAAATTATTAAATGCATTACATTTAAGTTGGGTATAGATGTTGCATAGATTCGTTAGCGGTTGATTATGTTGTGGTTTTCACAGTCGATTAGAATATATAAGTCAACGATGTCACTGTGGTGTCTTATTATGAACACCAAAGGGTCTCCTGTATTCCCTCAGCAATTGACGTTATCGATTGACTTTGTATTTTGATTGTTTGTGTTTAATTTGGAATGTTTTAGACCGTAAAATCTATGTAGCCGATCTATACTCGACATTATAAAACAAATTGTATAAAAATAATCTGTGCAAACGTATTTAAATGTTAAATTTAAGTCGGGCGTGAATGGCTATATAGTTTTGTAAAGTTATATTAAGAGAGGGTAATCTTAGGTTATTCATTTCGTAGTTGAATTGGTTCAATGGATTGGATATATTTGTGTAATTGTAGATGTAGTATGAGATCCGCTATGGGCAAGATTATATATATATGCCACACACCTTCTGTTTGCCTATGGATGGGTTTGTAAGATGGAAAAGGACTGCAGTCCATTCCTATGGAGTTTTATGTTTATTGTTCTACTCGCCAACAGATGTAGCATTCCTGGTTGGTAGAGAGACAATTTTTTCTCTAATTCTACTTGCTGTTCAGATGTACATTCCTGACAGTATTGTATTTTGTGTTGTATTTTCATGCTACATTGAATACATAAATGTATCAGATGGATTGGCGCCGGTTTGATTGCGAAATTTGTTGCCTAAGGTTAAATCAGGGAAGAATATTTTCTTTTCAAATGCAGATCTATGTAGTGTATTCATACTCGACTCATTAAATAAATATTAAATTCATGATTGTAATTTACTTAAATGTAAAACTAAAGATTCATAGAAAAATCTAAAATGTTGAATTTATTCCTCAAAATTTAAATGTTATTTTATATGTGCGTAAATAAATATTTTTATGTGTTAATTTCTGGCAGTGGCTTTTATTCTTTTATATTTAAGATATAAAATTTATATTTTATTATCTCTGCTACTCACTGAGCTAGTGACAATGGGCTAATGACCAAAATATAAAATAAAGTGGAATCTTAACAGCGCGTATCTGCCTACTGTATAAATTTTTCTAGGTTCAAATGCCTAGATGGCGCCCTGGTAGTTGCAGATACGTAGATTGCTGACTCCACTATTGTTTTGGATCGTTATAATATATATAAATGAAATACAAGAATAAATAAATGGTTGCTTTATTCTTGACAAAATTTGACTTATATTTAGAGAGCATTTTAAATATTTATTGTAGGTATTATGCGTTTTAATCTTGAATATTATGTATATCTACACCAGTTGAAGTTTCTTTTGGAAGTCTTTTTTTTTATTTCTTGAAATTTTGATCCTTTCTCCAACTGATAATATTTCCTTAACTCTAATTAATTTGCATGGTTATAAATATGATAATATTTTGTTCCAATTCTGGGAATTTGTTCAGGATATGTTTGTGATTCTTAAAGTTAGATCAGTATTATCTTCATTTCTAATACTTAAAAAGATTATCCTTTATGTTCCAAAATTTTCTTCAAATACATTCATAACAGTATAATAAAATTGAAATAGCAGAAGTAAATTGTGTTAAGAGATAGAAATTAGGCAATAAAATATTTTGATATATATATGTGTGTGTAATGGTCAGCTAAAGGATGACCATTTGATTAATTTAAAAAAAGAAAAAAAAATCTACAAAATAGAATCAGAAATTCAAAATTAAATTAATTCCTGTTTAAATTAATCAAATTGTTTTATCAATAGACCTTGTTATATATTTAAATAGCAACCTATTTTTAGCAAGTTGACCGTTTAAGACTTATAATTTTATTTTTTATTTTTTTTACATTTAACATAAAATATATGTTTGATGAAAAGTTGAGATGTGTATGCGAATATTCATAAGAAAATAAAACGTGTAAGCACATAATTGTATTTAAAATTAGTAATAGTAAATCAACCAATGTAATAATAAATAAAAAGGATCATATTAATAAAAGAAATTTATTGTATTATTTATTTATTTTGTTAAAAAAAGATATTTATGCGGTATT
This sequence comes from Epiperipatus broadwayi, assembly GCA_028023455.1. Classification (NCBI taxonomy): domain Eukaryota; kingdom Metazoa; phylum Onychophora; class Udeonychophora; order Euonychophora; family Peripatidae; genus Epiperipatus; species Epiperipatus broadwayi. The sequence goes on from JAQFVV010000013.1 coordinate 1,419,824, forward strand.
AATGAAGTAATTTTATTGTTGCTTGTGTTCCTATAGAAAACAGTAGTGTTCCAAAAATTCTAGTAAAAAAAAAAGAAAAAACAACATGGGAACTAATATTTTTTTAATAAATATATAGCAAAAATGGTGTCAAAAAGAATGAAGATTATTTTCCATCACCAGCTAAACTTTCTTCTGAATAAAGTTTAAAATAAAGAATAAAATTGCTTTCTCTATGAGAAGAATTTAGCCTTTTACAAAGATGGAAAAAATATATGTAGAATAAGTTCAAATAATAAAATGGTATCATGAATGGAAAACGGATCAAAATATATATTGAGGCAATACTTTGGAGTGCAATAAACATGCCAATGAAGAAATAAAAAAAGGAAAATAAAAGATGCACTAAAGGAAAGAGAGATGTATGTACCAAAAAATTATAATGATAACAATTTTGAAAATCTAAGAAGTATGCAAATTATTTTTCTATTTTTATAACAATTTATTTGTTCAAATAATTTATTTATACTTTAATATTGATAGTTTATATTATTTTTTTATAAAAATCTATAATTATTACTTCATTTTCCATACTAGAATTTTTGAATAACATTTTTATCTTTTAAGAATTAGATTTACAATAGAATGTGTATCTATTTAATGGAAATATAACAAATTAAAACAAATTTGCAAAAGATAATATTTATATTTAAAAATGAGACAGATAATGGGGAAGGAGCCTAGAAAATATCAAGATGTCATTGATCATATGTTTACAATTACATCCCCCATACCCTGTTAAAAGCAAAAAGAAGCCAGTTCCTATCTTGCATGAAAGTGGTGTAGTGAAAATTGCAATACAGAAATATTATTCATTAAATGGATAATCTCTAGTCTAATGAATGACTAATAAAAATTATTAATATTAGTTATTTGTCATTCTATTGTAATTGGTTAGAGGTATCAGGATGGTGACAATGTTATCTCAAACAAAATTTTAAAATTAATTTAAATAATGAGATATAAAGTAATGAGCAATATCAAAATATATATATATAATGTTATATATTCAAAACATCATGAGAGAGAAATCTCTGTGAGATCAGCCAGCTACCCTTCAAGCAGCCATAAATATAATTATAAATCAATGAGCATTATAATAAGTCAAAGTAAGTATGAGTAATACTCCAAGTAATAACCATTCATAATCATGAATGATCCATCAATCAAGCTACATCAGAATAAAATCAATAGTCAATCTGGTGACTAGATTGGAAATGGATCTTCTATAAATCAGGCTAACTATGTAGCCCTTGCCAACTTGTAGCAGATTATTGAAACCATTAATTTGGATGCACCAACTAAGTGCTAATCCATAGGATATGCAATCATAAAAATCTAAACAATAATGCTGGGCCATTAAAACATGCTGATTATCATCAATGCTCTGGCCACTTAGTACCATTAATGTACTGGCCAACTATAATTTTTAAGACTTATCTAATTAGTGCATGGGCATTAAAGATTATAAACTTAGCACCATTCTGGGATATATCACTCAATCATCATCATCAATCATCTGGATGCCCATAAGCACTAAAAATACATCCCCATTTATATATTCAGCCCATGCTCAAATCTAGCTCAGAGAATATAAGCTCTATTACTGTACGTGACCAAGAGATGATGCAATACAATTTTTAAAAATTGAATACAAGTTTATTAACAATAAAAAATGATATTAAGGTCTAGAATAAGGCTATGCATATCAATTCCATCTTCTGATTTTGATTAACACACAATAATAATAAATTATCACATTGTGATTTACATATATGTGATTAATACAAAATTTGAGTAATTACATGGTGATTTACATTATTAATATACTAAATTTATGTTACTATATGATGCTTTACATATAAGTTCCACTAGGTTTATTTAAAACCCATTTGAATTTATTAAAATAATAAAATTTTTAAAAATATATGTCATAATTAATTCCATTTGAAAATTATGCATAAAATTTACATATACATGTGTATCTATGAATATATAGATGATATGAATTAATATTATTAATTCATCTCTTTTTTTTTAGTCAATAAAAATATATTATTTTCCTTTTTTTTTTAAAAAAAAGTGAACTCAAAAGTTTTTTTTTATGACAGGTTACTCTCAGATAATTATATCTTTAAATTAATCTACAAACATTTTAAGTCTGTTTTTCCCCTCTTAAAATAAATTACCCATGAATCAATCATTACTTCTAGATTTTAATTCAATTCAAGCAAAATTATTTACTTCTTATCTCTTAAAATATAGATGTTTAAATGTCATTTTTACCAAAGAAATATATTTAAAATTTCACTCTCACTACATACAATGTTACTCACCATTATATATACATTTATCTGTGCTTCTCTTTGTGAATTGGTCTTGGTGAGACAGGTATAGTCCAAGATTATCATAATCAGGAAGCATAATTCAGGTAAAATATTAGCAGTCTAGGATTTTATGAGCTTCAGACCAGCAAATTCTTTTGTCCACATTTAAGGTTTTAAATTTCAACACAAAGTGAGTCATTTTCCTTCATGTTAATTCAAACTCCACTATTGAACCAATAGACTGCTGCAGGATCTCCTGCCTTGATTTCAGCTATATCACATGGAAGCTCTATATAAATCTGCCAGCCATACCTGGCCAGCTAAAACCAACTGCTGCAAACTTCAGTAAGCTCCAACAAAATATTATAACCAATTTTGTAGTTGGCCAATTTGGCCACTGCCCACTGCTTTTTAAAAATTTAAACCAGACTGTTCAAAAACTAAAAGCCAAACTGAACTGGTATTTTTTATCAGTCCTTTTATAGAATCATCTGAGGTGATAAAAACACATTGCAGACTGTTTTTAATCTGTCTAATCCTTTTTAATCTTGGGGTGATTAAAACACAGTAACTGAAAACAGAGTCTTTATCATAATTAATATAAATTTTAATCTTTTCAAATCACTACTTTGAAATTTTACCAAAAGTATGATCTACATGTTTTTACTCTCTTCAAAGTACTTTTAATTAAAAGCTACTTTTGGAATTTTTAATCTACAAAGATTTTTAAAATAGATAAAGAAATGTATACAAACATTAATTAAAAAATTTTCAAAGATAGATATTTTTACAATTATCCGTAGACATGCTTGTTTTTAAATTTCAAAATCAGTTACAAATAATAATATTTAGACTTTTTTAGATATTTTAATTTATAATAAAATTCTGTTTTAAATTCAGTTATTTAACGCTTTACTTATTATTTTTATTCCAGAAAATGTAGAAAAATATCTACAAAAATTTATGTCTGTGTTTGTTCTACTTTTGCTTTACCTTATATATATATATGTCCACACACAACTATATTGCTGTGCGCCATATAATCCAGATGGTTACAGTATATATAATCATCAGCCTATGTATTTGGAAAGGATATTATTTCAGATATCAATCTAAATGCTAAACTAAAAATTGGAAAACCTGATTATGATAGATGATATTATTTAATATTTAATGGTAAGATTGGATATGATAGAAATGACATAATTTTCAATCAGTGATTTTTTTATGGGAATCCTCAAAGAGGGAGGATCAAGGTTTTAATGTTTATGCACACCATGTGCATATGTTCTTTTAAATGAAAAATCAATATTTGATTATGATAGTTAACATTATTTAATATTTAATAGTAAGATTGGATGTCAGAAAAATAACTTGATTATCTATGGATGACTTTATTATTTTTAATATGAATCAAAGTGTATGTCTATGTGTAACAATTGCAAATGATTCTTATGCACGAGAATCAATATCATGCATAAAGAATAGAAAACTCATTATAAAAATGAAAATGAAAATATAATTATTTTAGACATCACATAAGTTCTGAAGATAATCATGTGTATTAGTTTCTGTTTGAATAAAGGAAATCATGGTCTCTTATGAGCAGGGTTACCAGACATCCTGATTTTTCAGGATTTGTCTCTATTTTTGATTAGATGTCCCAGTGTCCCAGAAATGTCTTTTGGGGATTGTTGTATGTCCCAATTGTCAAATTCTCATAATTATTATTTGTCTTACATAAATAATTCATTGCAAAAATGATAGTTTCTTGGCCCTCTCTGATCATTTGTCTCTACAGTATTATTATAAAAACATCAGATAAATTCCAACATCAAAACAAAGATTGCTATTATGTTATATGGCCAGGTTCTCAAGCTAGACATGTTTTTGCATCCAACCTTGCCTTGGAGCAGGCAAAGTTGGAATTTTTTAGGCTAAAATTTGAACTGTGCTTGCACCTGCTTTAATTGACAAGAGTTTTGCTAGTCCTTTGTTATTAATTTTCTATAATGATAAAATTAATAGGAATGTTAATAATCCTAAACAATAGACTACATGCCAAAGAGGAAGTGTACTTATAATGATGAATATACACAGGAATTAAGTTTTATATAAAAGGGAGGGGAGCACTCAATGCCGTAAATGTGATTGGCCATTATGTCTTGATTTTGATTGAACCAGTGTTACCCTATTTATGACGTGAATAGGTAACAATAAAATGGCACATTCTAGAAAAGGAGTATTAAAAAATAAGTTTGGAGTGGCAAGGGAATATTAATCACAGGCTTAATTATTTTTTAATAAGGTCTTCATGAATTGATATTTGGTTATTTATAGTGCTATAAAAGTATGTTTTTTCTTAGTCCATTAAAATTTAATTTGGCATTAGAGAAGTTGTTATATCAGTGATAGATATTTTTCTTCACATGCAGATTTCAAAGGCAGAATTAATGCTAATATGGCTGCAGTAAAGATTATTTAAAGGACTTGCTCAAGTTTTTGATTAGATTACATATGTTTGAATTTCTGATAATGTTTCATAAAAAATATAAAGAATGGTTATAAGAGAGTTTTGGTGAGGATGTGACATGCACGGGAGAAGTGTTTTTGACATGTCATATATTATCATTATCCATACATAATATCTAATTGTCTAACATGGATATATGAATAAATCCCTGAACATTCTTCACTAATCACAACTTAGCATTTTGATAATAAGGGTTGTATTATTAATTTTTAAAATAGAAAACCACTAGGTACATATAAAGAAAATCTTTACATTTATTGATTAAAGACAAATAAGTTGACTAAAAAAATTCAATACTAATCCATATATTTTTTATTCATTTTTTTTTAAATTATATATAATTATATTTTTATTTTTTTATTTTTCTAATATTATATAAAAATGTCTTTTTCCAGATGTTAAATACAACTAGTGATAATAGTATTGTGTTCATTGTAATGTATTTCTTATGCCTGAATTTTTATCATTTTCATTAGATAATGTGCTTATTACATGAGTAATATAATGGAAGAATGAGAATATGGATGTGTATATGTGATTAAGATGTTTATGGCACCAAAAATGTACAAATAGATATATTAATCTACATGCCATTAGTTACAATATAAAGATGGATATCTCTACTTATATTTACTAATTGTCTTAAATGTATAATACATGTTGGATTTATAAATTATCTGCTGTAAAATGTTGCAATTAATTACAGATTGTGACTTAAGTATATTTGGGATGACTAATATTGTTCTGAGAGATAATAGTTAAAAATAGTTTTCAGACTCTAATCTTTATATGCACATATCTTATGGTTCCTCGAACCTTGTTGGAATAAGACAAAACTTGATTCACTACTTTTTGCAACATATAAAATAATAATAATTCTATGAATAACATTAATATATTAATTCAAGAAAAGATTACAGTCTGTTAGACAATTAAATAAATAATTTGCTTAGCAGTGGCTTTTACCCGGGGAGAATCATAATCATAACAATGGGATCATGTTTTCTTCAATACTAACAACAGTTGGACTGACAATCTGAAGTGCTACGATTATGACCACACACCCACACCCCACTCCGGTTGAAAACAATGCTCAGCAAATTATTTAATTAATTATATAGAAATAAAACAAACTAACTCCTTCTTTTTAAAACTTGATTTATTATGACTATAATCATGAAAAAGAAATCCGATGTTTCGACTATTTTTTATAGTCTTTTTCAAGGCACACTAAAATAAAATATATATACACAATAAATATCACATATTCCAAAAAAAAAAAAAAATTAAATTAATTAAAAATTACAAAATGTATCCATAACCAAAATTTTCTTTTTTTTACCTTATCTCACTCCCCTTTCCTATTACAATCACAACTTAAACACAACTAATTCCTTTTTAAAAATTCTATATATATCAAATAAAAACTTTTAATTAAAAACCTATTATTTTCTTTTATCTTTTTCTATTAACATCCTATTTAATTCTGGTTTTATTTCATTTATGTATACACCCTCTTTTATTATCCTTTCATTATATGACTTAATACATTCCAAAGGTTTTATTTCAAAATCCCCATGCTTAAATTTATTCTTATGAATGTAAATAGCAGAATTTTTATCACCTAAATGCTGTTTTAATCTAGTTTTTAATTTATTTTTACTAGTCCCAATATATGTCATTTCTACATTCTTTTTAAAACAATTCAAACATTTTATCAAATAAACTGAATTCATAATGTCTAACCTATTATAATCCCCATTATTATTAATTAAAAAATTTAAATTTGTTTTCTTTTTATAAACTGGACAAATTGATAAAAAAATTGATAGGAATGGTAGTGTTATTATAGAAACATCTGTGTTTAGAAAAAAAGCATTTTTTGGATTATCAAATAATTGGTTTTCAGATATTGATAATCATAGTAAAATTAATATTGTTAATAATAAAATTATTAGGGCAATTAAGTTATGTTCAAATAGTAATTTGTTTGAGAATGAGGTTGATATTATTAGGAATGAATGTTTTATGAATGATTATCCTAGGGGTGTAGTTGAACATTTGTTTTCTAATAAAAATATAAATAAAATAAGGAATAGAATGGGATTAGATAGGAATAAAAATAGAGAAAAGATTATTTATGTTGGTTTTAATATATCTAAAGATTTATTTATTAAAGTTAAGAAATTAGTTAAAATGATTAATAGGAAATATAATGTTTCAATTTGTCCAGTTTATAAAAAGAAAGCAAATTTAAATTTTTTAATTAATAATAATGGGGATTATAATAGGTTAGACATTATGAATTCAGTTTATTTGATAAAATGTTTGAATTGTTTTAGAAAGAATGTAGAAATGACATATATTGGGACTAGTAAAAATAAATTAAAAACTAGATTAAAACAGCATTTAGGTGATAAAAATTCTGCTATTTACATTCATAAGAATAAATTTAAGCATGGGGATTTTGAAATAAAACCTTTGGAATGTATTAAGTCATATAATGAAAGGATAATAAAAGAGGGTGTATACATAAATGAAATAAAACCAGAATTAAATAGGATGTTAATAGAAAAAGATAAAAGAAAATAATAGGTTTTTAATTAAAAGTTTTTATTTGATATATATAGAATTTTTAAAAAGGAATTAGTTGTGTTTAAGTTGTGATTGTAATAGGAAAGGGAAGTGAGATAAGGTAAAAAAAAGAAAATTTTGGTTATGGATATATTTTGTAATTTTTAATTAATTTAATTTTTTTTTTTTTTTTTGGAATATGTGATATTTATTGTGTATATATATTTTATTTTAGTGTGCCTTGAAAAAGACTATAAAAAATAGTCGAAACGTCGGATTTCTTTTTCATGATTATAGTCATAATAAATCAAGTTTTAAAAAGAAGGAGTTAGTTTGTTTTATTTCTATATTAGATATATATGAACTATTTTGAAAAGAAGAACTGTGAGCTGGATATATTAAATTATTTAATTAATTATCTAACATAATATAATCTTTTCTTGTTTTAGCATATTAACGTTCTTCATAGAATTACATATTTAAAGAAAAGAAGGAAAATTATAGTTAGCGATTAATAGTAATAATAATGATGACGATAATGATGAAATTAAAAGGTGTCTATTAATATATAATTTGAGTAGGTAATGAAAGATTCAAGTCCCATCTATATTAAATTTTAATTAAGGTTCTCACTAAGAAATAAAATGAATAAAATATTTAATTATTTAGGCAACACTTTTAGAAATTTTTATCTCTTAAAATTACATGTATAATAAGTTTTATTGCATTGCTATTTTCACTGTATACTAATTGTGTAAATAAGTAGGTATTTAATTACAAATTTTTCATCGTTATTTGATTATTTTTTAGCTTTCAAGTTAGATACATCAACTGACAGATTATTTTCTCATTTTAGTTGCTTATGTGCATTGCAATAATATTCTCAGTATCTGAAACTCTGCCAAAATGATAATAGATATTTTTGGGTAGAGATAGAAAAATCACTTGTATAACTTTAAGGAAATAATGCTACTGTTCATTATGTCATACAACCAACAAATGTTTATTTGATTTTGTCACTAGATTTTTCTAATAAAACCCTTGAACAAATAACTCTATAATTTTTTTAATCATCAAGACCCTACAATAATATTTTATTAATTCATTGATCTCTTAGCCAAAAATCTAAATATGTGATCATGGCTTCTTTTTTTTCCACACTGTGACTGTTTAATATACATTAAATCACATTAAAGGCATTATTAATGAGTTAACACACATTCTGTGAGGGATGGAGATTCTTTAGTGTTTAATTATTTTTTTTTAACTTATAGTAAATTTGTGAATTGTTGTTGTGGTTTATTGAAGCACTTCACAGAAATATACATTAGTCCTCGTTTTAATATATAGGGCAGATAAAGTCAAAATGAATATTAAAATGATGAGCAATTTTATAAGCATGATATTTTGCAAAAGGTTAAAAATAAATTTTAAGCATACTTTAGGAATTATTTATTTCAAATTGATTTTAAATTCAAATTTAACTTTAAAAAAAGAAGCTTTAATTGGCTGCACTCCACTATATATGCAATTTTATCCTTCATATTGTTAATCAACTTATTTAAATTTATGGATGTTCTAAATCAAACATTGAACTTATCTGCACATATCTTTTCAATTTTATTTCAAACACTTCATACATATGATAGCACCATTCATTTTTTATTATTTCTAACTTTTTTATTCTCATGCATAATAATCTTTTAAAACATTCGATATCATCATCATCATTTTCAACCATTATGAATGCACTGTAAAATGAAGATCTTTCCAAGTTCAGTCCATCTTCTTCAATCACTAGCCTCTCTTTTCCACATCACCCCAGCACACTTCCTTATTTCATCCATCTATCTCATGGGGTCTTTTTCCAGGTCGTTTATGATCTCTTGGAATCCAGTTTAAGATTTCAACTGGCCATCTATTACCATCTCTTCTAGAAATATGTTCAGCCCAACTCCATTTCAGTTTTTTCTTTCAATCCTTTTTGATCTTTTCCTGTTATTCCTAACATGCATCTCTCCATATTTCATTGAGTGCTCTGAAGTCTCTGTATTGCTCTTTTGTTAAGTGCCCAGATCCATAAGTAAGAACTGGTAAAACACATTTATTAAAAACCTTCCTTTTCAATCATATAGGCATGTTTGTTTTTAATATTATTCTACCAAAATTCACTCCAATCAAGTTCAATTCTATGATTAATTTCATCCATTATGTTTCCATCTGTAGTAATAATTTGACTAAAGTCTTCGTAGTTGTTAACTTCTTCTAACTCATCATTATCAATCTTTATTTCCATCTTTTGAGAAAATGCATTGAACAATACTTTAGTCTTATTTAACATTTACTTTTAATTACTACTTTTTTACTTTCATCTGATAACTCTTGCAAAATTTCCTGAAGCTCTAAAGCATTATTTATAAAAACAACTACATCATCTGCAAAATTTAGATGACATAAATAATCTACACTTATTTTTACTCCCTTGGCTTTCTATTTTGATCCACAAAATACTTTTTGCAAAACTGTTATAAAAATTTTTGGAGATATAGAGTCACCTGTCACCCTGTTGTACACTCTTCTCAATATTAATTTTTCTATTATCATTTTATAATCTAATTGTTGCTGTTGCCTTTTTATAAATATTTTTCAGAAAATGACAATACCTTGGGTCTATACCTTGATGATCTAATGCTTTAATCATTGAAGCAATGCTTACAGAATCAAATTCCTTTTCATAATCTGCATATCCAAAGCATAATGGCAACTCACATTCATTAGTTCTTTCTATAACTTCTCTCAATACTTGGATATGATCTGCTATACTAAAATCACTTTTAAATTCAGGTTGTTTTCTTGGTTCATTAAAATTCAAAGTTCTTTGTAGATGAGTTGTAATTATTTTGGTAAAAATTTTGTATAAAATGGATAAAAGACTGGTAGGTCTGTAATTTCTTATATCTTCTTTATCACCTTTTTAAAATATTAATACTGCATTCTTTCAATTATTTGGTACATCTTTATCTTTAGACATTTGGTATATAATTTTATCAAAATAATTTTTATTTCTTCATTTGCTTCTGTTAAAATATCAATTATAATTTCATCTTTACCTGGAACTTTATTTTTTCTTTATAAATGTAAATGCATGTCTCACTTCTTCATTCAAAATCCTGGGCAATTCAGAAGATATAGCAGTTATAAGAGGTACTTTTCTTTGTTGTTTATTGTTATATAACTCTTGATAGAACTCTTCTGCACTATTTCATAATGTCATCTCTCTTTTTAGTAATAGTTTCATCTTTTTTTCTTGTTGAAGAAATAAGTTTTTTTCAAATACCAAGATGTTGTTTTACATTCTTGAGACTTTTATTCTCTTCTATAGCTTTCCTTGATAGTTCACAATTATACTTTCTTATATCATTATCAACTCTATTTTGCACTATTTTACAAAATTCGAGATATTCAATCTTTTTTAATATTTGATTGAGTACAAGTATAATTAATATACTTTGAGTTTAGATGTAATGATAAGGTACTTGAACACAGACTTTTAAGCCCCCTTCATCTATCCGTTCTATTTCATATAACCAATACACATGACCACACACCAACTGATGAGTTCTAGTTCAGCATGAAATATGTATACTGAAGATCATTTATCTTTTTCACATGTGTGTGGTAATGTATCAATTGTATGAGATATAGTGGATAGCTGAATGGTGTTTGAAAATCTGTGTTCAAGTCTCTTATGGTTCAATCCTTCTTAATGCATCAGTTTTTTTCTTCTTTTTTCATAAATTGTCGTCTTGGAAAAAATTTTACTGGTTAGTTGCTGCTTTTTTGTACCAGCTATCTTTGTTATAGTTTTTAAAAGTGTATCAGTTATCTTTTTATTGTATTTGTTCAAATTTGAATCATGTTCAAAATCTGTTAAGATTTGAAAATGATTTGCAAAATCTAATTTAAATTCATTGGAATGGTTCTGAAGATTAGGAATATTAACTATGAATATTGTTTTTCTTAATAATTTCTTTATCTTTTTTTAAATCAGAATTTAGATTAAATATAAGATGACCACTCTTATCTTTATAAAGTCTCTATTTTGTATTTGGGTTTGCATCATTGAACTTATATAAATTATTATGGCACATATGAAAAAGTGAAATATTTTCTATTTAATTAACATGTATTTTACATCTTGCTAATCAATGATTGCTTCCTGTGTTGAATTTATTAAGAACATTATGATCTTGAAATACATATTTTCTGTTTGTCAAAATATAATTCAAATCTGTTGTACCTTCATTTGGATGTTTCCATATCCATTTGTGATTAACATTTTTCTCAAAAAAAGAATTCATATAAACATTCTTTTTTTCTGCAAACTCCACAAGTCTATCTTTTCTCTCATTTCTACCACCATAATCAAATTTACCTAAAGCACTTTCATCTTTTAATTGTTTACCAATTCTAGCATTAAAGTCTCCCATGACAATTTTAAAATGTTGTTTGCTCTGATCAGAATCTTTTTGTACATCCATATAAAAAATCCACTACTTCTTTATCACAATGAGAACTTGTTGGAGCATAAATCTGAATTATTTGCATTTGAAAACTGCTATTAAGTTAAATAACTAATCTTGCCACTCTGTTCGATATACTATTAATCTCTTCTGGAATCCACCAGCCTGTTACAATATATATTCATAATATGAATTTATCATTTATCCTTAAGAATATTAGAATGAATATATATATATATCAGTTGTATTAAAACCAGATTTTATCATTTCAAGAATTTCCAAATTCTCAATTTTGTTAGATTTAAACTTACTTAAATAATTATTTCGATGAAAAAGTGCCCTCAAAACCACACATTTATATATATAATATTAATTATGTATATTATAATTTTTACACATAAAGTCATCAATAAAAATAAATAACAAGAAACAGAATAATGCAGTTAAGAAAAATAAAATGGAGCAATAAATTGAGAGAAATTTTTCGATCTGTACATATTCAAATCTATATATGTCCATGTGAAGGCATTCACTAGTTCTTTTTCAAAACAAATAAAAAACTTATAATCCTTCTTTATTTTTTCTGTGATGGAATTTGACGATGATGATGAACTAGTAAAAAATTCAATTTCATGTCTATTAATCGTCTATATAGATGTTTACCAATCATAGCCTAACATTTTTCTTATGAACTAGAAAATTAAAATTTCATATATAATGACTGCAAAGAGCCTAGTTAATGATTGATAATGATAAATTTCTCCAAGCTTAAGAGAAGAAGTTTCTACTAATTTCTGAATCTAAACAAGCTTCCCCATAAACAATAAATTATTTGATGACATTTTTTTCAAAAAATAATTTTTAAAAACTCAATGCTTTTTAATGCAGCATTTACTGTCTATTGGAGCATTCTTTTGTTCCTACCCTACAACCACAAATTTAATGACTTTTTAATCTTTACTGATGCTTATCATACCATCAACAACATCACATGATCTCTCATATCCTTGATCATATGCTTCCAAGAGCAGTTATTTTCAATCTAATGTAGATCCATCTGCTGTATTGGTGCATTAGTTTCAGCTTAGAATTCTATATTTTACCATTAAAAGCTAGAAACCAAAATTGATCTGGAGATGGGGATTTTATAATACAATACTATCTTATATCCATTGATTACTCAAGCTTACAATAGATGGATCTAGAGGAAAGGCAAGAATACTGCTCTAAATACTTATCATGAAAAATAAGCAGTTTCAGAAGTGCAAGTAATTCTAGCAAGGTTTTTTTATTTATTTATTTTTGCTATTTCACAAACTAATAATTTCTTCTTACTGAATTTCTTATTAAAACAGGCAAAACTCTCCATACAGTATTGTCACTCAGAGTAATCAATGGATGCCAGAAGGCTTGTGCATAAAATTCCTATCTAGTGCCTACTCATCCAACATCCCCATATTAGTTTCTAGCTTGTGGCCTTCATCAGTGAGGAGCCTTCATTCTGAGAGCACTACAGCTAGGTCTTAGGTTCTAATGCAACCTTCCAGCAGCCACCCTTTATCTCTACTTAGCACAAAACTATGAGAATAAAATTGAAAACACAATAATACTTTCAATCCAAGCACATTAGCTTATATAGTCATATAGGTCTGATATCACATAATCATCATTTCTTATGCTTCCTCATAACTGTTATTAAAATAGGCAAGACTTTCCATACAGAAGTGCCACTCATAGTTTTATAGTTAAGTAAAAATGAAATGTGGCTGCTGGAGGGTTGCATTAGATCCTATGATCTAGGTGCAGTGCTCTCAGATCCAAGGCTCCTCACTGATGAAAGCCATGAGCTAGAAACTAGTCTGGAGATGTTGGATGAGTGTGCACTAGATAGGGATTTTATGCATAAGCCTTCTGGCATCCATTGATTACTCTGGCTTGCACTGAGTGACAATACTGTATGGAGAGTTTTGTCAGTTATGAGCAAGCATAAGGAATGGTGATCATGTGATGTTTAGTGAATTTCTTACTAGCTTCAGCAGATGACTTTTTTTTTCCTTGTAAAAGTAAGTCAATTATTTTACTTTTCTCACATAAAAAAAAAAAAAAGCACTGCAGAACTTTTAGGCTTGGCAGAACTGCTACACTATTAACTTTCATTTTAAAATCATTAAAAAAAAAAAATCTTCAAATTTTCGTCCAATGGCATGAGTTCAAATAATTGTTGTAATTGCATCAACACAACTAAATATGAGATTGAATGGTTAAGATAACGCCATGGTTGATGCTCGTTAAACATCTATAAAAATTAAATCAATCAATCTTAGCAATATGTATAAGATTTTGATAATTCTACAGATATTCTTCATTTATGCTAACATTTGACCAAAACCGCGCCATTCAAGTTGGTAGAAAGAGAAAAGTAAAATATGAAAAGAGAGAAGTGGAGAAGGAGGAGGGGAAGAGAAGGTAGAGAGAGAAAGAAAACATATGGAGAAAGAAGAATGAGAGAATACGAAAGCCAAAGGATAGAGAAAAAAGTGTCAGGGGGAGGGGGAGAGAAAGACGCATAATTAGTTTGCTCATAAATGTTTTGAAGATTTTACTAGTATGAAAATAAATATTGGGGGGATCGGGAGTATACATATTCATGTAACACAAAAAGGTCACAACAATTTAGATCATTAATGAGAATGACGGACTCAAGACGTAAAGGTTTCAGGAACCATTCCTAGAATTATAATAGTATTTTTCACGTCAAGCAGCTGTAAGATTTATTGCGTGTTGTTACATTCTTAATGAAATCATTATTTTTATTAACTTTATCTAATACTATATATAATATTTATCAGCAATTGGTGAGTTCTACAATCGAGCGCCTGCGAATTTCGAATATTTTGCGCACTGTTGTCATATTTTTAGTTTATAAATTTAGTCGGAAAGAAAATCATATTATTAGATTGCGTGCAAAAGTTAAACAAATAAAATCCCTACAAAATGCGATTCCAATTTTTTTTCTCTCTCATATGTATATGCCTTTTTAAAATTTGTATTACCGTAAATAGAGTACGGAGGTTGTAAATATTGCAACGTAATGATGTTAATACAATAACTTTATAATTCCTCAGTTTATCCTATCCCATAAGTAAAAATGAAAAATAGACAGTGGGATATACGTAAGCAAACTTTAATTACTAAAGTACTGTTTGATATTATCTAAGGAAGTTGTAATAAAATTTTATTACTTAAGTTTGTATTCGCGAATACCAACCAAGATCTTTACATTTTTACGTTTGTTTGTTTTTTTTATTATAATTTTTCCATGCAGAATAATTTTTAAAATAAATAGATTTTTTTCTTAAATTTATTAATAATATTTTTAACCTTAGGAAGGAAATGTTGAATTGCTCCCTTAAGCTGCTTAGCCTTATTTGGAAAGGTGAAAGGTTATAAGGAGGAGCTTGGCAAAAGGAAGTCTATATCCTGCTATAGCAAATGTGGAAAGCACCGAAAGCTTCCATGTTGAAGCTATAATTTTTACAAATGGCACATAGGGTTAGAAGTTTGTATACTTTTTGCAGTTATGGATATATTATAACGTATAAAAAAAAATTGGATGTGTTTGGAGAAACTTGTAAATGGTCCAAATTCTTTTTGAGAGTAAGGTAAGCTGGAAATTATAATTATATCCCCCCCTCCCCTAAGGGTTATTGCAGACATATTAGATATTCTGTTGTTTTAGGGATGTGTGGGCAATGAAAAAAGTTTTTGTATTCCCCAAAGAAAATATTATAATGTCATTGTTTAAGTGTCTGTATAAGTTCACGACTTGTAAGAAATATTAATCATTCTAAGCAAAAAAAAACTTTGCTAGTATGAGAATACAAATACTCTTTCACTAAACTTTTAACAATAAGATTTATTATGCATAAAGAAGAGTGAAAACTATCGATCTTTCTTCTGTTTTGTTTTAGCTTTTTTCATTTTCAAATATTAAAATTAGCTATAAAAAAAATTTTAATATACAAACTAACAAAAAAGTATACCCCATTTTTATTTTAATGCGTGGGTAATTTGTATACATATACGAATGTGTATATATTAATAACATGTTTATAAATGACTGCATATATGCGCATGTAAATAAATATGTATTGTAGTAAATCTAATAATTACGTTGCTGCAATTTTATTTAATGTCTAATAACTAATATATAATAATCATATGTTTAGTTGCTTGGATGTCATGTGACTAAGCACCCTAATAGTGGAGCACAATGGTTCCAATTCAAGATAAAACATATTTAGTTCGGAATCGGCTCAAGAACCATTAACTATTTACTCCGTCACACTTGAACAATAACAACTACTGTATTTATAAAGATTTAGATCAACAATGGATATAGAGATTCATGGTTTCAAAGCAAGTAGTAGAAAAAATATTGTTAAGCAGACCATTTGCTTACCTGAAGACAGGTTAGGCATTAAGGTTTCTTTATTGAATAATACGTCTAGTTTGCAATTTACTTGCTAAAACAACAATTTATTATGTTGAGATAAATTTTAATTTTTCCTCTTCTGTGTTTTATAATAAGTGAATGCTAATATATATTTAAATCGACATAAATACTACCCATTGCATCCTCTCGCATACCAGTTATATCTCATGGAACAAATACTAGTTCATGCATAAAGATAGATTATAATTTTTCAGCAAAAAAGAAGTACTATAAAATATAGGATTGTGGGATATAAGGTATTACACATACATCTATTCCTTAAAAAATATTTTTTTTAGTTATATCACATATAAACAACACATAGGATTGTGGGATATAAGGTATTACACATACATCTATTCCTTAAAAATATTTTTTTTAGTTATATCACATATAAACAACACTTAGTGTGATCCTGAATCAGTTAGTACCGAAATACATTGTATAGCACTCCATGGTAAAAAAATAATAATAACTGTATATTGGCAGTTCAGTTAAGTTCTATTCAAACTGTGTTAAAAACATTTTCTTCAATTTATGTGCAGCAAAAATAAAATCTATAAAAAAGCAATATCCTAAAAATAAAAATAATAAAATTGAACTTTTTTTTTTGTTAATTTTGCATATATTTATAAAATGGAAAATTTTAGTGAATGTGTTTTAAAATGTCCATTTTAATAATAGCTTTATTATATTCTTTGTAAAATTATATTTAAAATTGAAGTAATACCTATTATGGTTTATGTGCTATTATTAAAAAATAAATGATATGATAAGAATATCATTTCTTCTGTAATGAAGCAAATAAAACTTATACTATGCAATTATTTGTTTTCATATCTTTATTAAAAATATCATTAGCAAGTTATATTTTGAAAATACAAATATATATGTTTTAATATACATTTTCCTTTTTTTTTTTTTAAGAATAATTTTATCTCCTGAAAAATAATTATAAAGCAACAATTCATCAGAACTTAATAAAATTTTCATTTCTTATGTCAAAAAGATTATTCTTGGTAATAAAAAAATATAGACAATTTTTAATATGCATTATAATCCATATCAATTGTTTATGAATGCTCACATAATTTAATTATTATTTATTTTAAATTTTTGTTTTAAAAAATCTTTGCAATTTAAAAAAATTAAAAATTGATCATAAATCCAAGAAAAATATAATCATTATTGAAAAACTTGAATGATGTATATTGTATGTTTTTTCCCAACCAATTTAAATGAAATACAGCTTATGTATAGTAGGAAACATGTTAATTTTTTGACTCTAACCATTCTTGTTGATATAACTAAAAAATTAGCTAAATCTTCCCTGAGATTTGTGCCATATATGATAATAAAATCTATCAAAATTCATCAGTTTTCTGTTACAAGCCATTAATAGATAGATTCTCATTTTATTTTATATACATAAGTTTTTTAGTCTTATTTAGGTTTAAGACTGTATGAACTTATGGAAAAGTTACTTGGAAATATATTTGTAATTATTGATTTAGTCTCTCAATGCAAATTTTATATTCACTTCTCTTTCAAATCATTTAATAGATTATACTAGATCTGCACTTTAGTTATATGTATATCATATCTTCTCTACCGCAGATTTTATATATCTTCTTCTAACTTACTTTTCAAATCACTCCATATAGATAATTTCTCCTTAAAGTCATTTAATATATTTTTGCATGTGTGATTAGTTAAACCACTTAGACTAACATTTGGCTCTAAAAAGTGTTTTGATTTTCAAATTTAATGTCATTTTTGCACATTTATATATAGTAAGAAATGTTTTGTATTAAATGGAAAAACTAAATTTGCCTCAAGCCAAATACAGTATCATAATGATAACATGATATACCATCTCTCATCATAACCATTTCTAGCAATATGTTATTAAAGTATGTATAAATACCAAAAATATTAACATTCACTCTTTTAAAATCTTACAACAATGCAGATAAGTAACTTAGATATTTAACCAAAATGAAATATAAGATTACTCTGTACTAAATTGAATATGTTAAATTTACTTAAATTGCCCTTAAGCAGATTTAATATAATGATAATTTAAGTAGAATTAAAGTTTAAGGTTATTTTCAAGGGCTTCATTAATTATTTCTTAGTAAGTAATTTAATGCTGTAGAACAAACACTCTTAATGTATAAAAATAATTGATTATTAATAGATCTTGTTCTCTATAAAAATAAAACTATATTTTACATTGATACTTTTAATCTTATTAATATAATTGTAAACTTATAAAGATAATATAATTTTATAATCTGTGAAATTTGATATAAAAAAAGTTGACAAATATTTGTGAAATTATGTTTAAAAGACATTTTAAATTGTAGTAAAGTGTTAATACTACTAATAAAAACACTTCTTTTAAGCACTTTATATTACTTTAGATTTTATTTGTTACACTTGCAAAATAGTTAACAGTTTCAACTGTTTGCAATCTTCCTCAAATTTTTTAGTATTTAATATTATGAATGCGTGATTAAAGTCCATTTGTGTCTTGGGGCATATTTTTTCAATTTCTGATGGATTTGGAGAGTGAAGCATCAAATGACAGCAAATTTTTATTTAACTAAATATTTTTTAATACAATATTTTTTTGATTGTGAGATAATATGCAGAAAGTATAGATCTCCTGGAGTAGTAGATAATACATCACTTTCATACACCTGATATGGAATTTGAATTTGGGCTGGGTGAATCTTGAAAATTATTTCATATAACAAATAGGTGTGTGATTTTTTTTTTGGGGGGGGGGCAGGGGAGTAGCCAGCCCATAACTAATCCAGGTAACCATTTAGTATTAATGAATAAATCAGTGTTTGGTTCTTATCAATTAGATCTTTATGCCAGGTTGCAGATTAATCTACATTAGTCATATGAGGAGTGTTGTGCACTGCAAAAACAAGAAATATATTATAATATAATGCTGCCTTCACTGCTAATGGGAGTGAGGCTTGTGCTTCAATGCATGCTTAGCTTATGGTTTATCTTTACCATAGCAATTGGATTGTTTATAAATAATTTTTATTATTGTACTAACTTTTTTTTTAATGTACAAAAGAAAAAAAAGTTGGAAACTAAAAATGTATTCTTGTTTTATTATAATTATTAACAAAAAAATTTAATGCTTAATTTCTTAGGAGATCATAAGTGACAGGTTGCACTTTGATTGAGGAACTTGTAATTTTCAAATCTATGTTACCACTATTCTAAACCACATGTGACACTTGTAAATATAATTATACATGATTAATGAAGGCCTATATAACCATTTGTAAAATACCTTCATTAATTTTTAGCCTTTTTTAAAAAACATACTTTGTATTTTATATTTTAGTTTAATAAAAAGTATTGTTGCATGATAATTATTAAAAATAATATAAAATAATTATATTATAATCAATAAATATTTTTTCATGGGACTAAAGATTCAGGATAGTCCTTGTTGGTTGTGGTTAATCTTTTCTGAAATAAACACATAATGAATTCATGATAAACATGGAAATGAATTTTAATAGAATAGTATTTATAATTTTATTGTGAGTGTAGCATTATAAAACTGCAGTATTTATCTTTATATGTTAATGTATAATATAAGCAATGTATGAATAAAAAAAATATTATTTTATACTGATCATATATTTATTTAAAAACAGTTACAGATTAAATATAAAAATAAGTTTTACATAAAAATAAATAAAAATAGGAATTAAAAAGTCCATTTATTTTATAAAATTTATATTTATTTAATTAGACTGACTGACTGATGCTTTCATTCTTTTTAAAAAAGTACATATAATCTGTTTTAACTATATTTACCTATAGCTGTTACACATTAAAATTTGAAAAGATGTTTAAAAGTGGATTATTTTTTTAAAACATAATTACAGATTTTTTTTTTTTTTTGACTTTCTAATAATTGATAATGAAAATTTGGCAACATTTTTTCTCTCCTAAATGATTTTTGTTTCTTTAAATGAATAACAGCATTAAGTTTTTTTTGTTATAATCATAGCTATGTAAAATTACAATCTTTGGTTCTTTTTCTGATTGTGTAGTATATCCACCTGATGGTGCTGTTGCTTGCAAAAATAATCAAATGTAACGTTACTGGGCTGATAAATTTTTGCTTTCTGCTCTTCACCAATTTATCAAATTATTTTTTAAAAATTTATGATGGGAAATTATGTTTACAACATTTCCGATGTTATTTAACTCAATTTTCATTTTAAAAATATTTAAAACCAAGAGTTTTAAAACGTGTCTTATTTTTTGACTGAAAATTAGAAAAAAATCAATGCTCTAGGCTCAGCAAACCAAGCTGTCAGTGCATAGCGCTGGAATATGGGGGGGGGTTGATGGTTTTGACGATCCAAAGGATCGTTCGATACATCCACTAGTCAGTGCATAGTGCTGGAATGGGCAGAGGGCCTCCGGTGGTTTTGCCAGTCCAAAGGACCGGACAATACATGCTCTAGTCTGAGCAGACATATATTATGATTTCCAGAACAACGGACAATGGCAGCCATTGTATTACTCTCATAGCTGTTCTTCCGCAAACATGCCTTTTCATGTGACTTATGGGAAGTGCTTCAATGATGTATACTTTTGTAATTATTTTCACCTTCAAAATGTTAAGGGAAATAGGGTGATGGACTTGCAATATATTTAATTTGAATGCACCTAAAAACACTTATGGTCTGTTGGATTCCATACATCCTCACATCCCACGGTAGTGATATATGAAGAGTGTGCTATTTCCATAGTGATGCGAAGCACAGCATGTACACCTAATAACAGCTAATATGAACAGAATTGTTCTAGAGGCTGTAAGTTGGGCCGTGTAAACAGCATATTTCTGTGCTTTTGCAAGCAACAGAGCCATCAGGTGGACGCATTACACAGTTGGAAAGAGTACCCAATCTTTTAACAGTGTAAAATTTAATGCTTTTTTTTTCATCTTATGAAAGTTAAAAATTTATTTTGGAATATAATTGCCCTTACCACTCACAATAAATTTTCATTAAATGTTTATCTTTAGTAACATTTTTTTCCACAAATCTTTATATTTTTAAATGCAGTCTTTGCTAGCATTTGATCACTATTGTATCTGCTGATAGTGCATTTTCAAATGACAGATAATATCTATTCATTCGCCTTTAGTAATTTTCAATTTAAACTCTTAATAAATATTCTTTTAAGTTGGTGAAGATATTGGTTTCATAACTCCATCTATAAATATATATGTTTATACTATATAGATTAAAAACATAACTTTCACCATCATAGAAAGTACTAGACTATTATTAAATCATTTGCATCTTTTTTTTCTTTTTGTTTATTGTGAGCTTCCATTTTGTGAAATGGTTTTACTTTGTAAATGTCCATTCATGATACTGCAGAAAATTTTATCATCAGATTCTACAGTTTTCTAACTATGAACTTGATAAATAAAGATATGACACAATCTGAAAAATAGTTATATTCAATTGCAAAAATATATAAATATTTGCTGAGAAATATATAAATTGTATATAATACTGTTTATTATAGCTTTATTGCTGTAGCACATAAAAATATGAAATTAATAATTCTAATTAGAAATTTTATGCAAATATAACTATTTAGTATGAAAATTATGTTAGCAATTGTTAGTTATGATAATTCAGATGATTATAAAGATTAGTGCTTTCTGTTGATCTTGATTCATCTTTGAAAGAGTTTTTTAGTATTAATGTAGATATTAAATATAAGCTGGGAGAATCATGATGCTTTGTATATAAAATATTATAATTTAAAATAAAAAGTAACTAATATTAACATTATTAAATTTCTGCTGAGATATTTTTAAAAAAACAGCAACTTAGATATACATATATACAAGTTTATGGGTATACTACTCTTATGCTATCTTAGTAGAAGAGATGTATAGAATTATCAGCATTGACAAATATTCACTTATAAAATAGTATGACTATTTTAATACCAGATGAAAAGAAGAACAAAGATAGGGAGCCACCCCTTTGCCCCCCTCCCCCGTTTAAAAAATGGAATCGGAATTGCTCTGCATGTAATTAAAGGATGGAAACATGGTTAGGAAAAAAATTGAAATGCATGTAATTAAATGATAAAAATGTCACTGCATACACAAATACACAATTCTATTGTTATAATTGAGGCAAGGAAATGACCATTGGCTTGATGGTCAAGTCCTATGCTAACTTGAGTGGCTGAAGACATTAAGCTGAAAGGGAAAAAAGAAGAAAAATGGAAAGATAGAACACAGAGATTGTTTATAGTGAATTATTCAAAATAATTAAATAAAATAATTTTAGATTCATTCATAATATGATAATAAAAATAATAATAAATTTATACAGATATATGAAGAAATATATATTGCAGGAGGCAAAACAAAAAGTAAAAACAGATTTAAGTGAATAATATATCGAAAGATTTTATTTGTAATTAGTTTACAAAAATGTTTTTAATATTGGCTAAGGAAAAGATTTATTTTGTATCTTTATTTATTAACAGTAACCGATTGTGCTTTTAGCTAGAGAAGCCAGATTCATAACACTCAAACCTTTTCCTTAGCCAAATTTCAGCAATTAATTACAAACAAGATAAGAAAAAGGATAACAACTTGGATTATGTAAATAAATGTGTATGAATGAAGATAAGATGCAGATGTGTATGAAGTGATAGAATACAACAAAGTAAAGCATTTAAAAAATGTTGATGCAGTGATAAGCTTAGTTGCTGATAAATACAAGTTCCTTGATCAATTCCTAGCAGATCATTATCATATTGTCCTGCATGGTTTAGTGCAGTGGTAAAGTGGTAAACTTTGGAGCTCAAGATCTGTGGATTAAACCCAGTTCTGGCACTCCTAGTGCACACTTTTTGTGAATTATTGAGAATAAACCATTTGATAATATAAATAGAATATAACCAACATGATCTTTGTACTTTAATCATTACTTAATTTGGAATGTCTTAATGAATAAAGAATTTAATTAATGAAAATAGAAGATAAATTTTTAACAATTACAAAAAAAAAAAGTTTTTCAGGAAATGAAACATTAGCTTGTTAACAAAGAAAGAAAAAAAACAGCAACAAAAAAGATTTACATAATTTGCAAATATTTTTCTTTTACTATATGTGTTAATGATGTATAGGGTTTCATTATTTTATGACAGAATGCTAAATTTTAGATGTAAGAATAAATTATGATAAGGGGGATGATATATAATGACAAATTGTTGATAATACATTTTAAAGTTTTAAAGTGCATTCTGATAGATTGTAAAAGTCCTAAAAAGAAATCACATACAAAATGGATGAAATAAGAAAGTTTGCTGGTATGTTGTTGGAGAAACTGGAATAACTTGGCATGTCAATCCTGCAGTTGATTATTTACTGTTTGAAAATTATGATGATATAATATTCCAATGACTAGTTTTCTCGCATGATTTCAGGCAAAAAAACATTTTTCATAAATATATTTAATGAAGTCTTTAATGTAAGATTTTTCATCATTCTCCACTGCATCCCAAGCAACCAATACCCAAGACCACATGCATGTAAAAAAGATATATGATCTCCAATATTAATATTTTATGTAGAATCAGTACTCATTAGTTGGGCCAGATCCTGTCAGTGTTTGGTTTATATTAAGATAGCAATTCCTTAAAATTTAATGGATAAGCTTCAATCTTCTCACCCTTTCAATTGTGTTCACTATCCATTTTATTGAAAAACCAACAATGGAATGCTCAAAGCCCTTATTCGGTTTGATATTGTAGTCATACTTATATAGACATTAATGTCAATCTAACCCCTCGTATTTATATTAAGATATAATGTAATTTATTTATACTGAATATTTTCTATATATGTAATTAGAGAGATTTGAACTCAGGATTTTCAGTTATTCATTCTCCATTTCAAATCTTTCTAATTACGTATATAGCCTAAAAACGATTTACTCGCTGACGAAGAAGCTTCCAAATAAACAAAACAAATTTCGCTTAAACTATTAAATGGGCCAAGGGGTTTCGAGGTTTGCCCTCATATTCATGGCCGACGAAAGTAATAAATCTTTACGTAGTGTTATTAAATAACAAATATGCAAATGTAAATGCAAATCAGTTTGACCATTTTTTTGAAATGGGAAAACACGTGTCGCGTCTATTGATAGAATTGTTGTCGCAAACAATAAAGTACGCCTCTTTGATCTTTCTTTTACAGTCGTTGGTTTCAGGGCATACAATACACTACGTAAAGATTTATTACTTTCGTCGGCCATGAATATGAGGGCAAACCTCGAAAGCGCTTTACCCATTTAATAGTTTTAAGCGAAATTTGTTTTGTTTATTTGGAAGCTTCTTCGTCAGCGAGTAAATCGTTTTTAGGCTATTACGTTTTTAGGAGAAGTATATTAAATCGTTTTACAATTACGTATATAGAAAATAGTCAGTATAAATAAATTACATTATATCTTAATATAAGTTCAGCCTATCTCTACTATTACTATGTATGGATATGGTCTGATAATATGAGGAGTTAGATTGATATAATGTCTATGATTACAATATCAAATCCAATAAGGGCTTTGTGCATTCCATTGTTGGTTTTTCAATGAAATGGATGGATGGATAATTAGAAGGATGAGAATATTGAAGCTTGTCCATTAAAGTTTGAGGAATTTGCTACCTTAATATAAACCGAGTACTGATTGTATATATGGGTGGGGGATTCTGGCCCAATTGATGAGTGCTGGTTTTGCATGAAATATGTATATTGGGAATCATGTATCTTTTTACATGTGGTCACATATATCGGTTGCTTGAGGTGGAGGATTATGAATAGACTGAAAAATTCTGAGTTCAAATCCCTCTAATTGCATATATAGAAAATAATCAGTATAAGTAAATTAAACAAGTATTTTAAAACATTAATTGATTGACCACAAAAGAAATATCAAAATGAATAATTGAATGTTTATTGTGTTATAGTTTGTAAGAAATCTGAGCACTGGAAATGACAGCTAGATCCATGGATTTATGGATCTTGAACTCCAAAGCTCACCATTCTACAACAATCCTAAACCAAATAGGATAAAAATAATCAAGTGATTTATTGTTTGAGAGTTCAAAAGAATTTTGAGTGAGAGAGCTGTAGTCTTGACCCATGGACCATGAATTCCAAAGTCCATCATTCTACCACATTAAATTATGTAGGGCATCAAAATGAATTGTAATCAAAAGCAAATTATTTTTTTATAATATTATTATGATAATATGAAATCTTCAGAAAGTTTTATCAGTTGAAAATTCTCACTGGTTAAAAAAATATATTAAAAAAAAATCCCTCTTGAATGTAAATTAAATTTTTGAACTTGTTTTTATCTATCTTAAATTATCTGTGTGTCACAAATGAAACATCATGAACTGATCAAATATTTTTTATCAAGCTATATGTTTTCAAAATATAAAATTTATCTTTCAACAATATCTATATGCAAAGTAATTTTTTTTTTAAAAAAATCATTTATTTGGATGTCTTGTTATATTAGATGTAACTTATCAAAAATGATGAATAAAAATTATTACAGAAGCTTTTAATGATTCAAATATTTAGTAAGTGTACATTTTTTTAGAGTAGATAATTGCTTCAAAATAACACCAAATCATGTTTAATGTCATTAATCTATTGAGTTACAATGAAGATAAACAATATTCAAATAAATCATTGCAGGAAAGATGCCTCTTCAACAGCTTTTCAAAAGAGAAAAGTGAATGAAAAGGCATTACTTACCAGGATTATCTAATGCTGGGTGATGAGAGTTTTAATAGTGCTTTCATTCTTATTTTATCCTTTTAAAAACCCATGTCAGATGTTTTGCTGACTTATTTTAAGAGCTATTAAATGAACCAAAAATCTTAAAACTTGTTTGGAACTTGGTCAAAATTTGAATCCCAGATGATAAGCATGGCAAACAGATATGTTAACACTAAACCATAGGATCTTTCAGGCAATTTAAATTAATTTTCACAGATTTTGGACAATGAACTTCAAATTTCAGCTTGAATTTTAATAAATATATGTATATTTATAAATAAATGCTTGAACATTTTTTGATCGCAATTACTTTTGTTATTAGATATTATTGTTCTAGACTTTAATGATTTTTCATATTTGAAATAATATTTCTTGTTATCAGTTCAATGCTTATAATCATGTAAATATATGTGTGTGTACTTATGAAGAATCTCATGGTGCAAACTAATACAATCAGCCTGTCATTCCTATAACTTGGAGTTGGATTCAGGTTGGATAAATGTGGAAATTTTTTTCAGTGGGCTTAGGATTTTCTTTTGGTAACCAGTTTATAACCAACCATCTGACCAGTCAATATTATTGATAAATGGTAACTAGATATTTTTATCTAAAGAGTAAACTAGGATGGAAAACTTCTCAAACCTTCTCCAGCCATAATTGACAAACCTGGAGGCCACCAACTTCTTCTCTGGGTTTTAATGAATAGTTCTTGGATCAGCATTTACTCTGCAGTAGCTATTTTATTCATATACATATATGTACCTACAATGAATTTGATGGGGAAGGGATTGGAACTGTCATATAATTATATCAATGACTATGGAATTTTTGATTAATAAAGGATTTTTTTCTAGGCAATTGGAGTCTATATCTTCCTAATATTCTTTTTTTTTTTATTGAGTACCTCTTCCCTCAACCTTTCTCTAAACTGTCATTAATGCAAATATTGATTTCATCAATAGATATTAAATTGTCTAATAGATCTTTATTCAACTAAGAGAAGCAAATTATCCTTGCATATCTACCATGGCAAATTACTCTTATTTTGATATTCATTAAAAGATTTGAAACTTTCAGATTTAAAAATATTGAAGTTATGCCAGTTTAGAAAAACAGTTTGTAATTAGTTCACAAACTATTTTATTAATCTCGATTATAAACTGAGCTGTAATTGATATTTTTACTTTAAGGTGATATATAACAAACTAAATAACATATTACTCATGTCTCAAACTTTTTTTAAGCTAACTTAAACTATAAATTAATCTATTCACCACTAACAACTAGTGTGCTTTGCATAAATTATGTTTATACTAATGGTAGTGTATGAATAAAGATTTTCATGATTTAATGATTTTTATAATAACTATGATTGTTATATGTCACCATTAATCAAAAGGTCAAAAATCTTACATTAACTTCATATATATGAGATTCTAAACAATGCCTTATTGCATTTTATTACTTCAACTGTGTTCTTAGTTGTATAGATAGATACCTTAACTTGTCTTTTAAATAAAACCAATTTGAAAATTCTGCATATGGAATTAAGGAAGTGATATTGAATTGAAATATTATTATTATAGTTTTGAGAAAGTGAGTTGCACCCTATAAAATTATTGCAAGAATCCACTATATATATATATAGAAATAAATAAAAATTAAATAGTATATTATTCAGGAATTAATAAAAAGTTTGAGCATTGGACATGACAGAATCAAAGCCATGATCCAGGTATCTTGAGTTCCAGAGTCTACTACTGTACTGGACCATATAGGATGTTATTGAAATCTTGGAATCATGAATTGTGATCTAAATATTAACTAATGTTCAAAAATATGAATAAATATTCCTTATTTGTGAACTATTTTGTTATATGGAAAACTCATTTAATATTGTAATCTTTAAATATATAAATAAAATGTCTTTTATTTTTGATTTCTGAGATTTTGAGTGAATTGTATAAATATAATAAGACCATAGCAGAAAACAAAATATATCCTAGATTGTTCAGAAATTGTTATTTTTTGTTGATTTTCAAAAGGGATTAGTGTTAACATCTTTTTTTATTTTGTTTAAAATGGTAGTCTTTTCTGAAACATTTTTCTTAATTGCACATCCTAGTCAATTATTTAAAATGATTATTAAGTCATAACCATAGTAGTATTCATATGGATAGTTGTTCTGAGGTCTTACGTCAATGGAATTTTCAAAAGGAAAATTTATTCACAATTCATAAGAATCATTTACAAAAAAAAGAACCTTTAGTTTCATTTTATTTATCTGAATTTCTTTTTTTCCATTTCAGAATTAATCAAGAATTTTTAGCTTTGTTTATTATATTACTATTTGCAAACTAGAATTTTAGTTTTTTTATATATTCTAATAAGCTTTCCATAGTGCCATGATTGAAAGAAGTTATTGGTTGATTATATTTATGTATTTATATCTTAAAAATTCAGCTAAGCATTAAAGTTTTGTAATGAGATACAAAGTCTCTCTGTAAGTTTCAGTATTTCTCATTAAATTTTAATATATTTATTACTAATCTTGTGTTTAGATTTGCAGAGATCCCTACTGTCACATTTTAGATGCATAATCTTAAGGTTATAGCCTTAGTATTTATTACTTATGTAATGAGTATGCACTTTACAAATTATTAATTATATTTATTACTATTATTTTGTAATTAGATGGGATTTGAACTCAGACTTTCAAACTTTTTATAGCTATTTACTCCATCTTATACAACTGATACACATGACCACATACATGTGGGAGATGATGATCTCAACCAATTGATGAGTGCTGCTACAGCATGAAGTACATCTATTGGAGATCATTTATCTTTTTTCATATGTATGTGGTCATGTGTATAAGTTGTATAAGATAGAGTGGATAGCTGTAGGGAGCTTGAAAGTCTGAGTTCAAATACCTTCTAATTACATTAATTTCAGTATAGACAATATACTTGTTATTTTGATAAACATTTTAGTATTTTTTATATATAAATAAATTTCTTGTAATTTTTTTTCAAGACTTAAATGTGGTACTACCTTTCCACTAATTGGCAGTCATTTTATTTGTTAGTACCAATTATATTCTGTAAATATTAGTATCTTTCAATGAGCAATAGTTCTAGATAGGATAAAGAAACAGTGGAGTAGAGATGTTTATGTCATGATAGGGACAAATAATTTGTCAAAGCCATCGGAGTTAGTAGTGGATGAGTACAAAGAATTGATTAGTAGTTTGAATAAGGTTAAAGAAAGAATAGGAGTAATTGAATTGCTACCAAGATTAAACTATAGATATATGTTAGATAGGGCATGTTTTATAAATGAGATTGAAAAAATTGTGACAGAAATAATGTTATGGTTATGGATGTGTGGGATTTTTTTATTAGTAAAAGGGAGTTATGCCATAAAGATGGATTGCACTTAGCAAAACAAGAAAATGAAGCATTAGGGGCTTTGATTTATGAATAATGTTATAGTTCGGCAAACTTATAAAGGAAGGTAGGGTTTTAAATTACAGTATTATTAAAAAAGTTAAGAATGGACAGAATAAAGTAATTGATCCAGATATAAATGTAGATGTAGAGAGGGAATGGGCCTGTAAAACTAATGATAAACAAATTAATTACAAATGTAATAGAGAAGAAAGAGTCAAAAAAATTTATAAAAGAGTAGTAAAAAAGGAAGAAATTGTTAAAATTTGATATTTGAATAAGTAAGGTGGTAGGAGACCATAAAAGTGATTGGAATTAAACAAAGCAGTTAAAAACAAAGGGCTTGAGGTATTAGCAGTAGTGGAAACACATTTAAGAAAAGAACCTACACTGAAAAATTTGGTATGGCTGGATATAAATAGAGAAGAAAAAGAAAAAAGGGTTATGGTATAGGAATTATGTCAAAAAAATATTTAAATACAGTAAAGGGTCAAGAACATTTGTAATTTGAGATGGATGGATGGTAGTGATAGCATATATGGTCACAGGAGACAGTCAAACTATAATCAAGTGAACAATAGCATATATGAATGTTTAGTTAAGGATGTACAGAGTTTCAAAAACAGGGTAAGAAAATAATAGTTATAGAAGATATGAATAGGCATATTAAAGAAATTGATGACATGGATAACAAGAATGGACAGCTTTTGGAATTTTTTTTTATCAGAGAATGAATTTGAATATTCGAAATTTATCAAATATTTATGAGGGACAATACACTTGGTCTAGAAATAATATATTTCACACAATAGATTATGCATTAGTAGAAAAAGAGGAAAGGAATAAAGTATGGAAAATTCAAGTGTTTGATAATGAAGAGAAAATATGTAATAGTGATCATAATTTCTTTATATAAGGTAATGGAAAATAATAATAAAATTAGAAAGGATAGTGAAAGATGTGGATGGAGAGCGAATGATAAGAATAAGTTAAAATAAAATAAAAGTAGAAGAAATCATAGAAGAGTCTGTTGAGGATGAATATAAGAATTGGTGGAGTGAAGTAGAAAAAGTGGCAAATAGAGTTCTATGTGAGAATATTGAAAAGAATAAAAGTAATAGAAAGATAAGAATTAGTAAAAATATAAAAGAAAGGGGGAAAGCATGAAGAGAATATAAGTGTACTATTAAAAACAAAGAAAATGAAAAAGATGTTAATATTAAATGGGGAAATTATTTTTTAAAAAAGTTGGCTAAAATAGATAATTATATATAGAGAGAGATTGAAATTAAATAGTAAATTATTGGAGGGTATTAATAAAAGTGAAAGAGATGGAAATAAAAAATTTTGGTAATATATTAAAAGAAGGAATGTAGAGGAGAGAGAAACAGTATTACTAAATGATGGGGAAAAAGAGTGTAGCTCTAGAAAAGAATTAGAGACAATCCTAAATATGTATGTAAAGGATAATTTGAGATGTGAAGGATAGAGTGATAACAAATATAAAAGCACATAGTAATGAAAATATTAGTTTTACAAAACATGAATTGAATGAGATGGGGAAGAATTTGAAAAATGGAAAGGCAAGATATTTAGATTGATAGGCAGTTGAAATGGTGATGAATTTGAAAAATAGGGAAAAATTAAATCTATTATCATGTTTTAATAAGATGGCATAGAAGACAGAATTTCCAAATAGCTGAAATAATACAAGAGTGATGATATTATTTAAAGGAAAGGGTAAGGATCATAGAAAAATAAACAATTATAGACTGGTAGTAGTAACATTGGTATTAAAGTTTTTGCATATATGGTGGCTAGAAGGGTGGTAAAATAGATGGAAGAAAATAATAGTGGGGGAAATGCAAGGAGGGTTTAGAATAGATAGGCATATAGGTGATAATTTATTTGTAGTAACACAACATAGATATGCAAATAGGCAGTTATATATGATCTTTAGAGATATAGAGAAGGCATATGATAGAGTAAATAGATAGATTATGGATAAGTTTAGTAAACTGGGAATGAATAGAGAATTTGTGAAACTTGTTAAGAGATTGTATGAAAATCAGAGTTAAAATGGGGTGAGACTAAGCAAAGATGCCCTATGTCACCTATTTTGTTTGTGTTATATTTGTGGGAAGAGAGCAATGGAAAGACTATGAAGTGAAGTAGAGATAGCATTAATAAATGACAAGGGAGTGTATATAGTATCAAGTCTTTTATTTGCTGATATCTTCTTGTATACAGAAAGTAGGGAAGGTATAGAAGTTATGCTGAAGTCTTGCATAAGGATGGGGAAAGAGTGAAAAAAAATCAAAAGTAATGATAAATGCAGAGAAAAGAGAAAGAGATTTTTTTTATTATCAGAGAATATAAAGTTAAATGTGGTGAATAGGTATAAAAATTTGGGAATTGTCTTAAGTAATCAATTGCTTGGATGAATGGCAGAAAAAAAAGATAAATAAAGCAAAGAAAAGAAAGGTATCTGATAAAGAAATTAACAGTGTTTTCATATAACTATGATGTAGTAAGAATTGTTTGGAATGGAGTAGCACTAGCAAGGTTAACTTATAGTAATGATGCATTATGTGTTAGTAAAGAGGTGTTAAATTACTTAGAAAAAGTACAAAAAGAAGTATGAAGACATGCATTAGATGCAAATATGTGGATGGCAAAGAAGGCAATTCAAGAAGATATGGGATGGTCAACTTTTGTTGAGAGATATCAAAATGAAAATATTCAATAGATTGCAATTTATGGATTGTAAGAGAATAGCCAAAATAGTATTTAATTAGGTTATGAGTAAAGAACAGGCAACAAGATGGCTGAGAAAGTTAGTATGGTATGTAGAAGATTTGGATAAAGACTTTTATGTCATTATACTTGTACAAAGGGTAGGATGATTGTGTTAGGAGGATTGTGACTAAGAATGGGATAGAAGAATAGATGCCTTAATGAAAAATGGAGAGATGGATAATTAGTATGGAGAGTAAAAAGAATTTAAATATATATATATAGAATTAAGCAGAATATGGATGTAATTTAATTTACGACAATAGCAAGGAATGTAATTTACTGTTTTAAGACTTGAACAGGATTATTAGCAACAAGGGAATATACACATAAATGGAGAAATGTTGGTGATTTAGTCTGCAAGTTATGTAAGAAAGGCATGGAAAATATTAGGCATCTGCTAATTGAATGTAAATGCTTGCAAGCAGAAAGGGTACAAAGAATAAATACAAAGTGATTATACAGAAAGTGAATTCTTGGTTTTTAAGGCTAGGTTTGGAAAAAGATAAAGGGGAATATAGATATAAAGGCCATGGAGTGAACAAAGATTATGTTATGGAAATGGGATAGAGCAGTATAGAGTAGAATATGGGAAAAATTTAGGTTGGGAATGAAAGGGAAGGTAAAGGTAGCTAACAGGTTTCTCTCTAGTGACAAAGATTTCTAACTTTGATAAAAGAGTAATCATATCACATCACATCAATTTCTTTAAATGAGACTAAAATTACTACTACACTTATGCACCATCATTTTTTAATTAGTCCATAAATGAATTTGTACGCAATTTTTCATTTTTTTATTACTATTATTTGTAAAATTATTAAATATTTATGAGTAAATGTTTAATGTTTACATTGAAGTTT
The DNA here is from genome assembly GCA_028023455.1 of Epiperipatus broadwayi. Classification (NCBI taxonomy): domain Eukaryota; kingdom Metazoa; phylum Onychophora; class Udeonychophora; order Euonychophora; family Peripatidae; genus Epiperipatus; species Epiperipatus broadwayi. Next base: position 1,453,312 of record JAQFVV010000013.1, read on the forward strand.
TATTTCAATATAAAAGCTTTTTAGCAGAAATTAGTCAACTAAATATTTACCTAATATCAATTGAAAACTACTTACTGTCAAAAACATTCTCGTTGGACTTATTAATCAATTCTTTTATCTGTTGTTTTTTATTTATTATCATTGTTTCAATTTAAGTTTCTGATAAAAAATTTAAAAATGCAAAGAAATAGTTTAGAACTTTTATTTCATTAAAAAATAAAATGGAAAGAAAAACAGTGACACTCTAAGGACAAAAAAATAACTGATTATGAAAGATTAATATGAAAAAACTAGCTTGAAAGTTAAATTCAGAATCAGAAAATTTTGAAAATGCATAAAATCAATCAAATACAAACATAATTATATTAGCCAAATAGAAAATGTTTAAAAATTAAACTGCATATATTATAAGTTAAATGGGTAATAGTATGAAAACTGAACCCTACCATCTGATGGCGCTTTTTTTATAAAAGGCACATCAATATATCATTTTCACAGCCTTAACTTATGGCTGATAGTACAAGAGGTGTTTTTTGAACCATAACAGGCTGCCTGAGGGTGATGTATTCTACAATTAGTAATGAAATACTACACCCATTGCATTGTGACAGTATTTGTCAAGTGGGTACTTTTGAACTCTCGCTATGGTCTGATTTGATGATGGCCATATTTGAAAGAGATACAACTGCAAAACTTCATTGTCGGAAATTTTTAGAAAGGGTAATGGAATTAGTATTCCATATTAAGAATTGTCATGTCATCACAGATGCTTCCCTACACTTTTGAACTGCATGCAACTTGAAATGGTTCTTCTTTTCAGCAGAGTTTTTTCCGATTTTGCGTGCAAATGCCTGTTTACATATGAATCCATGCGAGAACTGTCAAATGTCATCTGCAAGTAAGCTAAGTGAATTGCCAGCCACACAAGTGAACACACAATATTGTGTTTTTCCAGAAAGAAAAACTCCTGCAAGCATCCTATGTAGGTCTGCATAAGGGAAGTTGTTGGTTCAAAGGCTCCAAAATCCTGTTACTTACAGCTTTGAGGCTTCCCTGTTATTTTATTTGTGTGTTACTTTTGGCTGCTCTTTTTCATGCCCCCATAAATGGTGGTGTTTTTTTTTGTTAATTGTTTTGCTTCATAACTTGTCCAAAGTTTTGTTTCTTTTTGATTTAATACATTATTTTATGGGGAAACTTCTTGTTGTTTTTGTTGTTCACATGATTATAAAGTAGGTAGGTAATATTTGATAAGTTTCATTAACAGTTAAGGTAAGTAATATTTTATTACACCAAAAAAAAAAGAAGTATTTAAGAATTGATTCAAAAGGCCCCACCAAAAATAATAATAATAATAATAATAATAATAATAATAATAATAATAATAATAATAATAATAATAATAATAATAATAATAATAATAATAATAATAATAATAATAATAATAATAATAATAATAATAATAATAATAATAATAATAATAATAATAATAATAATAATAATAATAATAATAATAATAATAATAATAATAATAATAATAATAATAATAATAATAATAATAATAATAATAATAATAATAATAATAATAATAATAATAATAATAATAATAATAATAATAATAATAATAATAATAATAATAATAATAATAATAATAATAATAATAATAATAATAATAATAATAATAATAATAATAATAATAATAATAATAATAATAATAATAATAATAATAATAATAATAATAATAATAATAATAATAATAATAATAATAATAATAATAATAATAATAATAATAATAATAATAATAATAATAATAATAATAATAATAATAATAATAATAATAATAAAAAAAGAACTGTGTGGTAACATAATAAAATGTTCAAAGAGAAAATCCAAAAAGAAGTCGATAATTAAAAAATCAAAACAAACCTTCTCTACCACCCCACTTCTCCCCAGCTTAAAAAAAAGTGTTCTTTAAAAACGAACTGTTTGTCTTTTTTTTTTAAATTAAAGGCCCAAAAAATTAAGGAACAACTTTTTGCTATGATATAAAGCTTTCTGTAGCGTAAAGATTTGAAACAAAAAAAAAAAAAAGCCTCGTAATAAATTAACAAAAAAAAGGATGACAATTCAAAATTAAAACAACCTCTCCACCCTCTAAAAAACCAAGTGTTGGTTTATTCAAAAGTACTGAATTGTTGAAGTCTTTCAGCAAATCAAAACATCAACCAAAAAGAAGAAGATAAGTTAAAAGTAAACAACCACCCCCTCCCTCCACCATCTAAAAACAACAAAGTGTTTGTTACCGTATTTTTGTATAAACAAACTGATGGAGCATTAATCGATAATTTTAAAGCAAACCAACACCCCTAACACCATCTAAAAACAAAGTGTTTGTTTCTTAAAAAAACTAACTCAAAAAAAAAAAACGTGTGGAAAAAAAAAACTTTGGTTTACCGTAAATAATATTATGTAACGAAACCTACGGATAGTTAGTCATTAATTTACTAACAAACCAAAACCCCTAGGCCATCTAAAAATAAAGTATTTGTTTATTAAAAAAAAAAAAAACCCCAGGTGGAATAAAAAAAAAAACTTTGGTGGTTTACCGTCACTGACGAAAAAAAATTAAAAACCGGTTAAAAAAAATTTTTTTTACGTAATATTATGTAAACAAACAGACGGCCTATGAATCGGTATATTGATGAGAATTGGGTGGAAAAGAGTGCCATCAGATGGTAGGGTTCAGTATTCATACTATTACCATTAAATGTAGCTTGTGAATATGTCTTAAATAAAGTAGTTTAATAAAAAATAAAATAAATTTAAATTCATTACTTATATTTACTTATTTACAAAAAAAAATTTGCAATTGCAACTGACAGAAATTTGAATATGTGTTGTAATGAAAGTTATTATTTTTATATATCATAAAAATGATTGTAAAAAGAGAAATGATTAAAAGCTTGCTTAATTTATGGGTATATACCTAAACTGCTTTAAAAAATTTTTTTTAGTAAGTAAAACAGCACATTTAAATTTCTTCCTTACTTTAATTAAAACAGACAAAACTCACCATACATAATGCCACACACAGCAAGCTAGAGTAATCAATGGATGCCAGAAGGCTTGTGCGTAAAATCCCCATTTAGTGCCTACTCAACCGGCAATACGTATAGTGAGTTTTGCTTTTTTTAATAAGTTATAAGTAAACATAAGAAATGGTGATCATGTGATGTTTATTGGTTTACTTTAATTAATTGATTAATTCATTTTAGTTAAATTTGTTACTGAAGATTTTTTAAATTTTTAAATAGACATTTATTTTGAGAAAAAAAGGTAATGTTTGGGAGGTCTAATATCAGAAAACACGTGGTTATAGTTTATCAAGTTTGGGAAAAAGTAAAAAAAAAAGTTGTTCTTGTTGAATGTGTGTTAGCGTAAGGATATTTATAAAAATGTTGTATGTAAGATTAATTCATTTTAGTTAAGTTTGTTACTGAAGGTTTTTTAAAATTTTAAATAGATATTTATTTTGAGAAAAAAGGTAACGTTTGGGAGCCTAACCTCTGAAAACACATGGTTAGAGTTTGATCAGATTTGGGAAAAAGTACAAAAAATTTTATTTTTATTATTTTGTATAAGGGTGTGTGAAAAATAGTAGAGGTATTATAAAGTCAAATATAGAATAGGTGACTTGAAAAATAAGAATATGGATTGCATTTGTATTGCACAATGTATATACAATCGGCAGAAAGGAATTAGACGAGTGCTTGTGGAGTGTACAGTGTGTGCTGAGATGTATCACTTGAAATGTTTGAATAAGAATAGGAAGGATGTAACAGGTTTCTGGTTATGTAGTCAGTGTGTAAATGTGATTAAAGACATGAGAAAATGGTTTCTAAGTGTAGGTAGTTGAGAGAGAAAGTCAGAGGAGATGGAGCAAAATGTAGTTGAGGAAGATAGGACAGAGTATGATTTTAGTGAAGTGTCAGGAAATATGAGTGGAGAAAGTAGTAATTCAATGGAGATGGTTAGCCAGAGAATAAGTCAGATAGAGGAAGAAGTAAAGGATGTAGAAGTAAAATTAAAATTGTTAGAGACGAAGCGTGAGGAGATAAAAGAATTATTGAGTAGAAATGGTAAGGAAGAAATGGATAAGGAGGTCCAGAAGATGGTAGAAAAGGTTACAGATGGAGTAGAGAAAGTAGACTATGAGACAGTATTGATAGGAGATTCACTAATAAGAGAATGTGGGGGTATAATTGCAAGGGAAAATAGAAGTAGGTATGTAAGAATATGTTTGCCTGGAGCTAGAATTAGGGATGTGACAGATAAAGTAAGAAAGCAAGGTAGTAGAGATGTATATGTTATGGTAGGGACTAATAATTTGTTAGAGTCATCAGAGAGAGTAATGGATGAGTATGTAGAATTGATTAGGGATTTGAGGGAGATTAAAGGAAGAGTAGGGGTAGTTGGAGTATTACCAAGATTTGACAAGAGGCATTTGTTAGATAGGGCATGTTCTATAAATGAGAGATTGAAAAAATTGTGTGAGAGAAATAATGTTGTGTTTGTGGATGTATGGGATTGGTTTATTGGAAAAAGGGAGATATATAGTAAAGATGGGTTGCACTTAGGAAAACAAGGAAGTGAAGTTTTAGGGAGTCTGATATTTAAAGAATATAATTCGGGAAACTTTTTAAAGGGGGGTGGGCTTTTAAATTGTAATATTATCAAAAAGAAGAAAAATGGATGGGATATAAGAAATAAGCAAAAGATGGTTGATTTAGATATAAGTGTAGATGTAGAGAGGGTCTGTAAGATTAATGGTAAGAAAGTTTGTTATAAATGTAATGGAGACGAAAGAATCAAAAGAATTTATAAAAGAGTAGTTAGGAAAGAAGAAATTGTTAAAATTGGGTTTTTGAATATGCAAGGTGGTAGGAGACCAGAAAAGTGGCTGGAGTTAAATAAAGCAATTGAAAATGAAGAGCTTGAGGTATTAGCAGTAGTGGAAACTCATCTAAGAGAAGAAGAAGAACCTATTTTGGAAGAGATGGTATGGCAGGGTATAAATAGAAAAGAAAAAGAAAAAAGGAGTGGTGGTATAGGTGTTATATCGAAAAAATATTTAAATATTGTTAAATGTCAAGAGCATTTGTGGTTTGAAATAAGATTGGGTAGACAAGAATGGATGGTGGCTGTAGTGTATATAGCCACTGGAAATAGTCAAACTGTAATGGAGTGGAACAGTAGTATATATAAATGCCTAGTTAAGAATATACAGAGTTTTAAAGAAAAGGGGAAGAGAATAATGATTATAGGGGATATGAATGGACATATTGAAGAAATTGATGATGTAGATAATAAGAATGGTCAGTTTTTGAAGGAATTTTGTCAAAGAGTAAATTTGAGCATTGGGAATTTATCAAATATTTATGAGGGACAATACACATGGTCTAGGAATAATGTTTTTCACACAATAGATTATGTATTGGTAGAGAAAGAGGGAATGAATAAAATATGGAAAATTAAGGTGTTTGATAATGAAGAGAGAGTATGTAATAGTGATCATAACTTTATTGTAATAGAAATGGTTAGTAATGTGATGGAGGATAGAACTAAAGGTAGAAACAATAGTGAAAAATGTGGATGGAGAGTGAATGATAAGAATAAGTTGGAAGAGTATAAAATAAAAGTTGAAGAAACCATGGAACAGTTGGTTGGGGATGAGTATAAGGACTAGTGTGGTGAAATAGAAAAAGTGGCAAATAGGGTTTTAGTTGAGAATATGCAGAAGAATAAAAGTAATAAAAGAATGAGAGTTAGTAAAAGTGTAAAAGAGTGAAAAGAAGCATGCAGAGAATATAAGTGTGCTATTAAGAACAAAGAAAGTGAAAATGATATTAATGATAAATGGGGAAAGTACTTAGAAAAGAAGAAGTTGGCTAAAATGGATAATTATAGAGAGAGAGGATGAAATTGAATAGTAAATTGTTGGGGGATATTAATAAAAGTGGAAGAGATGGGAGTAAAAAATTTTGGAATTACATTAAAAGGAGAAATGTAGGGGAAAGAGAGATAGTATTAATAGATGATGAGGGAATAGTGTGTAGCTCTAGAGAAGAATTAGAGAGAATCTTAAATGGATATGTAATGGATATAGAAAAGATGTTAGATGTGAAGGACTTAGTGATAGAAAACATGAAGGCATTTAGTAATGGGAATATTAGGTTCACAAAAAATGAACTGAATGAGGCAGGGAAGAGATTGAAAAGTGGAAAGGCGAGAGGTTTATATGGATGGGCAGCAGAGATGGTAATGAATTTAGGGCATAGAGCAAAAACAAAGTTATTATCATGTTTTAATAAGATGGCACAGAAGAGAGTTTTCCCAGGTAGTTGGAGTAATACAAGAATAAGATTATTATTTAAAAGAAAGGGTAAGGATCATAGAAAGTTAAATAATTATAGACTGATAGCGGTAACATCAGTTTTATATAAAGTTTTCTCATATATGGTAGCTGGAAGAGTTGTAAAATGGATGGAAGAGAATAATGTAGTGGGGGAAATGCAAGGAGGTTTTAGGTCAGATAGGCATATAGGAGATAGTTTGTTTGTAGTTACACAACTTATGGAGATGAGTAGGTATTCAGGTAGATCATTATATATGAGTTTTATAGATATAGAGAAAGCATATGATAGAGTAAATAGAAATAGATTATGGATAAGGTTAGCAAATTTGGGAATGGATGAAGCTTTACTAAATATTATTAAGAAATTGTATGAAAATAAATTATTATACTTACCAATTATGGGATATAGAATCAGTTAAAGTTAAAAATGGGGTGGGATTAAGGCAAGGATGCCCTATGTCACCTATTTTATTTTTGTTGTATTTGAGTGAAATGGCGAAAGCAATAGAAAGACTAGGAAGAGGGATAGAGATACAATTAATAGGTGGCAAGAGAGTATATACTTTGTCGGGTCTTTTTTTTTTTGCAGATGATATCTTTTTGTGTGCAGAAAGAAGCGAAGATATGGAAATTATGTTGAGGACATGTGCAAGGTGGGTAAAGAGATGGGGATTAAATTTAGTGAAGAAAAATCAAATATAATGATGGTTAATACCTGGGGAAAGAGAAAATGTAGAATTTTTATTGGGAGATATAAAGTTAAGTGTGGTGGATAGATATAGGTATTTGGGAATTATCTTATGTAATCAGGAAAATTGCTTGGATGAATGGGAGAAAAAGTTGGTAAATGAAGCAAAGAAAGGGGTTGGTAAAGAAATTAACGGTATATTCATATAATAAATATGATGTAGCTAGAATTGTATGGAAGGGAGTTGCAGTAGCAGGGTTAACATATGGTAATGATGCATTATGTGTTAGTAAAAGGGTTTTAGATTATTTAGAGAAAGTACAAAGGGAAGTAGGAAGACATGCCCTAGATGCAGAGATGTGGACAGCAAAGGAGGCAATTTCAAGGGGAAATGGGATGATCAAGTTTTTATATGAGAGATGCAAAAAGTAAAATGAAAATGTTTGGTAGGATGCAGTTTATGGATAGTAAAAGAATAGCCAAAATAGTGTTTAATTGGGTTATGAGTAAAGGGAAGGTAACAAGATGGATAAGAAAGGTAATGTGGTATGCAAAAGATTTGGATAAAGAATTTATATCAGTATATTTGTATAAAAGATGGAATGATTGTGTTAGGAGATTATTGAGTGTTATAGTGGTAAGGAATGGGATAAAAGAATAGAAGCATTAATAAAAAATAGGGGAGTTGGAGAGATGGAGAACTAATATGGAGGGTAAGAAGAGTTTAAATATATATAGAAGTAAACAGAACATTAGATGCGAGTTTATTTACGATAATAGTGAAGAAAGTAATTTATTGTTTAAGGTTCAAATGGGATCATTAGCAACCAGAGAATATACATGTAAATGGAAAACTATGGGTGATTTAGTGTGCAAATTGTGTAAGGAAGGTGTAGAAAATATTAGGCATCTGTTGATTGAATGTAAATGCTTGAAAGCAGAAAGGATACAGATAATGAAGTTATGGGAGAATAGATATGAACAAAGTGATTATACAGAAAGTGAGTTATTGGTTTTTATGCTGGGTTTGCAGAAAGATAAGGGGGATTTAGATATAAAGGCCATAGAGTTGACAAAGATTATGTTGTGGAAATGGGATGGGGCAGAATATGGGAAGACTTAGAGTGAGAAATGGAAAATAAAGTGGCTAACATGTTTATCTGGGCATAATTGCTTAGATATTTTTGACTTCGTTTAAGGAGAAGCCAAAATACATCACATCACATCAGTATCATAACATTAATAAATATATCATTTAATAAAAATTAATAGTTATTAATATTTGTGTAACATTTATCAGTATATTTTAAAAAATATAGCAAGCTTATAATGGGAGAATGAAATGTTTATTGTTTAATTATAATTTCACTAAAATCATTTATTTGGAAAGGTTAGGGAATCAAGTTACTGAAATTAAAATAGAAAATATATACAGGTATATGTTTTTATATTTCATTATTATTATTTGCTCCTAATCCTGTTGGGACTGGTTAGAAAATCACGATGAAACTATTTAATCCTCTTACATCATATCGTCTGTAGGATGTTAATAGACCATTCATATTTCAATTGTTTGATAATTTATTAGATCCTGTAATTTTTTTAATTACTTCTTTGAAGTAAATTAAAGCCATATTTTTGTGGGGTTTTTTTTATGAATAAAAACGTAACTCATAATTAATTGCCAACCTTTTTTTTTTTGAAATATTTTAAAATGATTCTGTCAGAAAAAAAAGTACTTTTAATATTTTTTAATTGTCAATTTTTTTATATAAATAAAATTGTTTATATAAAAGTATGTCTGAGATTTTATTTATATAAAAGCATTCTGTGATTTCCTTTTTATTATTTATAATTGAGCTGATGGAATACTGCCTAGTATCTTAGTCTATTGTATCTATAATCTGAAAAATGCCATTTTGGAAATTCCCAATTTGTATTAAATCTATATCCAATGTAGTTAATAGTTATTTTTAAATTAAAATTATGTGATTATGCCTTGAGGGTTTTTTTTTTTTGGGGGGGGGGTGAGAGGAAATATTGCAGCAACATTCATGGTCAAGTCATATCTGAAAAGAGCAATAAATAAAGTTAACATTTTTTTTCATTTATTTATCTGCTCTTAAAAATCTCAAAGGCTATATACATATATAGTAATTAACAGTTATAATGTGGCGGAGTTGAGCCAAAAGATACATTGATAAAACAACTTGAAAATAATTTATATACGTTATTCTTCCTACATATGAATGCCGATACTGGCTTTTTTGGTAAAGTAGTTACACAATAAGCAAAAGTTTCAGGTTAAATTTTTGAATCAAATTGGAGAATAATTTGAAATAATACTCCAGTAGTAATGAGAATTGTGTGAGAAGTATTATAGAAGCTTACAGGTTTATCAGATTGAGCCTTATTTGATATTCTTCCCATCCAAAAAAAAATTGTGTACAGTATTATAAATAAATAGTATTAATGGACCATACTTGTCTGTATTAACATGATTCATTACAGTGTATTGCAGTATGATGCAAAAGGCAAAAATAAGACTACATTTCAATCCTGTCACACCGCTTGAAGTTGTAAGCAATGTGAGAAATTATTTCTATTAGATGTGACTATTATTAGTACATCGTGAGGTTGTTTCACTTGTATTAGTGTGATGAGTTCTTTTTATTTTTATTTCTAGATTATTTGTAACTGACATAAAAAGTGATGCATAAAATATTAAGCAACTTGTTAATAGACTAGTTTTATTAGTATTAAAGAAAAGCAAGTCAAAAGTAGTAATAAAAAAATGAATTAATACATATGGTTGTTAGCAAAAAAAATGACATTTGGATATTATTTAAAAAAAAAAAAGAAATTGCTATGATCATAGTTATTTTCAATCATTATAAAAAAGGTTTCTCCAAATTTAATCCAGTATCCTTGATGTATAGCTGCTTCACAAAACTCGAGCAGGTTTTTATTTCATCTATTCCTATAACATGGTATTTTTAGGTTTGTCTGCAATCCTTGAAATCCAGTTTAAAACTTTACTTCTCTATCAGCTCTCATATATTTAGTAATACATCTAGTTTAGCTTTATTGTAATCATAATTTTTTATTAATGTCAGAGATATTTACATTTATCCATGTACTTTGTTTTCAATCACCATTGTGAATCTCAATATACATCTTTTCATATTTTGCTTTGTGATCTTTAATTTCTATGTTATTCCTCTGTTAAGTATCCGAATATTGGGTCCATATGTAAGCATTAGACTCTAGAACACATTTATTCAAGACCTATCTTTTCAAGCATATAGACATATTTATTTTTAATATTGTTTCTACCAAAAGCATTCAATCCAAATTCATTTCTTTAATTAATCTATCCATTATGTTTAACATCTGGTATTAATCTGACCAAAGTATTTATAATTAACTTCCATTTCATTAATATCATTTTTTATTTTCTCTTCTTTGAAAAGCCTTTGAACATTATTTTAATATTTTTACTATTATCTTTTAATTCTTTTTTGCTTAGTCCTTGTAACACTTCCTGAAGCGTTGAAGCTTTATTTGCAAAAATAAGTGTCTCATATACAAAATCTAGTTCATTTAAATAATCTCTATTTTTATGTAATCAGCTTTCCATGTTAATTTTTAAAATACTTTCTATAAAATTGCTGAAAAAGTTTTAATAAAATGGAATCACTCTTGTTTATGGATTTTTTTATTATTTAGTTTCACTACGTAATCTGCTGCTGCATTTTAAATAAATATTCTTCAGCATTTGACATTACCTTTGATATATGACTTGATGTTCTATAATTTAAATTTTGTAGAAATGCTTATAAAGTCAACTACCTTATCATAATATATTAATATAATGGGAAATGGCATCACATTTATTGATTGATCTATTACTTCATAAAACCTTTGGTGCAAACATCTTGTAATCACTTATAAATTCAGCTTTTATCCAATTAAAAGATTAGTTATAATTTTAAAAAATGACCAATTTGCATCTTTTTTTAAAATAATCTTTATTTATTTTATTTTCCCAATATTTCAACCGAATAGCAATCTTCTCTGGGGCTTAAATTAATACTGTATATTATTTTAATATGTTCGTAACATGCAGTTTTTGTAATAGAAATATTAAATCATTTAAATACATACTTATGGCATAGAATTGTCTTATATATATATATGCACACAAATATATATCTACTTATATATATTTTTTACATATTAATTTTCATTTTGCATTTTATTAATTTTTTTATATAACCTTATAACTATAAATATGCACACACAAGTATATCATTTTATTGAACATATCACATATATTTTTATATTATATATTTTTACTATTAATTATATCTCTATACATTTTATATTCATTAATATATGTTGTACCTGTCCAGATTAGAGCTGTATATCACAATATATAAAAAAAAAAAAGAATAAAGAACTTTATTGATCTTATTTAATTTAATTTCACTTAATCTATAGATGATAATGGAGGTGTTGAAGTATAAATGTTAACTAGATAACCATGGCAAATTAATATTATTGATATTAGCATCAAATCATAAATTGGTTGTGATCAATTTTAAGAAAAATATGAATAAGTGAATAGATAGGTAAATATTAGAAAATAATTAAGTAAATCATAAAATAAATTGCTTGAACAAAATCGTTATTATTATTTATTATTTGTCCATTTTGTTATTACATTCACCATAACAGCTTTTACTTATTACACAATTAAATATTTCATATTGAATTATGTTTATTAATTATTTTATTGGAATATATTATTAAAGATATATATTAAATTTTTGTATTAAAAATGTATATCTTGGTAACATGATATGTTATAAATAGAACTGAAACAGCTTCAACTCAAGTCTTATAACTGTTGTCATTGTCTAGAATGGAGTTTTATATTCGTCTTTAAAAATAAAATCATTAATTTTATTTTTAAAATTCATTAATTTCTAAAACCATGGAAGAATAAAAATCTACCTATGTCCCCATTCAATTGAGGCAGCTCATTGATGAAATTACAGAGGAAATGACAAAATGCACTATAAAAAAAAAACATCACAATTTGAAATATTGCAAATAGGCTATAAAATATTCTGTTGTTAAAATCTAGGATTTCATCTATTTATTTGTGATGAATACAAACCCCATGATGTATATATGGATGTCATATTTCTGATCAATGAATTTCATTTTCTTGACTTGGAAAAGTGCTAACATTTACTACTCATGATTTTTTAAATTCTCCTGTCTAGGTTCAAGCCTCAGATTATGAATTAGGATGAGAGGTAGATTCGTCACTACTACCATATAAGATCCTTTTTATATTTAGTTAATTGAATAGAGAAGAAATTGTAACTAGTTTAAATGTCATTGCAAGAATACATTGATTTTTAATGAATTGTATTTTTAACATAAGCATGCACATTTTTATACTTTTATCTGATATGATAATGTGAAATGGTATTTTCTTAAACAAAATCCAAAGTTTTTATATATGGGTAATGTGTTCCAAAACTCTCTTAACCAAGTTAAATATTCTCTATCTTTTAAACCATTATATTATAATAAACTTAAGTATTTTGTATTGTCCAATTATTTTTTCAGTTCTAATTAATTTCTCTTTTTTATCCTGTCTTATTTTACTAAAAATTATTTATTAATTCCATTATTCTAACTTCATATTTTCCAATTTATAAAGATCTAAAAATAAAATCTTTACCTTTTTTTTTGTTCTTTTTACTTTCAGTATTCTTATACTCTTTATCCAATTTATTAAAACAGGCAAAACTCTCCATACAGTAGTGCCACTCAGTGCAAGCCAGAGTTATCAATGGATACCAGAAGGCTTATGCATAACTGTTTTTATAACAGTTATGAGCAAGCATAAGAAATGGTGATCATGTTACATTTAGTGGTTTATCCAATTTATTCCTATCCTCTTTTAATTTTCTTTATTCCAAAAATAAAATGTTCAATTTTTTTTTTTTACTGTGTCTGCATAAATTGCATCTACATCAACAATTCAAATCTTTATTTCATTTTTGTATTTTCCTCTAGTATCTAAAATTTGCATCTTTGCACTAAATAACAATAAACTGACTTTAATGTTATCATAGATGCTTTCATATTTTATATAATTTTTATTCTTATGTAACTCCAAAGTTACTTTTTTAAATTCATATTCATTTTCCATAGCTCTGCTTTTCATTCTCTAATCAATTTAACTGTCCTTTTTTCCCACCCCTCATTATTATTTATTTCTAATACAGTCTTTACACATTTATTTTATTCCTTTTATAAATACGTAGAAATAAATTGTCTATCTATTAACTTTGCATATTGTAAAACATAACATGTCTAATTTTGCATTTACTGCCTATTGGCACTATTAGTGAATCATGCCATGAATCTCTCTTGTCCAACATATCCAATTTTGGATTTATTGCTAAATGCCAAAGATGGTGAATCCTACCATAAATATTAATTTATCAATATGCCATCAATTTCTTCTCATGTATTTAATATATTTAGAGTAACTGCAGATTGTTTGAGACAATTACATAACCAATGAAAAGTATTTTATTAGCCTGAACTTGTTTCTAAAATGTGCATTATTTGTACAGTATAATAATCTCATGATTAGTTTCTCTGACATTTAAACACCCAAGTAAGTAGCAAGTCAAGCACAATAATTTAGTTAACCAAACTCATTTTCTTTTTATGTAGCCAAGAATCAATTCAGAGTCTTTAGTCTTTGTATCTACCATGAAATGCTTCATACGAAAGAAAAGTTTCGCTCTAAAATGGAGATACTAAAATAAACTATAATAAGAGGTTGGCAAGCAATGACAAATTAAGCCCGATGATTAAATATTATCAGTTGATCATAGTCCCTTTTGCTTAATCAGTCCAGCTTGCTCACAAAATGTTCATTTTAAATGTTAATAAAAAAATTTTTTTAATATATATAACTAGTACAATTGTATGTGCCTGCACACATATACTATAATTTAAAGAAATAGTGTTTTATTATTTTCCCCTCCTTTTTAATATTTCTAGGGTAAAAGTACTATATACACCTGTATCTATAAAGGAAACAGATGTCTTTCCACCTCCCATTGCATATAAAAAATATATGTCTTCACGATTTATTCTACACTTCCTTAGAATTTTTTTTCCATATGAAAAATTGTATATGTTGTTTATAATTGAAAATTATTTGCAATAATTTTGTGAAAATATAGATTTTATTGAATAATTATTTTTAAGTGATATTTTTTCTAATGATAATAATTGTAGATTTATGCATATGGTACGTTTAATCCATTTGTGGGTGGCGTGTATTTAGCATATTGATTTAACTCGTTTGAATAAGTTCTAATATATATATATTTATAGGTTGCCCACAAGTCACGAAAGAGTTATTATTTTTATAACCATTATTACTTGGTAATATTTTCATTTCCCACTTGCTGGTCTTTATAATTTAGTTTAGGAAGTGAGTGTTCTTACTAACAAAATTAGTAGATTTTCACTTTCTAAATCAAATAATTGTTTCATCAAAAAAAAGTTTTGATTTTTAGATTATTCTGTGTATTCATATGCAGAAGGGAAAACAGAAAGACTTGTGTGTGTATGAATATGCAAACATTATACTATCAGCCTGCCATAACCGTGATCTGGAGTGGTAAGCTGATTTTTTTTCCAGGTTTTAAACAGGCTTAGGATTTTGTTTTTCATGTGTCCAGGCTTTAATAATAGAAATAGCTGACCAAAACAAGGATAGAAAATCATTAAAATTCTCACCATCTGGCGTTCAGCAAACTTAATGAGTATAGCTTTCTTAGCTGTTCTTTTTTGGAAAACTATTAGGGTATTATCCAGTAGAAGTTTTTTTTAATTAGTTGTTGTTGTTTTTTTAATCTACTTACTGAATAATAAAATATATCAATAAAAAGTAAAAAGCCCTGCGTGGATTATTGTAATTGTAGAATGGTAGACTGAAATTAAGAGTTAAACGTCACTGGATCTTAGTCACGTGATCTCCGCGTGCACACACTGCGCATTGTTATTATTACTACAAACAAAAACACAGATGAAACTTTTTTTAATAGAAAATTGTATTCTGACGTTATGAATTTTTTTTATATAAATAATGTGCCTTCCCCCCCCCCCCATTAAAGTAGTTTAAACCTTCAGTAAATAGTTCTCTATTGGAATTGTGCATAATTAATTGTCCAATTTTCTTTTCTTCCATTCATCATTTGTATCCTCAATTCTTAATGAGTTTTCTGATATTTTATATATACCCAAAGCGTCAACTTCCCGACACATACTTTAAACCCATGAATAAAGTCTTCTGAAAAAGATAGGCGTGATTGTATTTAACAATGATAGACTACATATCAATCTTTAAGTTTAAAGTTTATATACGGGCTATAGGCGATCAATAATAATCATTACAATCTTTGTTTAAAGAGGATGTTGTCAAATGTGTAAGAGCAAGAAATTTGGCAGTTGTACATTAGAGTTTAGTAATCTGATATTTTATCTATTCATAGTTATTTACTTAGTTATGACATATTTTGATTGCCTTTCAAAAATGATATTAAAAAGACGGAATAAGTTTATTTACAAATCAAAATTAATAGTAGTTAAATATAAACGATATTTTTAAAATATAAACTCAAAAATTCGTTGAGCTTTAGTGCATACTAGTTTGTTTTAACTTTTCTCTTCTATATATATTATGTAACTAGTTTGAAAGGTATATGACCTGGAGTTTGAATCTGGGCCAGGTGGAATTTTTTTCATGAGGCTTAGAATTTTTTTGTAGAGAAGTTGCTGGCTCATAGCCAATCTAGCTATACATCGCCATTAGTCAATAAATGAATATCTAGCTTTCCTTACCTAGAGGAAAGACAGTAGTGAGAAACTTCTCTAAATATAATTTCCTGGCAATTGGTAAAACAAATTAATATTGCCTTTTTCACTATGCCTTTTTGAGGAGTTCTTGGAGACATGTTTGCCATGCAATTAACTTCTCATTAAAAAGGTTGATTTACCTTATTTTTGCATCAATTTAATGAGTAATATATAATTTGCATTAGACAATAGTAACATAAATAGTAAGTACTGGATACTAGATGATAATACAGATTTTTATAAATACTATTGTTTGGACTAATTGGCTGCTTTTCATTATTAATTCATTGGCCATTCTATATGCTATTCATACTAATATTTTGATAATTCAAAGTATTCTATTTTGAATCAGTATAACTTAATTATGTAATAGCTATTTAAATAGGTCTGAAACTAAGTTAGAATTATACTTTAGTGTTCCCAAGTTATAAATCATTGTTGATGCTTTTCGTGCTTTTCGCTTCTTTCCAAATCCAAACTACTTTTCACATAAAAACATATACTAATCTATTATTAATATACTTATTTAAGACTGCAAGCAGGTCTTAACAGCATGCTTGATTTAACTACTTTTAAAATGTTCATATTTTATTATATTATAGGTTTTTACTATAACGCAATTATTAGATGTCTTCTTTTCTAAATTATTTTTATATTACAAACACCAACTCAAATCTCTCTCAGACACACAGCCTTTAACAGATCAATTCTTTAAGCTTTTCCCCCATTTCATCTTCTATTTGTTTGATTGATTTTTGTGTGTTAATGTAGGAATGGATGTGTTCTTTGTTCATTTCAATAAAAATTTTATTAACAATAAATAGTGATTACATCCTGATATAGGATAAATAAATGGATAAATTGTACAATAATATGATTATATAATGTTCTAATTGCCATCTGGCTAGATTATGGTATGAGAGCACATTTGTTATACTCTTATGTGGTTAGGTATAATGAAGAGATTGTGTAGAATATGAGAAACTAAGAACTTGTTTAATGGTATTAGTATTTTTAATATAAACATGAATATTTTCTTTTAGAATTGCCTATTCTATAATGCTGGGTAGGTGGGAGTTAATAATCAGGAAAAGGATAGAGTGGTTAAAGACCAGGTGTCATCAAAGACTTTACTGGAGGCAAGAAGCTGGTCACATTTCTTGATTTTTTTGAGCGTTTGATAAAACAATGGTATAATTTGTGGCAGGGGTAATTCCATGAGAGTTTTGCATCTCACTATCCATATGGAATAAAGGACAAAGGTAAAAAACCTTATTATTGAAAAAGTTCCATTGTGAATGGCATTTTCAAGTGAGAGTTCTTTGATATGTATTATTTATGACTTCACATATTCACTGAATGTTGCAAAAAAAATTTCTCCAAATTTTTTTTTATACTAATCAACTAAAGAAATCCACTTATACATTAATGTTTTTTTATTAGTGAGAGAGAGAAAAGAAGAAAAAACAAAGAATGTTTATAATTTTAGTTTTATTGTGAATCTTTAGTACTGTTAAATAATGTAACTATGAATCATTGTACATATTTTAAACAAGCATGAATTAAAATCATTTATCTTTTTTTAGAATAATTTTTAATGTTTGTTTAACAAAGAGCATTTAGTATCATGTGAAGGATTTTTTCTTAAAAAATAATTTTTTAAAAAATGACTAAATAAAACAAATTTCTAGTTATTTTAATGTTTCAGCATCATTCAATCTCTTTGCAACTGACCTCTGTATAGAAATGGATAAAATATTAATTTTTATTATGGATAATCAAAAGAAGAGATATTCTTTTGTCTGAAGGTTTGTAATGATGATATATTATAAGATGTGATATCACATCTTGAGATATTCTTTCTGTTATTTTTTCACTAACAGAGTTTCATTATCATTATTTTGAAGCCATTAATTCTTGACTCTTTTCAGGTAGAAAATTTTACATATTTGAACAAAGTCATTCAGCTAATTGTAATGAAATTGGAAATGATTAAAAAGTGATTGTGTAATAATCATTATAAAAAGATTATTAATTAAAAAAAATTAATTTAACTGTTCTATTCAAATCTACATATCAAACATATAGGCAAACAAATGTAGCAGCACTTTGTCTTTCTCTTAATTAATGTAGTAGGAAAATACAATGTAGTAGGAAAATACTAAGTACAGTACATGCATATAATGCATTATTTAATAGAAAATTCTCTTGTTGTTTTTTTAATGAATTGTTTTGTAAAGGGTTTTTTTTAAAAAAAAAAAGTATATATATTTTTACAAAAAAAAAAAAGGAACTATTAATAATTATATTTTTATAGATAATTTTCACTATATTGAATTGTCTCAATAAATTATTTATTCAAATTTATTTTCTAGAAAATAAAATTACTTGTAATATTAAAAAAGCAAAAAGAAATTTAAAAAAGCAGTTTGTGGAGGCAATTGCTTCTGCATACATATATGTGCATATAAAAATGATCTAAGGCAGGTATAATGTATATTCGCACTTGAAAATTATAATTCACTAGTTCTAAACTAAAAATGAAGTGCCAAAACACTTTAATTTTTAGAAAAGCAGCAACTTGCAATGGCAATTTTATGAATATTGAGATAAATTTAATAACAAAATTCTTATTTTAAAACTTATATAACCACTTTCATAATTTATAAATAAATTTAAAATTAATAATTTTAACAATATTTTAATTCTTTATTTTTTATTTTATTTTATTATAATGATTATAGTTTCTGTTTTGATTTTTATGGTAAATTAACTTTATAAAGCATATATTTTATTTTTTTAAGATCATATAAATTAAAATTGTGTAAATTATATAAAATTTGATATGTTATATATGTTAGTTAATAAGTTAAAAGAATATCAATTGACCAAAATGAAACATAATGTAAATGTATTTTTAAAAAAATCAATTAAGATAAAAAGATATAAAATTTAAATTTATTATTTAAATTCAATTGATTTTGAAAGAATTTTGCATTCACATTTATGGGAGAAATTTCAATAATTAAAGATCAGTTGTCCTATTTTTGTATGCCATTTCACAAATTATGGTCTTTGTTCACATGTGCTAATATAAGAATGTCATATATTAGATAATTACTAACATTCTTTTTATGTTGACATTTTGATGTTAAACATTTAATACAGAATAGCAAACTTTTATATATATAGTTGAGAATCAATAACAGATAAATTTGACTTTCAACTTTTTTTCCCATAAATTTTTGCTATATCATAATTGAGGATGTGAAAATGACCAGATATTAGACAATTCACTGTCGTTGTTTTTATGTTGTCATTTCTTTCAAAAATAAACTATTAACATATGATTTTTTTTTTCTACAGTACAGGCTATTTCATATCTGCACTCCAATATGTAATATATAGAAGGGTTGAACTCAGACTTTCACATGACCCTCAACTATCCAAAAATGGAAATTGTAATCTTCATATTAATTTTTCTCTGCTATAATGATTAATCTTTTAACATAAATTTTCAAACTTCTTGTGATTTTTATTTCAATACAATTAAAAATCATTCTTGGATAAACTGATCTGATTTCTTAACAATTTAATAAATGATCTTCTTTGCATAAATCCTAATATATGGACATGTTTACTACATTATGGTGGTAGATATAAAAGGAATTGAATATTAGGAAATCATCCCTATGTTGTTTTTGTTGTTGTGATTTATTCTGAGAGTAAATATTTAGTGTATAATTGCCAACTATTTGTCCTATATTTCAACCACAATTCACAATCAATATGTATTACACATATTCACATAGTGGGTGGAAAAAACATGTTTGGTCTGATTTTTGAACATTCAATGGAAATTGTAATCTTCATATTAATTTTACTCTGCTATAATGATTAATCTCTAAGTGTTGGAATGTTTGTAGATTTCAGAAAAATAATAGTCAATGTGAATTGAGATAATCAAAAGTAAATGGATTTTTAAAAATCTTTAAATGAAATCATATGGATTACCTGGAAATAAATGTTCATAGTTTTGTACATTTTAAATTCATTTAGTGTGCATATTTTATTTGTTCTTACAATAATTACTTTTCTTTATATAAAACAAACTAATGGGTAGTATATATTGTTAATATGTAAACATATGTATTTTAAGATATAGAAGTAGTTATCACAGTTTTGTTTTACTCGAATCTCAATTATACTTTGTTGGCATTGTTTAATAGAAAGCAAAGGGATTTTTGTACTTAAACATATATTAGTTGAAAAAAAAACGTTTTTAATTTTTTGAAAAATATTAATTGTCTATCCTTACAGTAAAAAGATAAAATAAAATTGCTCTTTAAATAGTCCAATACAAGACAAAAATATTTTCTATAGTTTTCGAAAAAGAACAGGAACAAATCATTACATCTCAAGTTTGCAATCTAATGGATTATGATGGGTTTTAACATTTTATTACCCTTGTTTTTATCTTCCATCTGAGAATAGTTAGATTCCCATGATGGAAAGTTGGATTGGCTATGTGGAAGAAAAATCTGAAGCATTTTTAGTAACTGAAAAAAAATTATTTGCCCTGGATTCAAACTTTCAGGATATGTGAATGGCAAGCAACCATAATGTTATATATATTACTTAGATTTAAATCCTTTGTTTGTATTTATAATTCGAATTTGCATACATTAATTGATTATAGTGATCTTCACTGAAAGTGCATTCAGTTTTACACTATAAAGAAACATTTCATTAATACATATGCAAATTTGAATATATATATATATATAGTTAACAATTTCTCAAATTGTTTAAAGCCAAACTTTTCAGCAATTTTGATAAATCCTTATATGTGATTATCCATTCATTTTTAGTCGCTTTTGGAGAATTAGCTGTGAATTTTAATTAATTTTTCAATTTTTTAATTTATTAATAGCATGCCTCTCATTTCCTCCATATTGTAATAACCTATGAGTAGAGGCAGACTCCCCTTTTTGATTATGCATACATTTTACAAAAGCATGCGGAATCTGAATCTCCACATCCATGCTGACCATTCGATATTTTTCCATTACATTCCTCTCTCACAAGAAAGAGATTGGTTTCTATCCATTTTAGCATCCTGTGGAAGTATTTTTATTTAATTTAATATTTCATTTGATAAACATTTTAGAATTGTTACCTTGAATTGAAGTTCAACTAGTATTTTTGATGCTTGAATAACATCATTTCCCAAATGATTAACCATCCCATTAATTATTCTTACTGGTTACATATTGCATCTGTTCATTAAAGAAATTGAGAAAAACATCTGGATTGAACATAAACAATTTAAAGAAATGTCAAGTTTATTTATGCTGGAGGAAATTACAAAAAGCATAATGAAAAGAAGTAAGGTTTATAAATGAGAAAAATGCATTTTTGAAGATAGAGCATGGAAAATTTTTTTGAGACTCCAGTATTCATATATCATCATAAACAAATGTTCTTAAAGTGAGTTTTAAATTCTAATTGTTGTGTGAATTAAGATAATGCTGTCAGATTGTTATTGTTGTTTTTTTTCAAGAATGAATGATTAATAATTTCATTAGCTTTATCAAAATTTTTATTTAGTTCCACATTAAATATAAGGGTGTATTATATTTTTTGATATATCTCTTAAAATTGAGATGCTACAATAAATAGGCATAAGCAGATAGTGAGCAGTGATCAACTATCACCAGTAATTATCAAGGACTACTTATCATTTGACCACAGCAATCAACTGTCTAGTTATTCTAACTAGTTTTTGCAGTATATTGTTTCTTCAATTACTGCACACAAAAGTTAATTTGCAAATTAGTTAGTTTAATTCTCAAAACAGTTCGATGCTCACTAATTTACAGTTTATGCAAAGTTCTGATTACCGCCGAGCTGTGTTAGAAAAGTACATTATGTACACATGATAACGAATACTCGCACTATAATTCTGAATGTATAGTTTCTACATCTAACTTCTCTTCTTTCTCAACGAGGGTAATTTGCAATTCCCACACTGTTCTCTTGCAACAGAGGCTCTGCTTGAATTCACTGAATACATTCTGTATTTACTATGTTGATCTCTTTTTTCTCAATGAGGGTAATTCGCAATTCCCACGCTGTTTTCTTGCAATGGATGCTCTCAATATCTCCGCTGTGGTCTCCCCATCTCTGTGGGCTCTTTCAGCTACACCCATGGACTACATTTCCACTGGATGCTGGTCATTAACTTCAAGCACTGATGTGAGATATTTCTACTGGAATTGTACTCAAATAACTGCCCTCCATAGTTGCTACCCAGTCTTCTTATAGCTTTCTGATAACCACAGCAATTAATTACATTGTCCAATAAGGCAAGGTCTCTTATCTAGAAATATTTGCAATCAGCAAATATTTCTTGGAATTATCAATCGCCATTATGTTAATGTATTAATTAAATTCCTCAGTTATCAGTGCACGATCTAAAAACAATCTCTGTAATAAATTATAATTTTTCTGGAGTGCACAAACTTGTATGCAATTTTTACAATATACCACAGTTTTGGACACAGAAATTTAACATGCTGCATATCTTTTAGTCATCTAATATTTTTTTTATATAACTGTCAGGATTTGTGATTCTTTATTTAAGAAACACTAGGTATACTGGTTTAGAGAAAGAACTCTGAAATTTTATGTGCAATTTGTTCAAGTAATGAGCTTATTTTTTCAGGAGTTTATAAAAAGTTAGCACTTGAAATGAGAGCTATAGCTGCAGTCTGGAATTTAAGCATCAGATTCTGCCACTTTACTACTGCGCTTAACCTTGCAGATCTAAAAAAAAAAGTCAATAATTGGGAGTTCCTAAAAATTTCAAACACTGGAAATGATAAAACTGGAGCTATAATCCATGGATCTTGAACACCAGAGTTCAGTCCTTAGGAGTGACTAAGTCCACACCTTTTCACTAAATCGATTAATGTGATTTCATTTTACCTAATAATAATAAGACTAAGCTACCAATTGTTGCTCTTTTAAAAAAATTCTTCCTTTAGCGACATGCTAATGTGTTTTTTTTTCTCTTTGATTTGCTATTCTTATTGAATGTGTGTGTGAAAAGGAAATGGGTTTTGATGACATAAATTTAGAATTTTCATTTATATAAATACGTATTTGCTGTAGTTATTGATATTATTGCCTCAAGGCAAATGTAAAAGGAAGTGACTTCAGTTGTTAAATATAAAAAAAAAATTATTTTTTTTCTAAATTTCTCTTTAGGGAAAACCTACTTTAAATTACCACAAAATAGTACATACTGATAAGTTCTTGTATTTTTTTATCTTTTTTTATTTATTTTAATTTATAATCACTATGAGTTTTATAGCCTATTCAAGTCTCTATGTAAGTTGATCTTCACATTTTTTTCTTTCTTTGTGTTAACTTGAAATGTTAGAAGTTTTTTTTTTATTATTATTCATTTATTTATTTTGCTTCGTTGCCAGTTTATTTATGTGCCAGATTAATTGTATTATTGAATACTTAAACATTATTATGTTATTTGTAATTATTAATAAAAAGGTATGTAAAAATACATTTTTGGCGTTTTTAAACTACGTCAAATATTCAACAGTCCTGTGCCACTCGATTAGATAGATTAATATCCTGTTTATTGCTTTTTGCTTTATAATCATTGATATTTTCAAAGTCATTCATTATATAACTATTGTCTTTTGCACATTGATCAATTTTGTTGCATATTAAGATACGCTTGTTTATAAGGATAATTATAGTCGACTGTTAAATATACATATAGCTAAAAAGTAAGCATGTTTAAGGCGTATCTTTCACGTTATTACAATATTATCTGTTTGCGCTTAATAAATTTGATATATATTTAAGTAAATTTTATTGGCAAAAATATTTAGATACAGCTATTTACAATTTAATTACTTTTTAACTTAATCGTTCATTATAGTAAGTAAACTACATGATTAATTTTAGGTAATCTTGGTTTGAGTGTTGTTGTTTTTTTTTTAAAAAAATATTGGATACAGTATTCTTACATATACGACTGAAAGGATTCTCATATAAGGATTTTCCTCATAATTTATACATATCAATTCTATTTTTAAAACTCTTCCTGTTTTTCATTTCAATAATTAGTTAGTTTTTATATAAATTTCTGAGGCATATATAAGTTCCTTTTGCCTGAAGTTATGTTGAATTAATTAGACAATAGAGTGGTATTGGAAGTGATAACATTTCATCATTATCGATGGTGATTTGCTATTATTTAGCCAATCTCTTAACATAATTTATTCTAGCTGAGTTATATTAAAGTTTAATGAGGTTTACATCCAATACCTGCAGTACCATTAGATAAATTAGGCAACCGCCTACTATAGAGATTTCAATGAAGAGTACAGTGCTGATATTTAAAGGTGATAAAATTATTCAAATTTATTTTAGTGCCTTTAATTTTGTCTTTAAAAATCTAAGTTGGTATGTTTGGGGGACATAAAGAGTGGGATGAAAGTAGTTGGCCTTTCCTTGTGTACAAAACAGTGATTCCAGTTCTACTTACAGCATTGTTCATTTAAATAAAGTAGAAAGTTTTTTAGATAGATATTCTGCTGATAAATAAATATATTTACAAAAGAAGACAAAATATACAAATTTTTGCATTTTGTAAAAATTATTGAAAGAGTATTGGTTCTTGTTTTCTTTCCACTATTTATAAGCTTTAAACCCAAGCTCATGAATTGTTTATATTACTGTTCATGTAAAAAAAATACATGGCATAATGGTTAGTGTTGTCTTTCTATCTTATTCTGAGCTTTGTATTTTTTTTTGTTTAAGTCTAAACCCATAGGCAGTCTCATCCCAATATTGGCAAATAAATGGATACAAGTATTTTATTTAGTGCATAATTTTTTTTTTGACAGCTTATCTATTAACAAATATTATAAAGGAACATATAGAGACTCTAATCAAGGTATAGATTCACTAGAAGCTTTATTATGTCCTTCAATTCTCTAATGTAACCATAGGATTCAACAATTGTTAACTAAGGTTTGTGTTTGTCCACATGTGCATAGTTTATTGGTTGTTAAATTCCATTTATGAATGTGAACTTGATTGATCTGATAAATGTAAATGCAGTGTGAAAGCAAAAAGAACAAAAAATAATAATATGATGTGGCATTCATTACTGATGGGGGATGTATCTTACTGGGAGACAGAACCCATAATTTATCTCTTCTTTTTTTTTAGTTTACTTTTCATTTAAATTAAAAAATATCAATTGTGTTATTATTTAATATGATATTGAGTCTTATAAATTATAGTCTTTAAGACATGTAAAAAAATATTTTGAGCATGTAGATTGAAGTTTTTTCAAAGAATTAATTCCTTTTTGTTCCGATGTTTACTTGTATTTGCCTGAAAACATTGCAATTTTAAAATGTCTAAATTGTGGTTGTGAATTATACTTTTGTATAAAGGAGATTTTGGTATTGATTATAGTGGATATATGCTTTAATATACTTAGAATGTTTTTGCATGTGAGAAATTAGTCTATAAAATTATCATTCATAATCCATTTTCTTAATGATTGGGTATTTGTTGTTAAAATATTCAAATTAAGATCACTATCACATAGAAAAAACATTTTTTAACAAATGGGCAATTAAACCTGATTAATATTGTAATATTATGAACCATTGGTCTTGGTATTTTGAAGAATCAGTTCTGAGTCATTAATAAGTTTTTGTTTTGGAATAGGCAATATGAAATTTGTTCCTTCATAATTAGGTAGTATGTGGAATATTGCCATTGTCAATCATGTTGTATTTCCATATGCAAGACTCCTATTGAATTGTTTTTATTGACAATCACCCTAAGCAGTTTCAGCCATGGAACTTAACTTTGGACATTCAGGATTCATTGAATATCCTATTATCATTCAATAAAGAAGATTTATCTGCTATGAGCTTGTTCAGAATATGATTATTTTTTCCCTTGATATGCTCATATGAATGCCACAAAAATCTTTGATCAATTATAGTAATCTAGTGGTACTTTTCATCTTTATGTTGTTTCTAGACAGTTGACTTTTGGACTGAATAATGATCTTACTTTGAATGCTCATTGTAACTCCTAAGCAAATATACTAAAACCAACATGCTTTTAATCATAGGATCAGTAAATAGAAAATTTGAAGGCTTCTAAAAATGAACTTGATAGCAAAAAGCCAAACAGTCTTATTTCCAATACATATGATCGGATTTTCAATCAATGTTTGTACATCAACAGATCTTTTTTCTTTAATTATGAACTATGGATGGTTTTTTTTTTTTAAGAATAATGAATAATCAGAAGGCATAGCTAGTAATTCCAATTAAAGTTCTAAATTAGTTTATGGAATCTTCATAATCTCAACTTACATGGATAGCTCTAGAAAAGAGCAGATTATTGTTACTTCACATATTAAAAATAAGATGAAGATAATCATAGACTCAGTGCTCATGTGATTATGAAACTACCCTCTAACAGTTGATTATATTTCTTT
The DNA here is from genome assembly GCA_028023455.1 of Epiperipatus broadwayi. NCBI lineage: Eukaryota > Metazoa > Onychophora > Udeonychophora > Euonychophora > Peripatidae > Epiperipatus > Epiperipatus broadwayi. The sequence goes on from JAQFVV010000013.1 coordinate 1,479,946, forward strand.
TACTTTTAGCACATTGACAGTTATTTTGCCAACCAAAATTAATCTGGAATCTTCACATTTAAACTAAGAGTAATTAGATATCCATTTATTGTTCTTTATTAGATGGCTATCTGGATTGGCTGTCATTAATCTGATAGAAAATTCCAAACCATATATGACCTGATAAAAAACTTTCAATTTATTCAGTCGAGTTTTAAGCCTTTGGTTGTGAATGTATTAAGTAAATGCAATAACCATTATACCAGGAGGCCTCCTTAAATGTGAAGTAGAAAAAGTCATGGTGCTTTGTTTAGTATATTCTTTAAAATGTATCATTGTGATAGACTTAAGTCTCTAAAATATCACTAGCTGCTGCAAAATATTATTGATATATATATTATTTGCTTTATTATTTAAGTAATACATTGTTAGAGTGCAGTTTGAAAATTATAATTGCAGATTGAATGTTATAATAAATTATTTGATAGTTTGCATTTAAAGCAGATTATATTTATCAATTTAATGACTTTTATTTATATTTTTTTCTATCAATAATTTTACTCTCTCTGATCAAGTTGCAATTTTTAGTGTCATATAAATATATCAGATCATAAATAAAGGTCCCACCTTTATTGTTAAAAGGAGATTGCTTTGACAACAGATTGGGTTTGTTGATTGTTATCGATATTGATATTGTCTCTTGACTGTTTTCAATGAATTTTTATTTATAAATCTATTTAGTCGTGAACATTATTAGCTTTATTATTTAAATAATATACTGTTGGGGTACAGTTTGAAAGTTATAATTGCAGATTGAATGTTATAATTGTCTATTTGTTAGACTGCATTCAGAACAGGTTATGTTTATCTTTTTAATGAAGTTTAACTAAACTTCTTTGTATCAATAATTTCACTCTCTGTGATTAAGTTGCAATCTTTAATGTCTGTATAAACATACAATTTATCCAAAACACTTAAAACACTTTTTAGCAAAACTTTTTACTTGTACATATACATACACCTACGTTTCGACTGACCTGCAGTCTTCTTCAGAGCCAGTTTATTTTAGTCTCTTAAAATAAATTTAAAGAAAAAAAACTTAAGAGACTAAAATAAATTGGCTCTGAAGAAGACTGCTGGTCAGTCGAAACGTAGGTGTATGCATATGTACAAATAAAGAGTTTTGCTAAAAAGTGTTTGAAGTGGTTCAGATAAATTGTATTTATAGGATATTACAGCAAAATAAAGAAAAGTGTGATTTTGGTAATATTTATGTATAAACATATTAGACCATATTGTTAAATGGAGGTTGCTTTGACAACAGATTGAGATTGTAGATTATTATTGATATTGATATTGACTATGTGTTGATTACTTTCAATGAATTTACATATATTACTGCTAATTTCAAACCAAACATTCTACCAAGAGCACAAATATTATAAAAAGTTTGATTAAAGTAGACTTAGAATAGATTAGAATGATTAGACAATACAATTTTAGTCTTCAGATTTCATTTTGAATTTCATTTTTGGCAATATACTCAATATGATTATCAAGAAGTGAGATTGTGGGTGGTTTAGTATAGTGATAGAAAAATGACTCCAGAGCTAAAAGTTTCTTGTTCAAACCTTACGTCTATCATATAATTATTTTTTATTTCTTTTATATAAGTATCCTGTTGTGTTTTATTAAAAAATTATGATATAGGTTATTTTAAAGTTCTGTGGAAGATTTGTATTTTAAGATGTCTTTTTTTATAAAAAAAAAATTAGAAATTTTATACTCTACCACGTTTTAATTATAAGGAATTTGAATCCAGACTTTCAAACTCCCTCCAGCTATCCAGTCTATCCCATACAACCAACACACATGATCACATACGTGTGAAAAAGAAAAATGATCTCCAATATAGGTATTTCATGCTGAACCAGCCACTCATAAGTGGAAATTTTCAACGAACTTTTAAAAATTAATAATTTAATAATTACTTGATTTGACACATGGCTAAGTTTCAAGTTTTTAATTTAAATCCCATTTATTTACTAATCTCTGTTGCACTATTAGACAAAATCACAGTTTATATAACTATGTCAATTTTACAAGCGCCATATTTTTTTAACTAGTGCTTTCTTTAAACAAGTCATTCAATAACCCTCCCCCCACTCACACACACACACAAACACTTTATTTTCGACGTTGTATTTAAAGTAAATATAGTGATGAGAATGGTTCCATATAAGTTCCAAGAGGCCAGAATTTCTTGTAGGTGTTTGATGTCATAGGTTGAAAAAATGCAGACATGAGTGGGAGCAAGGAGGATAAAAAGTAAGTTTTTGCCTGAAGTTATTGAAAATATTTGATTATAAAACAAGTTATTTATTATTGTTGAACGCTGCTAAACGTCATTAATTGTAATATTCCAAGATTTTGGGTTTATTCTAGTGGGATGTCTTACTTACACTTTCTTTAAAAGTTATTTCCTAAATTATTTTTTCTTCTTTGCTTTTCTGTCTTTTTAATCTCCCTTCCCTAACCTTCAAACTGATTCTTATTGGATGTTAACGTCATTATGAATCACATGGGGTACATATTCTAGTAAAAAAAAAACGCATTAATTTTAAAACTTAGAAATTTTCTTTATGAAGTCTGATTACAAAAAAAAAAAAAAACAGTTTTTGAATTAAATTGAATTTGTCAGAACTGAACTTTTTTTTTTTTTAAATATATATTAATTATATGTGACTTGTTTTAAAATTTTTAAACAACATATTAATTAATTTAACTTGAATCTTTTATAACTCTCTCCACCACTTTATTAATTTTCATGGTTAACCACTGCTATGTTTTTACTATATTTTCTTAATACATAACTTGAATTACATCCCTAAAAATAGAGAGAATAAATTATAATATGATAAAATTTTAAATAACAAAATTTAGACAAATTTATTACAAAAAGAAAAATTACCAGCTTGCTAGAAAGCAAGAGTAACTAAAAAAATTGATGAATATAAATATAATGTAAATTAATATAACAAGTGTATGATTAATTTCTGTTGAGATTGAGGAAAAAATTCTGCCAAAATTTATTTACATATGCTCGCCTTTTAGTGAGAGATGAGGATTTGATCATGTACATGAGTCATTGTGCTGTCATGTTACTTTTTGGATTGCATATATCATATGTTGCCACAACATATTTTTCAAGTAGCCCACTCATCCAAGTATAAGGCTCAAAGAAGCAAGGTGCAACTCCAAATGTTTGCTGGATTTATCAGTCTTCAAGACTCAAAATACTTTTAAATGTTGGATTTATCAATCTCTAAGACATGAAAAAAAGCAAGGTTTTATATATTGGTATTATATATGATTATTTATGAACTATGGATAACAGAACAATATTAAAACTTAAGTAATCCTTTTAATGTTTATGCTTCATTGTAAATCTTAATGTCTTATGATTGAATTTTTTATGAATTCTAGATTTAAGATCCTATTCATTCCTTGATAGTGGAAGATCAGTCAAATCTCAGAAACATGAAATCATAGACATATGTAATCTATTTATATATAGTAAAACAATATTTATGAAAATAACAACATAAAAGTGGTTATAGAAATAAACTAAAGTTAAATTTTGCGATAGACATAGAAATGATAAATGAAAAATTATGTTGTTCCATTATCTCATTTTAAAGGAAGTGAAATTGTAATAAGACATTTGGTTGTACTCAAATAAGATATATTATAAAATTACATGGTCAAAAAAAATTATGACAGAGTATAATTAGTAAATGATAACTCATATTATATAAACAAAGAAATAAGTTTTAGTGCATGCAAATGAATTTGAATTGCATAGTTTGAGAAAATGTATAGTATTTTCTAACTCTTTCAGATTTGCATACTGAATAGGGCCTTAAAGAAATAATTTGTCTTTTCTTATAGTAAATTGAATGGGAAATCTAAATATATTATTAAAAATTATAAAGCATTAAAATTAAGTTAAGTCAGAGAACAATTTTCAAAAGTCGGGCATGATTTTTTTCTTTTTTCCTATGTTTGCCATAAATAAAGAAAACTATTTTTTTTTAAATATCATTTATAAAATAATTTAAAGAATGAAGAAAATATTTATCAAAAAACATATATTGTACCTGTCGAAATTGTATGTTAACTCATCACGAAGATCAAAGATAAAGAATACATATGGAGTCTGCCCTGTTTACCCACTCTCTAAATCTGCAAACTAATTAACAACATTTTCGAGGCAAGCAATTAATCTTTTCCACATTCCGGTCCACTAGCATCAATGGTAGAGCACGAGCCTCAACTAATTCGTATGTCTAACTGTAATTATTAACTTTAATTAGACTATCTATTTCTTTAAATATAAAATGGTATGTGTGTAACCTTGAGTCATCAGATAGCAGCACAATAATTAATTAGGAAATACTAATTTTAGAGTGAATAAAGATGAACCACAGATAGCTTAGATTCACGATATATTTAATAAAACATTTTTATAATTTATCTAATGTCTCTGTTTGATTTCATAAAATTATTTAATACAACTTTCTATTCTGTTATTTATTATGCCTCTGGTGAGAGAGCAGTATAATTATATGCCAATCTAACAAATGTAAACGATTATTGATTTGTGGGAGATGCCCGCCCAAGTTTGAGATATAGGAATGCATATTTTTAAAGAGCTATTTTAAACAATTTTCTTATGATTGAATTTATTTTAAGAGAGAAATGATTAACTTAAACTATAAGAATTGGTGTTGGAGAGAGTGACACATTTAAAATATAAATGGATCGCGATATTCGCAAATAAATATTTCAAGATTTAAAATACATAAATTAATCAGATCGTGGTCAATCCACCATAATGTGCTCAGACAAAGGAAAGTGAACAAATCCCAGCATTCTGTATTAATTGCCAGCATAGATTCAATTCACCTGCCCAGTTCCCACGATGCCAAGAAATAAAAAATAGTCTGCGCCATTGGCAAATCTAAAATATTTCAGATGAAAGAATGAGAATCACCAAGGCTAGCTAAGCTCCGCTTGCCCTTGTTCTTCCCATTTTATCGGTCATATCTTGATAACACAATTTATGGCCAGTGAAATTATCACGTGGTTTAGTTATGATCAAGCAATCACACTAAACAAAAGACAAGTAATTAAGCAAAATACCAGCAAGGCAAAATACGAGTACTGGAGAATATATTTTAGCATTTAAATATGTAATTGTACTGGGCTAAAGATTACACAAATGTTATACAGATTGACCAAAATCAGACAAACAAGAATAAAATAAGCATTAATTATTATTACGAATATTTGTAATTAGCGAACCATCTCTCCCTTCAACACAAAATCCTACTAACATTTCAAATAACATTCTATTACTCTCTTATTATTTAACATGAATATAATTTTATAAGCCCCCTCCCTTTCACTCTTTAAAAATGAAATATTTTAACTAAATGAACTCTCATACTTGAATCTCGCATCTCCCCACAACTAAACTGTATAAGTATAAATATAAAAGAGTCACATAATAATATAAAATGGTTTCATCTCCATAAAACAAAGGTTGCTCCAAAATCTTCAGAGCTAGGGAATTATTTATTTACCAACAAACGTTGGTCAGGAAATAGGCAGCAAAATATTTATTTCAGTAAAGCTTTGTTGAGATGGAACAAAATTGGCATATATTCATTTCATTTTAAGTAATTAATAATAATATTTTCTAAACCACAATTAGAAGGAAGTTTAGCATTAAGAGGCATAATTTTAAAACAGATAAAAAGAGAGCAAAGACATTAGATTTTAAGTAAGAGTAAGTATATTTTTACAGAATATTTAATTAAATATTTTAAATTACGTTGTGGGGATTACACTTTAGAAGACGTTACAAGTAGCAGGAGTTACATTATTGGGTCACTGGAGTTTAGAAGAATAAATTAGGCGGTTAGAAATAACAAATTGGAGACATATTACCTAATTTATTTTGAGTCCAAGTGGAAGTTGGAATCCCATGATGAAAACTGAATTTCCACACAGGCATAGCTAACTATGAATTGAATAAAAGAGTTCAACAGTTCATTTTTACGAGGTTTCTCTGACTTATGGTATTTTGATGATCATGTTTAGGACACGGGAGATAGGCAAATTGACACTCTACTCTGCTATCATACTTCGGAACATTTTTGGCCATTTTTAAAATTTTGATTGGCATAGATTTGCCAAGCAATTGCTGACATACCTTTTCCAATAATTTTTGGGAAATTCTCTTTTTCATATGCTCCAGGCTAAGTGGCGATGTTGGAATACCTAAAGTATATTGGTATTGTATTCTTGAGATCAACTTTCCGATAAACCCAATGATTTAATTGTTTCAAATCTATTTTTAATTAAATGTAGATTTGCAGAATTTATATTTCAAATTATCTTTTCTATTTTAATTTTACTGTAATTAGAAAATCCATTACCATTTTGTTAATGGATTTTCTTTTGTTTGATGCTACAGAATGTTAGTAAGGTTTATCATGAAAGCAAATCTCCAGAATAAAATACTTTAAAAAAATATCATATTAAAAATGTATATATTGATTTTTATAAAAGTTTCCATCTTTAATTCTATATATATGTAATTGCGTATATATAAATCTATCTGGGCCCCTCTAATATTTATAGTAAAACATTTTAATAGAAAATTAATACTTTAATAACTTATTTACTGGCCTAAAATTTAAATGTGTATAAAATAGCAGATGGAAAGCTTTACAATCATCGTAACATGCATGGATCAGGTTTGATCCTTGTCTAGTAATCTAGAAAGACATGAAGCGTGGATCTGACCTACAGATTCATCTGCTTCAATATATTAAATCAAGTCATTAAATCTGGATAAGGATGTTTTTTGATAAATATCCTGATATAAATAAATACAGAATTGATTCCATGCTAGGTGTTAAAAAATATGTTGTGAAAAATAAATAGATCTAACAAAAAAAAAAAAATAACAGACTAGTTTAAATCTTGGCTCAAGAAGAATGCAGCACATTCTGTAAAGATGGGAGAAACCATTGATTAAAATAGTTTCTCACAGAATATTTTGTATAGTTGTACCTTGCTAATTGTTTTAAAGGATTTTCAATACTCTATCCACCACAGCAATTATAGCACATGTTAGTCATAAGATCTCAAATTATGCAATTGTATCCAGACAAACATTGAAGTTTGCTAAAGTACAATGATGAGTGCTTTAAAGAAGAAAATTATGCTATAAGAAAAGAAGTGGATTCTGCCATATTACTTACCATATATTTTTAGATGAACTCATCTACAGTTTTACTGTCACCTATACCCTAAGAGGATAACTATCAGGATAGGATTAATAGAGCTTTGGATAAAGATGTATACATATTGTAAGGTGTGCCCCTTACATCCTTCCAATATCAATTACATACCTTGTGGCCTTATTTGAATCAAAGACCCATGATAGTAATTTTCTTTATTAATCACTATATTAATAAAAATAAAGCACTATAATTAACAAACCATTAATTGTGATACACATTTAAACCCCAACTTTATCATACTATAAATAACTTTATTATACTATAAATATGTATCTCTATTAAATTATAAAATACAAACACAATAACTAACCTCTAATAATTATTATCTTGTTAAGTATGATATAACTCCAACACACTACAACAATACATAAGAAATATGATTGGATAAAGTGAATGCAAGCAAGAAATGAAAATTTATATTAAAGAAATAAAAGTTATTATTATTAACACATTATATATAATAATAATCACTAATAATAATGTCAACAATAGACCTAAATGATAATCACAAACTTTTTTTTTTTTTTTTTCAACAACAAGCTTCTTTTCCGAAGAGAGATAAAATTTCTCATCTGCTGAATAACCTACTAAAATTTAAGCAGAGAATTCAAATTTGCAATTTGAATAGAAACACCAGCCTTCTTTGAGTTGAAATAATATTAAAAATTCAATATCCGAATATCCAAGAAAGCAAGGATAAGCATATAGAATTAAAGCTAGCCAAATGAGGAATTCGAAACTGAAATCTTCGAAATTAAAGTCAGATTATTCGAATTTCCAAAGTGTTTATAATTCTAAATCATAAATCAAAGTATCTAGACTTGAGGATATCTAATAGTACAAGAAATATTGTTCTTAATTCACTCAAATTAATTTAGTAAAGAAATATATAAATAATGATACAAACAAACATGCATTGCTAAGTGCAAAAGCAACATCGGGAAAAGAAAGTCATTGCTCATGAAGCTATGATTGTCAGAACTGGGAGAAAATTGACTAAACATTTAACATCTGTGCCATGAAAGATCAAGTTTATTATTAAGAAATGGATATGACAACTTCATACTTCAAAGCAAAAGTTCCAAGGATACAAAGGATAAGTGACTTGATGGATGTTCTAGAACACTCACAATTATCATCTATGCCCAAAATGGATTAATAAGGATTATCAGAATGATTCACCAAGACATTTTTCCTTATGAACTTTAAAACTACATTTAGGTTGACACCATGAATTTTATTTATTTGTATAAATGTTTTTTTTGTTCATATCTTTACCATAATATGGATACCAAGGGGAACATAAGTGTTAATAAGTGACATAATGGAGAAATATTATTGCCATTAGTGTAAGTAAAATAAAATATAGAATACAATTTGCACTTGCTTTCATACCAATCCAAAAAGATTTTACTCAATACATATTTAGTTCAAACATTTATATAATTGCACCATATATATTTTTCTTTATTTGTTTATCCTAATAGTTGTGTTAAATGTTTTCGGTATACTTGACTAATTATTTCTATCATAAATGGTCTTCCTTGTCTGTATCATAACTACAGTATATAAAAGGGGGATCCCATATCACCGCTATGACAGATAGAAATTTAATATATCAAGTTAATTAAAATAAAATGAATTATGATTTCAAAATAAGAATATAGTAAGCAAAGATAATTGAGACAATCATAAACATAATATAAATTTCATTTATGTTGATATGGACATCAAATGGCTTTTCTTTAGAGGGGAAAAGGGTTTGGAATAATTATTGGAATCAATTACAAGAAAATACTAACCATAGATATTGAATTAAATATTTTATAGCTTATTATAAATTTTCTTTATTAAAAATGTGGCCTACTGTAAATATAGTTGTTAAATATATACAAGTGTTTAAATCAAAGACTAATTTTCTAAATTCACTTTTCAATTGGTCATATCTTCTCACATACTTATGAATGTTTTTGCACATTTACATACATTTTTTATATATTCACACCTATCATTAAACACCTACATATGTTTATGCCTACCAGTATTTTGAGTGATATTAATATACTCTGAACTAGATGATTATGCAGATTCTCCATGAGTTTGAAACTTGGGAATAACAGAAACAAAAGATGGTAAGGACGAGTTGAATTTAAGAATGAAATTAAAGTGTATATAAGTGCAAGGATCAGTAATAGACTCTTTTATTCAGTGTGATGACCTAGCAACCTATTTTCATATCTTGTAAAATCCCGATCCATTACAATATATTGTAAATTTAGGATATCTGTAGAAAACCATGGTTTAAAACTTAAATTAAGATATTTGATATGATTTTATTTTTATATTTATTCATGAGGCCTTAAATTTTAATATTTATAATTATTCTTCTTTTTTCCAATATTTTATATTGTATTTATTATATTATCTGGTAGCACAGCGGTCCCCAACCTGGCCAGGTGGCGGGCACCATTTATTTTTTCAATGTAAATTTATAGTTGGATATTGTTAATGATAGACCCTTTTACGCTGTAAAAGTATAATATGACATACAATTTGATTACAATATAATACAATAATTTATAAGAAATCTTAAAAATTAAATTTATTTGTATCAGATTAATAATTTTTTTTCGTGTTCGGATAGCAGCGGGCACATGTAAAATGGTCTGCAGATACCATGGTGCCCACGGGCATAGGGTTGGGGACCCCTGTGGTAGCAGTTGCAAAAGTATAAGCAACAATTTTAGATTTTATTTATTTATTGTAAATAAATTGTTAGCTTATTTTTTATTATTATTATTAGCCAATTTAGTTGGTTTTTGCTTTGTGTTCTTATTCTAAATATATATAATTAATATCTATTAGCCTTGAGAAATCATGCAATTCACCAGGGGCATGCAGGGATAGTGGTTGTAATTTAAAATGATGGTGATCAGCAGTATTAAGATTTCCAAAAGTAAGTTTTCTATTTAGAAAGCTTGGCATCTGAAGATTAGTTTTAAATTGAATCTAATATATATATATATTGGAATAATTATACTTAATTTAACTTTCAGTGATAAGTTAAAAGGTTATTTGATCATCATCGTAATAATAGTTACATTAAATATAGATATATATGATTTTGTTAATTATTTTTACTTCATCTTCATACCATTATAATATATATATTGAATAATTATAATAAAATTGTAATAAAAGTAATGAATTATATTAATAATAATATATTTTGCAAATAATTATCATAAATTACAGTACTTTTTCAGTTCATTTCTTAACTTTTTTTCATTGAAAACTATTTAAATTCAATTGTAGCAGATGTAAACATTATCATATCATATCCTAAGATTCATGGATTTTAATGTTAATACATCTATAATTAAAGGTATTCTATTTCTATTTATTAAAACTGATTTCTTAATTATTTTTTTATGGTTTCTCTTCTTATGAAGATTCTTTGGATTTTCCAAATTGAAATTGCATGTAAACTCACATTTTTTATGATTAAAGAAAACAGGTACCACTATTAAATCATTATTACACTTATTTTTTTTATATATTTATATAACAACTGATGCTGTATTAATTTTTTCTCAAGACTACACTTTGATCCACCTATGTTAGAAGCCTTGCACTTAACAAAATTTGATACATAATATTAGTTTTTTTTTGTTTAAAAGCTATAATCTTTTTGAATTATTTACTAATTTATTAACATTCCGTAGATCAAAAAATGAAACATTATATAAATATCTTTATATATTTATACAAAAATTAACTTGAGCATGTGAGACATATGGAATGAATATCCATTTTTTATCATTAACTTTCTGCTCCTTTAAAGTGGTACATTTCTTTTTAAATTGACAAGTACAATAAATTTGTTTAATATTATAACCAACTTTAAATAATTCCTTTGTAAATGTTTCAATATTTTATGATTTATCATTTTTATAAAAATATAATTTCTCATTGCTATATAAAAAAAAAATCTAAAACTTGCCATCTTATATATAACTGGTACTTTAGATTTAAGATGTATGTAACATGTTTTGCAATGGTTTGATTACCAATTTATAATATAATAAGATATCATCTCTTGTAATATGCAGATCAAGATATTTAATAGCTTTATTTTGTTCTATTTCAACAATGCATTTCTAACCATTTAACTAATTTAGGTATATAATATTCATTAAGGCTGTAGCCTCAATCACATGCGTATAAAATGAGATAGTAGGGACCTCTACAGGTCTTAAAACCACAAACTTACTCTTGGAAGAAAAGAGGGGAATTTAGGTAAGCAATTTGTTTGCAAAAAGATACAAAATGTTGATTCATTGGGTAAAAGGGGATAAACAATTGTAAAACATTACAAATGTGCATCAGTTTTGAATTTTAATGATATAAAGTATCATTAAAGTTTATAATAAGACTGTAAAATTAAGATGCTACAATTAATTTTATTAAGATGGTTAATAATAGCTAATTAAGATTGATGATCGTGTGTTATTGTTAAATTGCAATACTCTAATATAATTACTCAATTTACCTTTGGGCAGAGAACTTAGTTTATATCTGCAGACACCCCTAAGTTCAAATGACCCTTTTTCATTGTAATGTGATTATTAATGAGGGAATTTCATAAAATTGAGAGCAAGTGTTGGTCAACAAAATGTATGAATAAATAAATTATTTAAACTGGATAGCTAAAATTATTCTGATTTTCCAAAAATGCTCCAAAAAGTCAAATTTTTATCATTATGATAAAACTGCTGGATTAATATAAAAGTATTGGTGTTGTTCCATTAAAAATAATTTATTCTGTAAGCCTATACAGCTATTACCCCATAAGATGTAATATGTTGGACTATTTCCATCATTTATGAGTGAATGTTAAATATATAGAAAATTTTAAACTTTATTTAAACTTTCCAAATACAAACAACTTGTTAGTAATAACACACAAATAGACAATACAGGTTAGTAATTACACGTTTCGAGTAGTCTTATTCTCCACTCTTCTTCAGGTGTTGCTGGCCTATATGCACAGTGACAATATTCGCTTAGAAGTTGAACTTGCACCTTTAGATTCTTGTATATTGAATTTAAGGCAAATGCTCTACCAACTGAGCTATTCTGTCTATTTGTGTGTTATTACTAACAAGTTGTTTGTATTTGAAAAGTTTAAATAAAGTTTAAAATTTTCTATACATTCAACATCCACTCATAAATGATGGTAATGGTCCAACATATTACGTCTTATAATATACTATCATTACAAACCTTCAGACAAATATTACCCCATAACTTCTAGATCATAGGATTATTATCATCAGTTTCAGATGCCTACTTTCAATCTTAAATTAGAAATTCATAAATTTCATTCATGTGCCTATTTGTCATATGCATTTGTGTGCATTCAGTTGTGATTGGTTTATCTTAAATTCTTATTTAAAATCCCCTTGTATTGTTTTATATATATTTTTGTTGATGTTTTAATGCATTGGTTTATAAATAAATGTAATGGATTTGGAATAACGACTATATGTCTATTATCCTGGATTTTTTTTAAATTAAAAATTGAATGATGGTGTCTAATATTGCTTTAAATTGTACAGTTTATGAAAGAGATGAGAAAAATGATGGTGGTGATTGTGAGGGTAGGGGGTAGGATAGATATTGAAATAAATAGTTATGACATTTTTAAAATTATGTTGACTCATATGTCATCAGTTTTTGACTTTTTATAGTACTCCTCCAGTTTCTAGTATGGAAATTGTAATAGCTGGAGAAGTCACATGTAAATAATATATTACAATGCTTTTTTTAAATATTGCAGGATATTGATACATTTAAAAATATTACTTCTTTTTATAAAGACAAAAATATGTTTTATTGTTATTAATGTTACAATGAATATTGTGCTACCCTACTGTTCTGGTAACTTAAAGTTCAAATCAGAAATGAAATAGGAAGGTTGATTTTACATATAAGCTCAAGATTTTTTTTAGCTATCAGATCTAGGTAAAACTGACTATAGCGGTCTCGACACTTCGCCCTCTATTTTTAAAAAACTTAACTACATTTTTTTTCTTATTAACTGTATCCAACTTTAATCAGTGTATCTAATTCTAAATAAACTATATCTAAGTATAAATGCTAATAAAAAAAACTTACATTTTGATGCGTAGTTTTCACTTGTAATGTATATGTAGTGGTCTTTACTGTATATATAACTATAAATAAATAAACTATATTAACTATAAATTTTTTACATAAAGATGAATAAATAAATTTTAAAAAAGAACTTACATTTCCTGCAGACAAGGATCCATGTTTCAAACTACGTTATTCTCACTATGTAATTGCAAAGTATATCTAACTATAAATGTATTTTTTACATGAAGATTAATAAATAAAATGTAATAAAACTTACAGTTTTATGCTCTATGTAGAGATATGGGATGGCAAAAGTGTGACCAAAAAAGTCCCTACTGTCAAAATTAGGAACTACTTTTGTCACGTGTAATTTTTGCCACATGTAATTCCTATCTTCCTCCCCCCCCCTTCCATTTACTTTTTTTGTCAAAAAAATATTCAAATTAATGTTAAAACAGTTGTTCACAATTTGACATACTTGTTTTTAACATTGATTTGAATTTTTTTTCGGCAAAAATTACCCGTGACAAAAGTAGTTCCTAATTTTGACAGTAGGAACTTTTTTGGTCACACTTTTACCATCCCTTATCTCTACATAGAGCATAAAACTGTAAGTTTTATTACATTTTATTTATTAATCTTCATGTAAAAAATACATTTATAGTTAGATATACTTTGCAATTACATAGTGAGAATAACGTAGTTCGCAACACGGATCCTTGGCTGCAGGAAATGTAAGTTCTTTTTTTTTTATTTATTCATCTTTATGTAAAAACATTTATAGTTAATATAGTTTATTTATTTATAGTTATATATACAGTAAAGACCGCTACATATACATTATAAGTGAAAACTATGCATCAAAATGTAAGTTTTTTTTATTAGCATTTATACTTAGATATAGTTTATTTAGAATTAGATACACTGATTAAAGTAGGATACAGTTAGTAGGAAAAAAAATGTAGTTAAGTTTTTTAAAAATAGAGGGCGAAGTGTCGAGACCGCTATAAGTCAGTTTTACCCAGATCTAAGTTATTTCAGTCAAGCATCTAATATTAATTGGTCAATGGGTAACTAACTATTCTTAAATGTAGCATATAGTATATTAATTGATATTTTTTTATTATTCATAATTTCTATTTTAATGATACAGAAAATATATATATATCACTAAAACAAAAAAGTTATGGATATGAGAACTATTTTATTAATGGGAAGCAATATATAAAGTAAATATTGCATACTCTACAACACATTAACTTGAAAATTAAAAATGTAATTGTACTTGCAATATAGACTTGACTTGATGACAAAATTATTAATAAATAAATGTAAGTTGATGTGTGGATTAGAATAAAAAATTATATAGTGAAAATCATATTAAAAAAGTTTTACAGTGCACTACTCCACATTTGAACATAGAAAGCTAAATGTTATGAATAATGGAGTCAACATCCATAGTACAATTGAAAAATAAAAATTCAATGATGATTTAGAACAAAATCAAATAACCAAATGCTAAAAAAAATACAGGAAATAAAGATAAAGAATGCAAGAATAAAGCAAACAAGAAGGAAATTTGATGCATATGTAATTTAAACATTTATTTTGATACAATGAAATATTGTTTAAATGTTCATAGGATAAATTATGAAATATAACTTTAAATGACCTGAAATGCAGCAGAGATGAACATATGAGTTCCGCACTCTAAAAATAATGAGTTTGAGAATAAATTATAAGAATTGAATTTGTATTTATTCAGTAGAATTGTTGAAATTCTATCTATGATTAGCTATGATAATTAAACTATCTAATAAATTGTCCATATGTTCTAATTAATGAGTAGCTGGTGTTGATGTCCACTGAATAGATTATTAATTATTTGTCAGGCTTATGTAATGCTATCTTTTTTTTTGTATCACTCGTCAATGAATTAAGATATAGTAGTCAAAATTTTTTGCAAACTGATACTAAGTGGAGATGAAATAGTCTGGAAAAGATTAAAAATATAGATCAGAATTTTTTCCTATGATGTTTTCTCTGACTTTGTATGGATATAATAGTTGGATAGTAAAGAATAGGAAAAGTATTAATATTTGCAAGAAAAAAAAAATTGTTACTTAGAGTAGCAAAGAAACTGAAAGTAAATAGTTTTCCTTGAAAACACTCATAATCAGGTTGAAATTATTTTTATTTTGGTCATATGAGATGAGTCTAATTAATTTGGTAAATGTATAATGCTCAGTGAAAAAAAGAAGTAATCAGTGAATGGATATATTCCATAATCACAATAATGAATAAGACATTAAAGTGTATAATTCTCAGGTTTTAGGAAAGTTGGTAGAGAAGAAAGAAGATTATTAGTCAATAATATAAAGGGGACTAGAAGTATATAATTGAAAAATTGATTGTGAAAAAAGAAGATAACAATCACTAAGATGGACAGATTCCTATAATACTGAGAAAGATTGACAATGAAAAAATAAAAGATGGATTCTATTATCATTACAATGAATGGGGTATTAATATGTATAATGTTGAGGAAGATTGATAGTGAAAAAAGAATACAGAAGTTAATAAGATGGATAGGTTTTATTATAGCATTAATGAGTGGTGCATTAGAAGTGTGTAATGATCAGGAAAGTTGGCAGTGAAAAAAGAAGACAACAATCAATAAGATGGATGGATTCTATTATCACAATAATGAATGGGGTATTTTAATAGTCTAAAAATCGATCAAGATGGTTCTATAGTAATGAGATGAAACAACTTTTAAATAACTTATTGCAGGACAAAGATCTCTACAACAGCTCTTTCTTTCTCAGTTCTTACCAAATGCTTCGGTGGTTAGGATTTGAGCATTTCCTATCCTCCTTTAATTCTCTAAGAATATATAAACACTAGTCACTGATCAATATAGAGTAGTTACTTATATTATCTTTGGGTCATCTATTTGGAAAAAAATATTGAAAAAAAAGTGTTTGCTTGCCTTGATCCAAACCCAGATTAATTTAGCAAAAGATCTTTTCATTCTGAAATAAAGCCACATTTATATGGTCATCATGAATTGGTGCCAGTTTGACATTATCTAATAATTATTATAATAATATTCTATCTATGAAAAAATATGAGTCGAATATTCATATTGTATGAAGTTACTATCGATTTTAATTCTTTTATAATTTTTTTTTAACATTAAAATTACTATTTTTTATTTCACATATTATATTGTATATTCATGCACTTCTAAATATACTTTTGGACTATTAGTTCCAGTTCAGTTTTTTCTTACAATAACTTTCAAATCCATTGCTAATTGTTTGAATTTGAGATTATTTAATTAGCTTATTAATTATATATGAGTCTTGCTCTAGTAATAAAAGTATTAACATAGATAATTTTATCTTGAACTATAATTCATTAAAAAATTAATACTCTCTACGTCTCTATGAATTATCCCAGGAAAGATAAGTATTTCCTGTTAGGAGTGTCTAATTAATATTGTTTAGTTTATTTATTTAACATGAAACCCAGTGAAAGATTTTATCAATATATACATAACGCTGTATGTGTCAGAAAAAAAGTAATTCCTTTTTTTTTTCTTTATTAAAGTTCATTTATTTATGCAGCAGTTTTGTTTAGATATTAAATTACTATTAAAATTAAACTTATATCAACTCAGATAATGAATGGAATCTGTTTACAGCACTAATTGTATGATTAATTTCTAAGTAGGCCAAATGATAATTAAATATTTTAGTGTCAGATTGAATATTTAGCAATTCTAATCGAAGTGTTTTTATTATTTATATTTAGTGTGTCTTTGTGAATCCATATTGGAACCATTTGCTTTGAGATTGCCACTTCTCTAAACCACACATAATCACAACATTCACTCTGTTTAAAAAGAAAGAATTTTTTTAAAAAAAAATATTTAAAAACAACATTTTAAGTCAAACTTGGCCATTAACAGTCCTCAATGTGAAAATTATCTTTCATTGCATTAAGAGAATAATGTATTTATAAAAGCTGATTAGCGTAATGTGATAATTAAGGGCTTTATCATATTTCTAAGCATGCATGAAAAAATTAATATTAAAAGGCCACAAATTTTTGAAATAGCCATACACAATTTAGTGTACAATTACCTTATCACAATAAATAAATCTAAAAAAATTGCATTTCTTAGTCTTTCCATGGTTTGCAGTGCTTTTTATTCTATTAATTTATCTGGTAATTCCAACTTGGACTTAAAGTCAAAGTATGGTTGGCATCATGTTTTAATAAATGACCAAAATCTTTGGGAAGAAAAGTTTCACTGAGAAAATATTCATAATTGCATTTAATTTCTATATTGATGAGGCAAACTTTAAGAACAATCTCCACTGTTCAAAATGTAAAATTTTGGCCTTTTTTATTTTTTCATATTTCTACTGCATTCCAAATTTTAATAAAATATTACGTTATATTGTTTAGATTGTTGACGGTAAGTTTGTGGGTAATATCAACATTTTTTAAATTTATTATCATCAAAATTTATCATTGTTAAATTATATGTATTGTATTATTTTAATAAATAAGGAAAATAATTTTCAGTAGAATAATCTAAAAATTATCAATTTTATGCATCTAAAAAAAGTGCACATTAAAAAGACTAAAATTGTGATATAAAATTAATTATGTTTGACTGATGGCAAACAATAGTTAACTACTATTAATAATAATCAAATGTTTTCTCTAATGCCTAATTATTCTAAATGAATTTAAACATTTTCAAAATCATATATAAAAATTGGACAGTTGCCATTATGTTTTGGATTTGGGTTATGAAAGGGTGTTTGATTCTATAAGCATCTGTATTATGATTAAAGCATTAGATTATCAAGATATAGTCATATTCTGAAGAATATTTGTCAAAATGCAACAGTAATGATAGTTAGAAGATTAACATTGAGAAAGATATACTCCTTTTTTTTTTATAGCAGTATTGCAATAAATATTTTGTGAATTAAAATGGGAAACTGGAGGAATAAAAGTAAATGCAAATTATTCAGGTCATCAACATTTTGCAGATGATGTGGTTGCTTTTGCAAATACTACTTCAGAGCTTCAGAAAACTGCAAAAACTATCAGATGAAAAAAAGAAGTTGAACTAAAAATAAATGCTAAAAAAGACTAAAATAATGTTCAGTGGGGTTTCTCAGAGAAAAAAAAATCAAGATTGATAATGATGAATTAGAAGAAGTTAATAATTTTAAATACCTTGGTCAGATTATTAATGCAGATTGAAACATAATGGATGAAATTAATCTTAAAATTAAATTTGTATGGAGTGCTTTTGGTAGAAGTAATTTAATATTTAAAGGAAATATTCATATGTGTTTTGAAAATGCTTTTTAATAAATATGATTATTAACTTTATTAAATCTTTTTTAAAAAGTTAGTGTTTACTTTATTTATTTTTGATAAATAGAAACAATGAAAAATAGCAAAAAATAAAAGTTGACAGGCATGATAATTAGATTATTAATTTAAAATATTTACAAAGTTGTATTTTTTTTCTTTATTTCCAAATTGTTATATTTATGTGCAATAATCTTGAATGACTCAAAGTTTGTATCAAATATTAAAATTAAAAAATCACAAATTTGCAAATTTGAATTATTCGATTTTTTGCATGTTCTCTTTTGGAAAAACAATATCACGAATCATTTTGGGTCAACCATTTTTTTACCTCATACATTTAGTGTACATTCAATCAATCACATGGTTGCTATCACTTTGTATTTGCAGTATCACTGCTGTAATTTTAATAAGTACAATTTTTTTATAATGGCTTATTCTTTATGGTAAAACAATTGATTTGGTAATGAAAGAAAAAGTTGAATACAAGTAAACACATCCATATATATATATTTAGCACCTACTTTTGAGCACATATATGAATCTACTTTTTCATCTTATGATTGTAATGTTTTTTTCATATCACGTTATTCTATTTTTATGTTAAATTTGTCACTTAGTGAAAGTTTATAATTTTTAAGTTAAATTATATAATACTTCTATCGCCACATATAAACAGTAAATTGATATTTGTCTATAAAAAACCTCCACAAGTTTTTATTATACTTTTCTTATTTAGAAATAATCACAAATTATGAAGAAAATCTTTTGAATGCCTTTTTTTCTCTTTTTTTTACTGAAAATATATATATATTCTTAGGATTGTAATTGATCTTTAACCAAACTTTTGACTATTTTCAGAATTAGTTATTTACATAAGATAATATAGAACAAATCAATCAATTTTACTTAAATTTATAATAAAATTGATTGCTTTATACTATAATGTCTTGATTATTTGAATAATTAATAATAATAATGGTCAACCGAATTTGTCTAAAACATCAGTTATTACAGTGAAAAAAAACCATAATGTAGAAATATTTGGGTATATATTATTTTTATATAGTGACTTTGATATTTGCAGTTTCAAGCATTGATATGATAGTTTAGGATCAAATGACTTCAGCTATAGGAAACTACAGAATAGTAATTTATTTACCGTATTATTTTTTTTCTGGTGTGTGTGTACACTTCCTATAACTAAATCATAATCACACAGATAATAACATTTAGTAGAGTTGGAAATTTAAGACACTTTAATTTTATTTTGATGATTGAAATTACTGAAATACAGAGCCAGATATTGTTAAAAAAATAATTAAAATTACCCCAAAATTCACAACTAAACTAGACTAGCCAAAGAAAATAATCTCTAAAACACAACCAATGATTTCATTGCTACAAGCAGGCTTGTCAAGTGTTAAAAAGTATTGTATTTATAGCAATACTACTACAGTATTTTTGTTTTTTCTTTATATATATTTATTATATGTTCTGTAAAGCAGGGATGCAATAATTTTACAGAACCTCATGATGTAGTGGTCAGCATATCTACCTTCACATGATGAAATGATCCAGACAAAAATAATCTTGCACAACACAAAATATTTGTATGTTCCAAATTTTTTTGTTGTCACAAATTTCTATCATGACAATATAGCTTTGCCTGGAGGGAGGAAATTATTATTTAAACTTTTTTTTAAAAAAAATTACGCTTAGTTTAGTTAACTTTTTTCCTACTTCAAGTAAAATGGGCATTATGACTTTTTTCCTATTCTTTCTTTAGATAGGAAACTTGGGAGACTTAAAGAAAAATCTCGTGGTATCCATTTTTTCCCTCTAGCTCTTTATTATCTCCACTATATAAGGTAGACATTTTTATACCTTTATTCCAATCTTTTTCAAAGTTTGGTATGGAATCTATGAACTTACCTATAATAATATTCCTATCCATTTTTAACATCAGATACTCAAAAGTGTGTTATCATTTTTATTTGATTTTATCCTTTCTTTTTGATTGTTTTTTTCTAATTTTATTATCTCTGCAGCAATTTTTTTTTCTAATAAACTATATTCCTGGGTTGTTGTTTTTAAATCTTTATCACACATCATATTTGTTAACAAAGATTTAGATATCTGAAACTATGGTGTGTGCTTACATGTGAAATATCTTTCCATTTTTATTAGCGATCTTCTTTTTTCTCTAAAAGTTTTTTTTTTTTTTTTAATAGAATTATTCTTTCAGGGAAGCGGTTCAAGAATTCGTTTAGCCATTAGTTAGTTAATCTGTATTTAGTTGTTATTAAAGATCCCAGGCCATTCAATGTTGATGAGGTAAATTTTTATGAACTGACTATAAAAATAAAATTTATAAATGTAATATGATGTAGTCTTTACCACTGGTGGAAAAGGTGTTGTATTCAACAGATACTGACACAATAATAGTTCGACTTACATTTTCTCAAGATTGTTAGTTATGAAGTTTCATATTTAAAATTAAAATTATAATAAATTTAATTAGTCATCTTTTCTAACTCTTTTATGTGTAATTTAGTTTTAGTATTTGATCAGTGTTTTATTTTTATCCATAGCTAGAATTTTTGAGTCTCTACCAAAATTTCAAAATCTCCTTTTTAATATTTATAATGATAAACAATTAAAGGGTCCCTAAGGCTCACGAGTCCATATGCACTGACTTGGCTGACCCCCTATAGCTGCTCACCATTTTCATTCCTAAATTAATTAAACATTTCACTATATTTGAAATGCCAACTTTTTCGTAAACTGAACAAATATATATTTATAGAGAGGATGAAGTAATATACTGTATATATATATTAAGTTCTATTTTAATAAAAGTAATGATTCTAAAAATATTAACTTTTTTTCGGTTACTATTGTACAATACTTAGTTTCCTATTTTTGATATATATACCTTACTTATTATTTCAACTTTTTTTAAAAATAGAAAACCTTTATTTATGTTACTTGTACTATAATTGGTATTTTTTTTAAAAAAAAAAATACCGATTTATTTATTTTTTTGACAGCTCATGTTTTTTTTTTTAACGTTTCTCTCTTTTAAATCGTATTTTGAATGTTTTAATAAAAAGCAATTAACATTATTATAGCGACATTTGATTATTTTGAAAGTAAATTTATTAAAGAAAAAGATTTTCTGTTTATTTTTAAAGATTTGTATATCATTATTATACTTCACTTTTTTTTTTTTTTTCTAGTTGGATATTTAAATTTGTATTAGTATTGTATCACTCATTCCATGAGTTTTTTTAATAATGTTTTTGTATTAAAGTGTATATTTTTCTTGCTAGAATATCAAAATAAACACTTAAGATATTTAAAAGCGAAATATTTTTCAAGAAATATAAAACAACTAGAAATTGTTAAAAATATACTTTCATGTAAAAATAAATACTGAAAATGTATTTGCCAAAACGAAAAAAAAAAAGATTCATTAAAGAGATGTGAAAGGGAGTTTGAGCCAGCAAACATTTATATAGAAACAAACATGTATTTGAATCTCACTTAATATATAAGTATAAATTATGTAAATCATCGTCATCGTATCCTTCACTCTTCGCCTTTTAGAGATCTGTTGGAGTGATCTTTACAATGAACTATTTAAAGGTTATTGTAACTTTTATTTTTTAGTCACAAGTGTATGCTTTGTTAAATCCTCTAGCCGAAAACATGTTGAAATATTTAGACAAAATGGTAATATTATTAATAATAGTAATGGTAATAGTGTTAAGTGCTGCTAACATTATATAATTATATAAATAGCATTTCTCCAGAATAATTTATCCATTCATTATTATGAAAATGAAATTCATCTCTGCTGGCCATAAGCTATTCCACTATTAATCTTTCTAAGCATTATACATTTTTCTAATTAATGAAATCATCTCATGATATCATAAAATAAGACAAATTTTAGATTGGTTACTTGTGCTTTAGATCTGACATGATGTTTTTTTTCTTATAATTCTCAACATCCTCACTTGCACCACAATTCAAAGCCATCACTATTTTTGGGTTTTTTTTTATTTTAATGTCCAATTTTTACATTCATAGCCAGTCATTTTTTTCTAATGAGTTGTTGGTTTGTAATTCAATGGCGATTCTTCAAAAAACAATAACTTTTAATCATCTGAGTTAGATTGTTATGTATATAAACAAATATGAGACATTGTATATTTTAAGTAACCTAAAAAACAGGTTTTATTATTCTGATGAGTCTATTATAAAAGATATATTGCTCAAGCAATTTGTTTTCTATCAACACAAAAATCATATCTCATGTTCAACATTCATTACAAAGTAACAATGCCAAAATTGTGTGAGGGAAATAATAAAAAGAAAACCTCATTTAGGATTTGGAATTAAATTATGTGCTATAACATAATGAGAACTGAAACATGAGAACCTCAGTTATATTAGAATCTTCCAAAAATATAAAATTAAAATTAAGAAACAGACTGATCATATCAGTAAATGCTATCAAAGCCATCATCATTTTCATATGACTATAAAAATAGCTTATCGTGACCATTTTGTAACCATGTAGTACTATAGAAATAAGATATTAATCATATAGGACTTCATGGTGTATGGATAAAGATCTGCCTTGGTTAAGACTTGGAATTTGCAACTAAATCAGATGAATCTTGCATATTTTTTACATCGCTAACTGGATTATGATCTTTCTTTCAGTAGTTAGCCTGTAGCCAACCCAGCTAATTATCAAATGAGTATCTATTATTAACTAAGTCCCAGGTTAAATGAATAACAATGTAATCTCTATAAAAATCGAAGTATGATTCTCATGTAAAGCCATATTCTTATGGATGATAAATCCATGATTATTTTTACTTACTTTAACTATATATAAATAATCATATAATTGTTAGAGTTACACAATACATTTACACTTTTATTTTGTGTTTATTAAAACATTTTCCATCTTTTTTTATTTTTAATTGTGACATTGTTTTATCATAGGTTGATCTCCAGATGATTGTATCTTAATAATTAAATGTTTTATTTTTTAAAAAATAAGAAAAGAAAAACTATTCATATTTGTACACTTTTATTTGTTTAAAAATAAAAGTAAAACAGTTTTTATAGGAGTGAAAGAGTAATAGGTTTTCTATAAATATTGACAGGTGGTATAATCTAATTTGATCACATAACCAATACACTTGTACATATTTAATGACTGGTTTCAGTAGTAAAAAATTTACTGTAACAATAACAACAACAAAAAAATAACTTGCTGTTATGCATTTTCCAGATAAAAGGGCTCTCTGTAAAGAATTTTTATAAAGAAATGCTATGTTGTGCCATTCATATCTAGATACAGAATGATGAAGATGTTGGGAAAAAGTGACATGTAGCAAAGGTGAAAATCAGAGATTAACAGTAACCAAATGGTTTAAGAAATTGTTAAAATTATGAGACTAATATATCATTGTCATTAAGAATTATGTAGAAGGATAATGCCATTTTTGTGTTAATTTTTTACCTATTTTATTTCTTATAATGTTATTTCTTTGTCGTGTATATATTTTTCAAACACTGATTGTTATTTACTTATACTGAGTTAGGCTAACTTTTGTGCAATAGAATGACAAGAAAACTTTTTGTATTGCTATATTAGGCAGTATTATATTACATTGTGTAAGAAAAATTGCTCTTGAAAACTTAAGATGTTCTCCAAACAAATCTAATTTATTCTAGATATCAGTTGCTGTAGTATTCAACAAATAATTTTATCTTGGACTGATATAGATTACTCTTCTACATTGTATTTTAGATAGTTCCAAATTGTCAGATTCTGTAAAAGGATGGTTAATTCATATTCCCTTTTATTGTCTCATCACATTTAAACTGACATTAAATATGAAACCTTAGATGTCATGTTTTTGCATGCCATTGCACATGTCAGCAGCTCAGTCATAACTAGATGACATTTAAAGTTTATCTCAATTCTCAATTTTGATAATATATTTCCCATTAGGGAAATCATCTCAATTCATATGCAAAATAGAAGAAAAATCTCTGATCTGCTTGTTATTATAGAAATTCACAGCTAATTTAAGCACATATAATGTTTATTAATCTTAGTGAAATTAAGATTAGAGTTAAATGCAGTTCTGATATAATCAATGCACATTGTTTAATTGTACTACTACTTCATAATTATTACAATTAGCTTTTCTAACATAATTTTTACAATTAGCTTTTCTAAAAAAAATACAAATACTATTTTTTGATTCAAGAAATCTCAGAATAGCATTTGTCAGATACTAAAAGTATAATAATATCTATCTTTTTTGATTCAAGAAATTCTGAATAGCATTTGTCCAATGCTAAAAGCATAATATCTATCTTGAAAACAATTAGATGTTGACAAAAACTGTATTTATAAACTAAATGAATTGGTTATCACTAATCTGTCTATTACATATTACATCACATGATCACCTTCTTTTATTCTAGCACATAACTGTTATTAAACAGGCAAAATTCTCCATACAGTAGGCCACAATCCAGAAACCAGTCTGGGGATATTGGATGAGTAGGCACTAGATGGAGATTTTATGCCCAAGCCTTCTGGCATCCATTGATTACTCTGGTTGGCACAGGGTGGCACTACTGTATGGAGAGTTTTGCCTGTTCTATTACATATTATTATGGACTTCAATATTTGAAAAGCTCTTTCTATTATCTTAGCTTAGAATACTTTTTTCCTTGCAATACAATGAATACTTATAAGTTATGAATTTGCAGAAGGATATTTTCAAGCTGCATTTGATATAGTCAATTAGAATCATTCTTAATGCTGAAAAATCTGTTATTTCAACATTGTTATCACCACAGGAACTGTTAATAATATTTGGTGAACAGATAATATTTACTGATATTGTTTTTTGTAGTTGGCATTAATCTCTATATTCAAAAATTATAGAAGCCATTGTCAGAAACTACTTTCTACATCAGAAAATAATATTTCTTCATTTTTTAGATGGTTTCTTCTTAGTTTTCTGAGATATCTACAATGTACAAAAAAAATCCAATCTTTATTTATGGCAGTTGAGAATAGGAACAAACATCTAACTGCTCTTAAATATTTAAAATCATGAATCTGATTGGAATCTCATTTACAGGTATAAACTTATTTAATATGCCCCCCCCCTCCCATTTTCACATGTTATATTGATAGATTCTTTAAATGATGAATGAAAAAAATTATTTCTACCATCAAGATCTTGTGCCATCCATTATATATTCACATTCTTTTACATGATACATTCTTGTGGAATCACAGTACTGTAAGTAATATATCCACCCACCTTTTTATCGATATCAATTAGAGCATGATTTTATTTTGTTTCTAGCCCTGCTCAGGATTTTTCTCTCCTTTTTTAAGGTAGCCATTCCATTAACAATCTAACTAATCGTTTAATTTTTGTTGCTAAAATGAATATCTAACTATTCTTAGATAAAGAATAAAACAGAGATGGCAAGTAAATAAATCCTCTTCATATGACATTTAATAACTATTGTAATGTTGTAATGTTTTTTTTTTTTACCTTTGTCTAGATAGAAAGAGCTATTGGAGAGACTTTTGCTCTTCATCAAGTGATTTTAAAGTATTTTATTACATATTATAAATATAACATGTCCCTTTCCCCAACCTCCAGAAATCACTGTGAAGATGTTGAATAAAATCATTAAAGTTTTGGGAGGGAGACTTTTGGAAATAGTTTTTAGCTGTTGGCTTACTTTGGATGAGAAATATTAGGTTTTAAATCAGTAAAGTCTTTTTCTGACATTCAAATCAAAAACTCTAAAAATCTATATGGTTGAAAGAGCTAATTCTTGTGATAGATCATAATTTAAAAGGACGTTTTTGTTACAATAGCAATAACAATATGAAATTCTGGAAATTCATTATGAAAATACTGTTAAATCTTTTCTAGCAAATAGTTGTATGTACAATTATTTGATTTAACTGTATATAATCCCTTAATTCAATTGAAAAATAGAGTATGGAATGAGTATTTAGTTTTATGGTGTTGGTAACAAAATCATCATAATTTAAATAATGTCATATTAGACAATCTTGAGTCAGAAGTTTGTAATTAATATATTTTTCATTAATTTTAGTTTAGATTAATGTAAATTTAGCTCAATGTGAAGCACATTAATATGAATTTTTCCCATTAATAAATGTAAATTTACTTGCCAATAAGTAAACAAAATATCATATAATTATAAAAATGCAGGACTTTTAAAACCTTTATTTTTCAGAAAACTACATATGTACAGCATTTTGCAATGATGTTGTTCAATTTTAATTGCAAATTTTATATAGTTTTAAAAATATGTTTAAAAAATTATACATCTCAATTATTGTACTAAATTCATTTAATTTTTTCGAAATATGGAAATCCCTAAGTGCAGAACACTAAAGTAAATGACTCATCTGTCTGATGCTAAAAGCAGTACTGTGCAGAAAAAATAATTTTTCTATGTATATCATTTTTAACTATTCTCAACTCATTACAGGATATTTTCTTGACATTATTCCAGTTCTTCCTCTTCATTGCATTAAAGTAAATCTCTTCCGTAATTTATAATATTTAACTTTTTTTAAATTGTTCTGTCAGGATACTTTTTATTTAAAAATCTGCTCATAGCATAAGTAACTCACCATTAATATTTTAGAAATCATTTTTAATGAGAAATTATTTAAATGATAAAAGTAATTCATAATCATGATAAATTATTAATTCATATACTCATTGCTCTAAAAAAAAATATACATATATTTTCTATTTTTAATTTTGTTTAAAGTAAGTCATATAGTTTTATTTATATGTAAAAATGTTTCTTCACAATTTTCATTGGTTTTGGTCCCGGTTGTTGTAATAGCAAAGGCCTTCAAAAAAACATATAGATAAACCATCTTTCACATTAACATATCCAACAATAGTATTAACAATAGAAATCTCATATTTTCTAAGATGAAGCCTTGCTTATGATGATATTCTTGAAATTCTCAGTGCTAAAGGTCCAATATCCTAAATCTAGTACCTTACAACTTTCAGCTTTATGATTTAGGAGAATGGTCAATATATTTTTTCTCCAGTAATTATAATTTCTCTAAAGAACAAGACTTAATATATTAAAATATTATCATATTAGAGTGTAAATTTAATTTCACTAGTAATTAAATGTTGATAATATTGAAGAAATATGTTACTGACTATGAAGATCGTAACATGTAATATTTGTATGTATTTATCTTTCACATTTTAAAGTAAAGCAAATTAAATTTTTAAATCAAATTCAAGCTTATTTTGATTTGTGGTTAGTAATGTGCACAATTAATGAAGGAATTCTCCTAAAATCAGTTCTCTGAATTATATACCCAGTTTACAATTTGGAATTTGATTATTGTGTACAATATTTGTTCTTTTCTTTTTTCACAATGAAGTAATAGAAGTTCTTTTATTGATAATAAATTAGATGTTTTTTTTATGAAAGATTTGAAGTAAAATAAGAGCTGCTATTAGAATGATGAGGAAAAAATGGTGTAAAATGTAGTCAGAAAGGAAAAATGAAGCCAAAGTATATTTTATTGATTTCAAAAACATCATCAAAGTGAACTGAATTATTTTATTAGTTATTGCAAAAAAAGAAAATGATAACTTGAAAAGTTAATTATTAAAAAATTATTTGTCAAATTTGGTGAAAAAGAAAAAATATATATTATTATTTTTTTCTTTAAAAAAAATACTAAACGAAAATAGATGTAGAAGCATTTGAATAAAGTACAACAGAATTGGATTATATTTTAACTAACAAAAAATATGTACTTTAAGATTATAATGTTTTTAATAGATTCAACACTAGAAATGATCATCAATTGGTGAAACATAAAATATGAGTTAATGCAAAACTAAAGAGAGAAAAATTATTAAGAAAAAAAGAATTCACAGTTGATATTTTTAACCTTCAGAAACATTCCAATGAATTTGAATTAGAACTTGTAAATTGTTTTAAAATATTAATAGATTTTGAAAGTTATTCAGATTTGAATGAAATCAATAGGAAGACAACTGACACACTATTAATAACTGCAAGAATAATAGATAGTACAAAAAAGCAATTTGACAATGACTTTTTTTATGGAGACAAGACAGTGTATGAAGAAAAAAAGAAATATAAAAATATACTTTAAAAAATTCTTAAGAAGAATTGAATCTCTGGAGAGTTGTAAAATGGTATGAATAGTATTTAATAACAATATGAAAAAATATAATTGTAAATTAGTAAGGAAAGTTGTAAAAGAAAAGTCTTAAAAGTGTAAAAAAAAATTTGGTATTAGTGAGAAAAATTTTCTGCAATAAAAAGAAATGATGAAACTATTATTAAAAAGAGAGATAACTTCATGAATTCTATAGTAATAAAGAACAAGAAAATAAAGCATTTTCTACTGTTATTATATCTACTGAATTGCCCAATATTTTAAATGAATAAATGATACATACAATAAAATTATGAAGACAGAAAAATTCTTGGCAAAGTTATTTGCCAAATGTTTAATTAATAAATAAGAATGTAATAGTAATATTGATATTTAAATAGTAATTATAGACCTATTATTTTTGTATCAATTTCTTTACAAAATCTTTATAAAAATCATTTATAATTAATCTATGGCAAGCTTTAAATTCTAACCAACCAAAATAATAAAATTGATTTGAAATAGTTTTAGCATAGTAAATCACATCCAAGTATTGAGAGGAAAAAGCAATAAATAAGAGTTGCCATTACGGTTTGGATTTGTATAATATGAAAAGGATTGTTTTACAGTGATGAAAGCATTGGATTATCAAGATATAAACATAGAATATCATATTCTGAAGAATATTTATTAAAATTCAATAGCAATAATTAGATTACATAATGATATTAAGAAGATTAACATTAAGAAGGATGTATGATGGGGTAAATCCATATTTCCAAAATATTTACAGTTTTACAAGGAATTTTTTTTGCAGATTAAAATGGAAATCTGAGAAAGTGAAAGGACATGGAGATTATTTAATTCATCCTCATTTTGTTCATTGTTTTTATATTCTTCAGAGCTTCTGAAATGTTGCAATAACTATTAGATGAAAGTAGATAAATGCTAAAAAGACTAAAATAATGTTCAGTGAATTTTTTCAAAAGAAAATAAAGATTGATAATCAAGAATTGAAATAATTTAACAATTACCAACATCTTGATCAGATTATTAATACAGATGGAAGAATAATGCATGAAATTAATCATAGAATTACATTTGGATAGTGTTTTTGGTAGAAATACTTAATATTAAAAAGTAATATTCCTATGGGTTTGAAATGGAAAGTTCATAATAGATGTGTATTATAAATTGAAAATTTGGACATTTAACAGAAGAACAATACAATGACTTCAGACTACTCAATAAAGTATTGAGAGATGATGGTTAGGAATGACAAAAAGAGATTGAACATGAACTATATGGCTAAGAGAGCAAATAGGATGATCTCATTAAAAAAATTAAGACAAATGTGTCTAGCAGTATACCTTATTGCCTACTTATGAATTGGAATTTATGAATGTTTTAGTAGCTAAGTGCAACTTTTACTGCTAAACATTCATAAATTAGGCCAAGTCAGAGCACTCAGTATGAATTTTAATCATTCAGGGCTGACAATAGGAATACACCAATTAATGTTGGTCAAAGCCAGTCAAATACTGATTTAGTGAGGAAATTTCCACTTTAAGTTGGAATTCAGTGGCTCAATGGCTAATGACCTAAAAAGAGATGTGAGATGAATGAATGAAATAAGGAGGTCTGTTGGTGTGTCATGGAGAAGAGAGTTTAGAGATCAGAGAACCTGGATTAAACTTGGAGAAACCATTCTGCAATGGATTTTTAATTGTTGAAAGTGATGATGATAATTTGGAGAAACCATCCTGTAGTGGATTTTAATGATTTTATGTGATGATGATGCTGATTGAATATACAAATTGTTTTTATAGAACAGATAATACACATAAGGAGAATTGTGAGACATGATTGATATTTTTCTCCATATTTATTTGATTAATATCTAAATGAATGTTACTTTAGTAAGGACAGAATGATGATGGTGTAGCAGTACTTGTGAATTTCAAGAATAAACTTATTAAATGTTAATTAGAATTGATGACATTTGAAAAATTTTGAGATGAAAATAAGTGCATCAGAATCTAAACTAATTAATTATCATTGGAATTATTTTAACTTAGTGTCAGCATTGCTTGGGAATTTATATGAAGTTTGGATACCAGAAACAGAGTTGATATGATGACTTTATACTTCAGAATCTGCATTAAACCATGCCTGGAACCTTAGCAGTGATAGTGTTATGCCTAATCATAGATTGTTTAATTGAATGAAACTGTTAGATTCAACCTGTCACTTTGCTGCTCAAATATCCCTTAACTTCCTCAACAACTGATCCTACAATGTATAAGTGTAATGATAAAAGATTAAAAGAAGCTATTATGTAGAAGTTATAGTGTGAATTGATGCTTTTTCAAATTTAAGGAATTGATTAATTTAATATAAATGAAGCTGCAAAAGTATTAGGTTAAAACTCACATTGGCTTTTAATAAGAATAGTAGGCAGTTTTATGCTGCAATAAAAATAGACTGTGAAATTGCTTATAAAATATTTTGTTTGGAGAGTGATTTTATAAGGAGTAGATGATTAGAGAAGATTGAAAACTTGAAAAGATATGAAAGATATGATTGACACTATTAATGTGTTGGTAAAAAGCAAACTAAAAAGAGATTTCTTAGAGGAATTGTGAATGGAATTTGATTGTGCTTAGAGACAGAAGAATTGTAGGTATGATAGACGTGTGGATGGTAAGAGGATAAGAATTGTTTGTAAAGATATGAATAGTTATACAAATTTGAAGAATAGATCAATGGAAAGATTTTACTGGATTGATATGCAGGATCTGCATTTTGACAAATAAACCACTAATCTGTTAGCTTAGTTATTGTTGACTTTTTTGCAGGTATATTAATGTAGAATTTCAATCAGTAACGAAGTGTTTTTCTCTTAAGAAAATGAGTTTTTACTCTTAGCTAGTTATTCTATTACTGAACCACCTGTTTGCCATTATGATTATCAAGTTCTAGTACATAAATGAATAAAAATAAATAATATTTTTTATTGATTTAAATCACTTCCTAACATTTGTTTTGTTGCAAATAGTAACATTTATTATTTTATGACATGCATTGAATTTATAAATTATTTATGTTACCATTTTTTCCCCAAAACAGTATATCTATGTGATAATATATTGGATTATTTTCATCATCTTTCATTAAACGTTGAATGTCTGCAAAATTTTACATATTTAAACTTTTCAATACACAAATATATATATTTTTTGCCCCCAAAAAGCCATTCTATAATTTTTATTATTAATTTATTCTGAACTTTATAAGCAACGAGAGCATAAATCACTAAGAATTAACATTATTTCCATCTTTTTGGCCCGAGTCCAAATAAACGGTATCTGTTGAATGCAATTTCTTAATTTCATTTGATTCAACTTTCACAAATCACATTTACTATTAACATGAAGTAATTAATAATCTTTTTTTTTTTAATTTTGTAATTTGAATGCTGCTGTATTTTTTTTTTTCATAATGATAATTATAAAAGATGATAGGATCAGTTGTTACAGCAGCCTACTCATGACTCAGCAAAGACTCTATCCATTTTAAATTTCCTGGCTAAGATAATTTTTTTTTTATATCAAATGTTGAATATTAAAATCTAATTAATTTCAGATTAACATCTGCCTTAGTATTTAAATATACATTATTTTGGCTTACTTTAATAGGAGAATAAATTGGTTACCTATTTTAATCCCAGGAGAGCAATTACTTTTATTATTCAAAATGTTCATTCTAATGTTTTCCGAGTGTCTAAATTAGAAATTAATTAAAAAGAGCGTACAGTATTTATAATAATAATAAAAAGTTTAACTGAACGTTTTCTTTTTTGTTATTATCTTGGGATGAAACTCTTTTATTTGTTTTTTTGACTATGATAATTAGCCTAATTAATTAAAACCAGCCGATTTTGGATATGATCAACATGCGCGAGAAACATTTGGCAATTGGCATTATTTACTAAAAATGTATATATTTATTATGTATGTTAAACATACTCTAAAGATGTTATTTGTATAATGAGATCGAAATTTGGGAAATAAATATATTGAATAAAACTTTGTAAACCAAGTTCAAACTCTTTTTTTTTTTAAAAAAAAATAAAAAATATATTGTTCCATTTTTTATGAATCTTTTTTTTTTTTTCATTTCAATATATACGTTTAATATACAACCAACAGAAAATTGAGTTTCAGTGTTTAATAATAGAAACAATAAGTTCACTTGCGGAAAATAATATTTATGGCTAACATATATGAGCGATATGCTGATTGTGAAATAAGTGTTGTTACGTAATTACGTGTACAAGAATTTTAAATTATAATAACGGTAAATAATAAATAATGATAATATAGACATTTAAACAGAAATATTTTTGATTACGTTGTAATCTTTATCAAATGAGTGTTGTGCAGGCAAAAAATAGGTTTCATGATTTTCCAAGAACTATGTAGATCATCATTTACGGATTGTTTATTTATTATACGATTTTTAAATTGGTTTATAAGAATTGCCTTTTTATTTGTTCTCTTTCTAATATGTCTTTGTTTTTTTTGTTTTTTTAAGTGTCATAGCATCGGCCGGGACGCGAACCCGCAACCCGGGCAACTGCCTGCAAGTGCAAGGCAGTCGCGCTGACCTCTCGACCACCAATGCAAGACATAGTCTGAATTAAAGGTAAAATTAAAGTTATAAGATTTTTCATAATAAAAGGAAATAGAAGCAGTATTAGACTGATATTGAATTATTCTAATACTACTTCTTTGATCTTGAAGCGTCTTGCATTTTTTAATTTACCTTTAAATCTGGTCGCACAAGAATATTGCACTAAGAAATACATAATCAGGAAAAATAATAATAAAGAAATGCGTCTTATTAATCAATTTAAAGTTTGTATAATAGACAAGTTCCTATTAGTGATCTTATAATTATTGCAAAGTCATGTTTCCTTTGCTTTTTGCCAGTCAATTTACAGGCACATTACACAGGCTCTTATGGTATATTAATAGTACATTCGTCTTTCAAGCCTATAACCTAGATTGTAAGTATTCAAGGTAAAACATTAAAAAATTTTCAGATTTAATTGAACTTAGGATTTTCATTTCAGGTAGCTATCTTGTAGGCAATTCATCTAATCAAATGTTAAACTGTAAATGTATGTTTAGGCATTCTTAATTATAAAACATTAAAACTACTGAGCACTTTGCAAGCTTGTTACTAACTTCGTTTTCAGTGCCATTTTATGAGGATCTGTTGGAAAGTCTATATCTACAATAATCTATTTAAATATTGTTTTACTTTTTTGATATATATTGTAAGGTTTATCAAATCATATGAAAGATATGGTATAATTTATAGATAAAAACATTTCAGATATATGTTCAACATTCACTTCATGATGACATCTTTACATTAATTTAAATTAAATACAGTATATCATTTGATATGAATTCGTTATTGCAGATAAGTTTACATTTACACATCATGGAGGTGCAAATATTTTTTGAAATACAACCAGTGCTGCTCTTTTAAAAATTTAACATATGTGGTTTGAACACAAAATTGGTTACTCTTCTGTCAATGACATTTAGCTGAGAGGATTTTAAATTTAACTTCTGAAGAAAGATAAATTTGTTTATCACAATAAGTTGGATATATGGTAATGAAAAAAATGATTCATAAAAAATAAAACAAGATTTAGAAACAAAAGTGTGTGAAGTTTATTTTTTTTATGTTAATTTCCCACACTTTGACTTCTTTATACATTGAAAACATGACAAAAGTAGATTGTGAGGAGCTCATAATTGTAAAAAGAGCAACATTGAATGCTGACTAAATATATTCATGAGATTGCAATTAGTGAACATTGATATGTGCCATATTTTGTTAAGATTGGCACTAGATTGATAATTTAACCTATTTATATAAAAATGTTATACAACTTCTCGTTATTTTGTTTTCTATATATTCAGAATGAACTGATTGTTTTATAAAAGTTTGTTAATATAGTGTCATTGTAAAATAGTTCAAATAGAAAATAAAAACTAAATTCTTACATGTAAGTGAATGTATATTTAGGGTGTCCCAATCATACAATAACTGGATCTCCAAGCTGACTGTATTTTCATTTCTGAATCAACATGTGTGGTGTACAATGATAGTTTAGTTATTCACCGTAAAAATTTTAAGATATTAGTATGCCTAGGTCATGAGTCACAATATGAAATATGGTGGTGGGTTTCATACCTTTATCAATTATTTTCAGTTCTCTTTCTGCTATCAAGAAATCTTGCCAATAACTTGAAAACTTCTTGTGACTCTTGCCTTTACAGCCACCATAGTTTAAATCATTTCAAATGTTTCAATAGCAGTTTTTCCCAATTTAAAATGAAATTTAGTGCTATCATGTTGTTCATTTGTGGATTAAGGCAGTAGTCGGCAACTTACTTACCCTAAAATGCCAGATAATTCTTTTTTTTTACATATTGGTCATTCTGCATGCTATTTGAAATTGAACTAGTAAAACTATAATAAGAAAAAAATTATTTGATTATAATAATATGCACTATATAAAAGTATCATAAAAAATTATAATATTTAAACATTAGTGATTCCTTGAGACTCAAGTTTTGAAGATAAAACTTCTGTATCAAGGTCATAATTTGAAGTTTTAACTTTACACACATTATCAAATTTTCTTCAATTAAAGAATTTCTATAACAGTTAATAATATATTTCATCATTGAGAATATTGCTCACAGTAATATGTTGCATTGAAAACAGTTAAAAGAGTAAATGTGTTTTTTTTTCATATATGAAAATCTATGATGAAGTTCATTCCACGTTTTAGTAATTCTATCAATATAATTATTTTGTTTCTTCATAATCTCACCTCTGGCATTTTTACATTTCAATTTTGAAATTTCAGAATTGTTAAATTCTATTAATTCTAAATCCAAATACTCATTGTTCAAAAATTTAAAATAATTTTTTTTTCAATTTTATAACAGTATTTAATGTCAAACTGCAAAACATATTTAAACATGGGTGTTTTTTGAAAAGCATCAAATCTGTGTGTGAAATATTTTTCCAAAATTCATATGTAATCCATAATTTCAAAGTCATTATGTAAAAATCATGAACTTTTTTACTTGGGGAAAATATAGAAAATGTTTAAATTCAATGTTTTTCTTAAAAATCACAGTTTTTCCAACAAAAAGGCCAGTGTTCATATAATTGTAATATAATTTGCTTTTTGCCTTGAAGTTTATTTGAAAATGTAAATGGTCTGTAGTGAATGCTAAAATCATCAAGTTTAAAATGTACATATCGTTACTTAAGTCAGGATAATCTTCACCTATTTCTCTTAAAAATATTTTTCTTTTAATAAAAGATTGACAAATCTGTTAATGATTTTTTTTCCTACTTAACCAATATATATTTATTTATAATGAAAACTTTTACATATAATCAATCATTAAACAAGGTCTAGCGCTTCTCATTCTTGAGAGCTGTAATTATGAATAAGACAGTCAATGAAGGCCAGAGTATATTAGTCCAAGAGTGCAGTGTTCAAGTATGACCATGTGTCTTTGATCTTTTTTTTTTATGAATAACCTGTCAATGCTTTCATCAAAAGATAAACTAAAAACATCACATTGCCCCAAATCATTTTCATATTGTTGATTTATATCTTCATTCATGGAATTTATTTTTTGTTGAATGGTTCAAGCAGATAAAGGATATCTTTTTTAATTTTTATTTTAAAAACTGCTAAGAAGATATTCAGACATTTGTAAAAAAAAGTTTCTTTTAAGAACTCTCCATGTAAAGTTTTACTTTTTTAGCAAGTCACTATGAAGTTTAAAAACTTGATTTGTTGACTTCATGATTTATTTTTATCAAATTTTGTAATGAGTTCTTTTTTTTTTTTTTTTCACATTCATAGTCCTTTTTTAATTATTATTTTCTTTCACTTGCATTCAAATTAGATACCTGTTTTTATTTTTTTATATTGAAATGTCTTGCAATACTTGAAGTACATGCTACAGTTTTTTCTAACACTAACAACATGTCATGTTTTTTTTCTTGTCTTATGCAACTACAATTTATTTTCCACTCTTCTTCAACTAGTCAATTTTTTTTTTTTTATTATTTTCACATTTTCAGGATCGAAAAAAGAATATTTGTATAAATAAAGCTTTTAAAATATATGTTTTATTTAATTTTAACTTTTTCTTAAAATTAATTTAACAAAATAAGGATACATAAAGATTTACCTTCAAAGTAGAAGCTTTAATTTATGTTAAAATTAATTTAATTATAGTATAAACAAAAACCAAATTCTTACTGAAACGAGTGATCATCACAGCACAAAACTGACTGAAGACTATTGCAGCAGTACATGATATCTTTGAACAGTTTATTTTGAACTTGACTTGCCTGATTAAAGCCAAATAAATGTGACTACAGGGTTATAGAGCTCATAACTCTCACTATATGCTATTGTCTCTACAGTAGTCCCTCAGTTCAGAGAAAAAATTATGCTTAAAGAAAAATTTTCATATTTGTAAATAAGATTTTATGCCAAAAGAACTGAACAATTTTATTAATTGCCCTTCAACTGCTGAGTTAAAGTACAAATAACTCATATTTAGTCATTATTCATGGTCCAGACATTTTAGCACTTAAAATTTTTTGTGGTAAGTAGCTAAACTATAATCACTACATAACACATGTATTGACTTGGAGATGTTGTTACAGGCAGCTTGGAGAGAAATAGAGAAGGTGGCAGAAGGGATCAGTTATCAATCACTTTTTCATTGTGATACACTATGTATTATATGTTCACATATTTATAAATCTAAAAATAAATGAAATTTACTTATTTAAATTTTTAGTTATAATGCAAATGTTCAAACCACAGGAGCTGTCTTCAGATTGATGCTTCCCCAAACAATCATATGAGATGTACTTCTCAGGCATGATTTAACCAGCTGCTTAATTTTTTTGACTGCTCAAAACTTGCATTATTGTGGTATAATAAATCTTTAACAAACATTGTACATTTATTTGAGATTCAAGTGATGATTCTGTTTGATCTGATCAAGTATCCATTGTTTTATTTTTTTTGCAATCCTTTCATGGTTTAATGCAATAGGAGAATATCAGGCTCCATTACAATTCTGATATTTCTGGAGCTTAAACTTCCTATTAACTCCCAAGCAATAAAATCACTCAATTGTTTTGTTATCCTGCATTGTTTGGTGAAGTGGTAGAATGCTGGCTGTGGAACTTAAGGTCCTTGGATCATATCTAGTTTTCTCACTTTCAGTGATCAAACTTACTTATAAACTCTCAAATAGTGAAGCCATTCTATTTTTTTTTTAAATTCTATTTTGCTATCTATTTTCAAACTCTTTGCAGTGTGGCAATTGTTAAACATCAATGTTTTCTCAAATGAAGAATAAATATTGCTCAGTTCTCCTAAATAACATGTTTGTTTATTTTTAAAGAAAGAAATAATAATGTAAATTAACACTAAATGTTTATGGAATTTTGTGAATTAAGAAGTGCATCATGGATAGCATAAAATTCTTTATAAGTACCTCGACAACAATTAAACCCATACAAACCTTATATAATCAATTATTTAAGCCTGTGTTCTTTAACTTTTTCTAATAGTGGCATCCACAATTTGTAACTTTTTTTAAGTAGTCATCATTATCATCATTTTTAATCATTATTGATCCACCACAGGATGAAGGTCTCTCCAAGTTCAATCCATCTTCTCTAATTCTCCAGATCATCTCGGCATACTTCCTTATTTCATCCATCCATCTCACATGTGGTCTCTTTAGGTTTTACAATCTCTTGGAATTCAGTTTCAGATTTCAACTGTCTATCTATTATCTCTTCTAGAAATATGTCCAGCCCAACTCCACTTCAGTCTTTTAATTCTTTGAATGATATCAGTAATACCTGTTTATTTTCTCACTCATGTATTTCATTTTTGATCTCTCCTTATTACTCCTAACATGGACGTCTTCATGCTTCATTAAGTGTCTGAAATCTCTCTATTCCTCTTCTGTTAAGAGTTTAAGTCTTAGATTTATATGTAAGAACTGATAAAAAAAACATTTATTAAAAACCAGTATTCTTGCTTATATATTTTACATTGGCCAAATATTGTAGAAGCTTATTAAATGTCCAGGTAGTTTGGAGGTGTATACCAACATATTAATTATCTTACTGTTTTAGTGCATAAACAGCAAATTTTATATTTTATTCATTTTAATAAATGATTAAATAGATATATATTTAATCTTATTAAGTTTAAAAATTAGTTGAAACACTTAAAAATTAATAAATATTTGTAAAAACGAACATAAAATTAATCTTTTAACAATATAACTGCAGAATTACATAATATTATTTTTGAATAAGAAAAATTGATATTGAATTCAATCTATTTGAAAATATTGTTAGAAATATATTTTATTTAGAAAATAATTTGACTTTCCTTTTTTTCTCCCACAAATATATATATATTTAGAAAAATGAAAAATTTGTGACATCATAATTTTAAATCTTGTTCATTGCTAATGGCTCTATTTTTATTTTCTGTTATAATATTTTTAAAAATAATTATACATTCATAAATAAAATTATAGCATGATGACTTTACTATTCCTTTTCCAAGAGTTGGTAATATTTTGTAAACTTACTAAAATTTAAGAAATTTGAAAGTTATTGTAAATATAAGTCTTAAAATGATCGTTTTTTTTTTTTTCAGTTTAAAATTAACATTTTAAAAGTAAAAAACTGTTCCTTCGTGGAACATTATCAGAACTAGAATAACTAAAGCACCTTTAGAAAATTTACTTGATTCATTTAATTCTGGTGTTATATCTTCAGAAAACTAAAATTGTTTGATTAATTAACAAAAAGCATTATAATGTTATGCATTGTTATATTTTTCTCTTATAGTGCCCTGATTGAAATCACTGGTCTAAATAATTTTTAGAATATTTTTTTTTTAATTTAATCTAATTTGCTATAGCGTTATTGAGCAATCTTTTAACTAAAATATTAAATATGGAGGAAGTCTGTGAAGTAATCATTTTTTTAATAAAGTTTCAAAACAGATTGATTTGACAATAATTTGAGGGTAGCCTGATAATTATTTTAATTAAACAGAACTAATAACTGACAATTTATTTATTTGTTTGTTTTTGAAAAATCACTCAAGCCATTGCTATATATATAGAATTTTTTTTTACAAATTTATTGAAAATATCAATTTTTTTTTTTTTTAATGATATTGCAGTTTCACTTGTTTGAAATATTAATACTGGAACTTGGGTACAGTAAACTGTAGAGAAAATTACATACCGTATTTCCATGGGTAATTCATTTATCAAAGCTCTTTTTTTTTTAATTGTAAGATCTCCTGCCCATTTTTAAAAAAATAATCCATAGTGAAAACTGTTGAACAAATTTTCTTTAATTTAGATGAAAATGCTAAAGATGCAAGATAGTTAAAATGAAATACTGTTTTATTATTTCTATTATTATTAAATTTTTTTTGAATGTAAAATAACATTAATAAACAAATTCAAAAAAAATGGAATTTTATAGCATTAGCACATGTTGTTTCAATATTTATAGCAAGCATACCATTGATGATCCAATGGTATCATGTGGATTATTGTAGCCAATCACTTACTATTCCAATCTTCTTGTAAGCATAAAATTTAACATATATATATTCTGAAATTATTTTATTTGTAAATTTCAATATTTTATTCTGAAATGTTTCTTTTATAAACTTCATATAAATAGCTTTGATTAAAAAAAAGTACATTGAATGAAATTTTATTTATGTATGTTTAATTTCGAAATTTCATTTCATTTTGTAATGTTTAGTTTGTAAAATAAAAAAATATATATTATCTATTGTAGTTGCTTAACTAAGCAATAGTATTTTGTTATTGCAAATATGTATTTATAGACAGAAAATATTTGTTCTTTGAAAATATTAGTGTATCTGTTGTTTATGTGTGTATATATTATACATATAAATAGTATATTAACAATTACAAAGATTAATCATCGTTTATAAATTGAAAACAAAAGTTATTTCATTTCTAAAACAGCTATCTACTAAAAATTAATGATAATTTTATAAATAAGTAGTCAATTATTATTGGATCTTGTTATCTATTTTCATTATACTTTTGTTGTCTGTACATATATTTGAGCTGGTAGATCTCTCCATTCAGAAATAAAGGGTTTTTTTTTACATTAAGCAGTTGAGCATTAATACTGAAATGTTTAGTTTTAACTTTGAAGGTGATAACGATCTTAAATGATAAAAGACTTCTTTATTATGTAGCACAGGGGTCCCCAACCCTATGCTTGCAGGCGCCATGGCGCCCACAGACCATTTTATGTGCGCCCACCATTATCCGAACACAACTAAAAATTATTTATCTGATACAAATAAATTTAATTTTTAAAATTTCTTATAAATTATTGTATTATATTGTAATCAAATTATAGGGCATACTATACTTTTACAGCATAAAAATATAAACGTTAATTATATGTTAAAATTTTATTTTTGAAATAAATATTTTTTTGTACATTATGTGTATTATTAACAATATCCAACTATAAATTAACATTTAAAAAATAAATGGTGCCCGCCCCATAACATTGAAAAAATAAATAGTGCCCGCCACCTGGCTGGTATTATAGAATGTGCTCTTAAGTGCAAAAAGGTTGGGGACCCCTGATGTAGCATAACTCTAACAACAGAACTAATTAGAGTTGAGTTTTATTATACCAAATAAAGCATTATGGTTATGCATGATCTATGTTTAGAACAGCATTCCATTTTATTTATTCTACTCCAGAACCATATTGTTGACTTCAATTCATCAGTAGATACTATCCAATAGTGTCTTTAGTATCTTTCTTTAGTATGTTTCTTTTAGAAGGCATTGTCATATTGTGTCTATTGTTTAAATTAAACTTACAGTAAATGTCTACAGTTATGATGTAATTCTAAGTATGGGAAGTTAGAATAAATTTAGATTAAAGAAGGTTTCAAAACACTTGGTAAATAACATCAAACATAAATAAATACAATCTCCATCAAAAGACAGAGAGTATATATTAATATTCATCTATCATTATAATTAAGTGCACTTGAGAATATTGGGACAGTAATATTAAGGACACTTCACTACTATTTGAAAAACATATCAATACTCACAGATTATGTTTGAAAAAGATAAGCTTGAAAGGTTTTATAAAGCCTTAAGTATTATAGAACACTTTCAGATTTTTAAAAATAGTCAAGTGAAAATCACTGAAAAATGAGAATATTGCATAATGTTGAACAATTATTTTTTAAAAGAAATTACTACAATCATTTCCTAAAAGGGAATCACTATAGTCATCATGTTTTGCTCATTGTCACTACTAAGATAAATTTATGCATTAAGTTACAAATGTTTTTTATTAATATAATCAGTTGTTTCCTGGATATTTGGTTCAGTTGATCACAAATTTCTGAGTGATCAAAGAGGAATTGATACTTAAACACTACTCAATCTCATGAGTAATTAATTATATGAAATTAAATCATGTAAATTGAGTGTGAACAGATAAAATAATGCATTTAAACTTTAATGGAGTTAAGTACTTTTCCCTTAAACTATGAATAAATAACTGGTGATAAAAGATCGTATTTTCATCTGGCTAATATATTGAATTCACTTTGAATTTACAACAGTGTTTGTAAAAAAGTAAGCTTAGAAATGTCAAAAGTTTAAAGAATTAATGAATCTATTCTATTTTTGATGATTTCTCTATAGGATGTTATTTTTTATAACCTAAGGGGAAAGTGGTTTATTCCAATAATTACATATACCTTGAGCTATGCTACTTTGATGATTATATATGTAGTAATGTATATATGATGGATTAATAAGAATCTTGAGGCATGATTAGCACAACTGCCAACCATGATCATGATCTGAGGTTTGCAGTTATGGTAAAGTTTGAAGATTTTTCAATGTTCGGAATAGGTTTAGGATTATTTTTAAATAAACCATTTGGCTAACCCTATTTAGTAAATGGATGTCTATCTATATTTAGGGGTAAATAAGATGGAAGACACTGAAATTTTTACAATCTAGTATTTGGTAAGCATAATAATTTTATTTTACTGTTCTTCTTTGGGTTCTGCCAATGAGGCTACTACTTTTGATTTGGCTATTTATAAATACCTATTTCCATGATTGTTTAATTTTGGGTAATGTGATCAGACTTCCTTCTTATCCATCACTGCATTAGGGTAACTATTGATGAGATTTTTTAAGGGATCACTCTTGTATGGTACGGAATCATTCATTGATAGTTTCAACTTGTTAATAATGGTTCTGCTTGATGATTCAACAAGTGCATTTAAATAAACAACTTTCTGTTCTGTAGACTTAATTCTTGAGAAAGAATTCTATATTTATTTTAATGACAATATGTAACTATGTGATGGTTTTGTAAATATCTTAACGGCATGAAGGCTCTTTAAACTTTACAATGTAGTCTCAAAATTGAATTACTAGAACAGTTTTAACAATCTCAGATCAACACTTCTGATGATCAATTGTTATCATTAAGTAATAGTACTCTATTTTCTTGTTTTTAAAAACAAATGCATATATATGTATATATATTAACCTGAGATATGTACCGGAAAAAAAACTAGAGTTTCCAAATCTTTTAATCCATAGTTATGATCCATGCCAATGAGTATTTAATAACAAAGATTTTTATTATATATATATATATACAGTACATTCAGGTGAAAAGATGACTGATCCTTTCTTCAATCTTTTTGCAGTATCATCTCATTATATAGTGACAGTGTTTAGCTATTCACAAAAAAAAAAAAAAAATTTAAAGTGATATCATGTATGGATCACAAGTTGTTATATAAAATGTTACAATGTTTTACAGTTTTGCAGATCATCTTTTTGTGCCATCACAAAATCTTGAAAACTACTTTAAAATGTTCTTACAACTCATAGATTTACTGCCATAGTTCAATTTGAATCATTTTAATGTTGCCAAATTTAAAACAAAATTTAATGTTAGCATATTGTTCCATTGTGGGTTAAGAGTATAAAACACACTGTCACATTTCATGTCATAACTCATGATTCAGTCATGTTAGCACTTTAAAGTTATTGTGAATAGCTAAATTATGTCACCACTGTAACACATGCATTGATTCATAGAACTGAAAACATCTTTCTGAGAGAACCACTCATCTTTTCACTAGACATACTGTGTACATAGTTTAAAAACTAGTTGAATTAGCTGATTCTCAGCTGTATGATATTATAGTCTTTGATGTTAATCCACTTTTGGCTTTTTTTTCACTCTTGAGTTTATGTATAATGCTGTTTTGTTAGATATGCATTCATGAGTGGTAGAAATTGAAACTAAAATAAATATTGATTTATTCGTTCAAAAAAAAAAAAGATGTCAGTATG
Organism: Epiperipatus broadwayi; assembly: GCA_028023455.1. NCBI lineage: Eukaryota > Metazoa > Onychophora > Udeonychophora > Euonychophora > Peripatidae > Epiperipatus > Epiperipatus broadwayi. The sequence goes on from JAQFVV010000013.1 coordinate 1,524,753, forward strand.
AGCTAACAATACCTCTGATTGGTAGGTTTTTCAAGAGAGCAGTTGCAGGGCTACATGTAAGCTCTTCTTCTATTATTAGCAATGAGCAAAAAAATGGTACATTTTCCCATTTTGTTTTTAAAAAGATAAAGTTAAGAAATTTGTAGTAATGGTTAAAAGTGAATCTATGATAGATATTATGCTGGCAAATACCCTATTGCAGAACTTTTGTCATATTTTAGTGATTATAAATGCAATTTAAAAGATAATTTCATAGTTTTATGATAATTTAACAATACTTTGCCCTAATTTTAGAAACTAAGTTCATTATCCAAAATTTCATTAATATTTTTTTTACCAGCCTTGTAATAATTGTCCAAATAAAAAACGTTAATAGGTCTCATAATGTATTTCACAATGGGATTTTTTTTATATTTACAAAATTCAAGTATGATGTTTTATAATATTTTTTGTTTGCAAATTTATATAGACTAAAGATTTAAATATTAAAATAAAATGTTGAACTAAAGAATAATGCAAAGAATATTGAATATGGAAGAGTTAAGTATTAATTTATTATTCATTAGATAAAATTTAAATACTTAAATATTGTTTTTTAAACATGTATTAATGCACATTTACAAAATATAAAGTATATTAAATGAACAATAACTGATTTTCTAACAAAGATATTTTATGATGAATTTGGATATAATTTTAATGTGAGAGACAAATCTTGTTTATATTAGATAGATTATCTCAAAATCTCTTTAATAAAGCATTAATAGTTTTTATTGGTTGAAGAGAGAATACAACTGAGAGCTATGATTAGCTGAGGTACTAAAGTTTTAAAATTTGGTGCAAGATGTCATTGCAACATATCAAATAAACATATTAAAGGATTATCATGTGTTATATGTAGGCATGTTTGTGTTTCCCATATTGATTTGTGTAGTCACTTTATAAAATTCATCTTTTAATCTCCTATTTTGTGACTTTCTCTGTTTGTATATATTTTTGTCTTCCGAAATGAAAATGGCTGTGCTTGTTTATGAATGTTTGCTAATGCTGCTGATGCTGAAATCTGAAAATGTTGGAAAGACCTTGAAAATCCTCTGCATATATGGAGTGTGCTAAAGAAGATGACATTGACTCTGAAAAAGTTTGATAAAATTACTAATAAAAAATTGATGTATTTTATTTTTTTGTTTGATGCTGACATGATCAATCACATAGGCTGTGCATTTAGATAATTTTATCTGATTACTAGTGAATTTTTGCTATATGATTAGTTAGTTATTCATGGGGTTATGTGATGTTTAAATACTCAAGTGACAGGATAAGTACAACCCATACATTGAATTAAATGGACATTTTTTTTATTTTCCTCAATTAGGAATCAATCCCAGAATCTTTAGCTCTTGAGCCAATCATTCTTTCAATGAGCTGAATACCTAGGGCAATTATCATTTATTTCAACAATTTTATTATGTGCTGCACATATTTAAGCATTAAAGAAAGCTAGTTTGACTTGGGTTTTGATTTGGAAATTTTTTCTAGAGTGTTTTGTGAATATGTGTGTGTGTGTGTGTGTAATCATCTGCATGCATAACACAGATTCAGTATGTGTATATTAATCAAGTGTATAAACATTTTCTGTCCATTAATTGTAAATTAAAATATTTTATTTACTCTACAAAATTCAAGTAATTAAAATGAGTTTCGTTATACTTATTTGCAGTCTTTTTTTTTCTTTTCTTTATTTTAGTCTGTGATTTTTGATGAGATTAGTTTGGCTGATCTAAGTGTGGCTGAGTGCAGCACTAAAAACGTCAATAACAGCTTTCAGGTAAGTTTTCCTTAATAGCATTCATATTATATTCTGATTTCTGAACTATTGATTATTTTTACTGCTGTGACTTGGGTATTATTGTCAAACAGTATCTTTATATACTGACATTTGGTTTATTTTATTGAAAATGTTGTGGAACATATAAACATTCAGATCTTTTCTCTGCCAGTAATGGAAGAAAAATCTTCAATAATTTTTGATTTGATTATCAGCTTGAGAAACATTTTATGTAGAAAAGCGGACATGGATATTATTTGCAGTGTGAATTCCAATGTGTTGCAATTACAAAGTTAAAAGATAGGATATAACTATTTAAAAATTAAATTATGGTTATATAAGGCAATTATTCTTCCAAATTTACTGTATGATGTGAGATATGGATCCTAATTGATGTAACGTAGCATATAAGAATTTTGGAAAAAATAGCAAAAAAGACTGATCTATATGTTCTTCAATTTGATGATTGTGATAATATTAAAGACAATTATAAAGAATGATTTTCATTGGATTAAATGTGAAGTGAACGAAGTCATAGAATTTCTTGTAAAAAAAAGTATTTATGGAAACTTGAGTACAATTTCTTCAGGAAAGATAAGTCTTTTTTTTTACATTACAGTGATTATCTTAGGAGCTATTTTTAAAGAATTTGACTGATTTTATCGGGAAGATTTGATACAAAAAAAAATTACAATTAGATGATGTCTTGATGTCTTTCAAAAAAAAAAGTTTGCTGTGGAAGAGATTTTAAGGCATTATTGCAAAATGTAAAATCAGTAGCCTAAAGGTTAGTGTATGATATAAATGGATTGATTTATATACTTATCATAAAAAAAATTAAAATTTTTTTGTCATTCTGGTTTTATGATATGATTACTGTACACACATATTTATAACTTAATGGTGATGATGAAATACTTCATCTTTTAATAAAAGAAAATCATTTTTATGTTGAACTCATGATAATCTGCAAAATAAAATATTAGATCAATTAACTTTAATTTTATTTAAAACTGACAATGATTCTTTAAATTTGTATAAATTGTGAAGTTTGAATCAGTAAATATTTCACAATTGGGGTGGGGGTGGGGGTCAGTTTTAAAAAAATATTTTAAATGAAAATATTTCTAATTCATTTTTGAATATTTTTACATTTAAGTTATCCTGTACAAAGCAATATTATTATTCTTTTTAAATTAAATATCCTATTTTTAAAAAGGTATCTATGTAATGATATATACTTATAAATAAAGAATAGTATATGTAAATTATTTTTTAAATAATGCTATTAATTTGGGTTTTTTAAAAACTATTTCTGTCATACCAACAAAATTAAATTTTTTTCAAGAAGATCCAGATGGTTTGGGTTTTTTTTTTTTATTTGAAGAAGCAACCATATGGAAATTAATTATGCAAGTTCCTTTATAATAAACTTTTAAGTATCAAGTATTTAACACTAATATTAATGGGGAAAATAATAATAAGACTTCCTGCTCCATAAGAATATTTATAATAATACTATCTTTTTTATGTATTTTGATAATTAACAATTTGAAAGCTAACATTATTTCATTATTAATAAACACAGATTATTTTTTATTTCCTTAGACTTATATATATGAGTATTCTGTATGTATATTAAATTTTCTGTTCAACAGCAGATAAAATAAGCATTTAGATACTGTGGATAAATGACAACACTTTGATTATTGTCAATTGTAATTTATTATTACTTTTATCTTTACAAAAACATATATATATATTTCTCATAATGCAATTTTATAGTCCTCTGTTTAATTTACAACTAATTAGCATCTTTTTTAGATACAAAAAAATAATTGTATTACTGGCCTTTTGAAACTGTATAAATTAAATAAAGCATTGTGAAAAATACAAGTTTCATAATGCTTTACTTAATTTATGAGTTTCACAAGTAATCAGTTTTCTTCAGATCTTAAAAAACAATAGCATTATTAGCTAGTTGAAACTATCACAAACTAAATAAAACATTGTAAAAGATGTATGTGATACACAAAAACAGTATCTGTATAATATGTGTATGTGTTAAATGTTACTGTACATTACAGTAAACAATATGTATTGTAATCAAAGATTATCAATAGAATGAGGGCTATTAATCCAATGTATGCAAAGAGGGGGTGAGACTTGAAACAAAATATAGCAGATATTTAAGCTCAACTGTTTGATTTATATGAATAGACACTTGGGTATTATAATATATAGGTTTTAAAAGTGCAAATTTGGCGAAATTTGGAAAAGTTATGTTAGAGGTATATGGTTAAAAAAATAAGAGGGTATTATGTTGTCATCTTAAAACAATATAATATCATACTCATTATTGTAAATAAGAAGAAAAAAAATAGAAAAAATAATTATCAAAGAAAGTAAAAGAGAGGAAATTATTTGTGGAATAAATTATGAAACAAAAGATTAATTGGATTGGTTATCTAATTTGGAAGTAAAAAGACCAAAAGAGAAATAGAATAAGAAGAAATGAATATGAATGTTTGAAGAATAAAGAATATCAGCTTGATCAGAATCATATGGGATCATAAGTAGAACTTGCATTTTAGCATTGCTGTTGTAAATTATATGGTTATATAAATGTATTACTATTTTTTGTAGAATAAGAACAAAAAATTATGGCCATACATACAATAATAAATATTAATTTAAATCATATACATCTAATATGTCACCAATCTAAGCATGCATGAGTTAAATTTTGATACCAATATATTTTACTAGTTCATGCCATGTAGCTTTACAGGTTTATTGGCATGAATTCAAATTCATAGATTGTTTGAATAAGTAATGTATTACTTTTTATAGCAAGATAAGAGTAAAAATTGATTCTGATTATAGAAGATGCAAGTTTATTAAGACCAGTTAGCTAAAAATTGAATCTTTTGCATTATTATTTTAAATCTATGATTTTCATCATTGCTTATATTATGGCTTCTGAAATTATAAGTGTTGTCATTAAGATTAAGTGTTTCTTCAAAGAATCTATGGCCTTATGTCATTTAGTGCAGTAGTAAAACAATGAACTTGTGAGATAAATGTCTTTGAATTGAAGCTCAACATCTAACTTTCAGTGCTCAAATATCACATTGACTTCACAAGCAAGTAATCTTGTTTTTTAATGAATCTACTAACTACTGGAATTTTCTGTCCAAGATTTAGCGGGATGATTCTCATCAAAGCTAATGAATGATGAAACCAAGTTCATTGTTTTTCATCATTGGATCTGCCAGCATCGAATGAGGTTTATACAAAAATAGACCATTCTATTTTTAACCAACACAAATATAAATCAAGAATGCTGATTTTTTTTATCACTATTATATAATCAAATCAGAATTTATTATCGGATTTGAATGGATTCCAATATCTATATTCTATTTTATATTTAGTTATTCTTTAAATATTGTAAGTTGATAATTGGAAAATTATTTTTCTTTAGAGAAAGGATTTCTTGTAAAACCACTACATAAATATTGACTTACAAATTGATTTATTATAAATTCAAAGAGTAATTTAAAACCTTCTTATTACATTTCATTGATAGGTTTTGTTTTCTAATTTTTAATATATTTGCCTTTTCAATTTCTTATTTTGTTTTGAGAAAGAAAAGGGGGGTAGGAGAGAAAGAAAAAATAAATGGTCAATTATAAGTTTTCTTTTGAAAATTGATTTCTTACAAAAAAAATAATAATAATAAAACAATATAAATGAACAAGACAAGTTTTATGATTTAGATTTCTTTCTCAAATAAAAATATTTTAACAATATAAATGAAAAACATAATGTCTATTTTTTTTTTACATAATTTTATAAAAACTACAAAGGGGAAGGGCATTTATTGTAAAAGAATTAAAATTTTTTATTTTTTCTGTTGTATTTTTTTAACGATTATGTACCTATATTTAATATATATAAAGTAGGCTTAATCTTAAATTTATTGATTACTTATCCCAGTATTGTTTCATGATGTTGAGTGTCAGTATTTTAAAGAATCGATTAAAGGAAAAATGGAATGTAGATACCCAAATCTATCAGTACCAAAAAGAAGTGCTACAATTTTTAGATCTCTGAGAACAAGTTGAAAAAGTTGTAGGGGAAAAAATGAATTTATAGTAATATCTTAATCTGAATGTAGCAGTAGACATAATGATGATAGATATTGTTGTAAGAAGTTTTCAAATAGCATTTTCTTAAATGATAGATTGTTAGTAATTAGACTTGTAATAATACAGTGCAACATTGCTTATCCTCTAATAAAGACAGGATTGTAGTCAAAAGAAATCTGTTAGTCTTCATATTTTTACTTTATTATTCCCTGTCTTGCACAATATGAAAAACTTCAAATCTATTTACACATTCCATTTTCAATATAATATTATCGTTGCTCATTTTATTGTTTTAACTCCAACATCAACTTTATTGTTTTCTAATCCCCTGCATAAAAATCAAAAATCCACTTTCTATATAATCATTTAATTCTTACTTATTTTCCCATAATATCATTATTTTCATTTCTTTTTGCTTCTGTTTACATTCTATTAATATTTTCTACATCTTTGTTACACAGTTTACAAACTGCAGTATTCAAGGTCAGGGTATAAACACATAATGTATAATGAATATGTAAATAATAATTGTATAAAAATAACGAATATATAAAAGTAATAACTGTAATGTATAATAAATATGTAAAATAACTGTATAGTAATTAAGAATAACGATTGTGTAAAATTACAATGTTATTAAATCATAGAAAGTTGTATAATAATAGAAAGCCCAGCTATCTTATAGGGCTCAGAAAACTATGTAAAATACCATATATGGTGAGAAATGTAAAATACTGTCTGTATGTGAAAACGTAAGTGAAAACACCATATATGGTTAGGAATGTAAAAGACTCCAGAAGTCTTGAGTGGTATATAAACCCCCATAAACTAAACTAATTGTTCTGATGTTCTGAATACGTTCTGAGTTTTAATTATGAGTCAGAGACTCCTGCCTCTGTAAGTCGAAAGCAGGACTAGGGTATTTTATGCAGGTCACCATGACCTTTTATTATTTTATTATGCCTTATAATAGGCTATGTATATAGTTAAAATTATCCATATTAAACTATAATCTTACCATCTCAATTCTGCCTTTGTCCATTTGTTTACTTGCGGGTCATAAGACACTGCAATTGGCGCAGTCAGCACAGGAATCGAATCAAAGAAAGTGGCAGTTAATACAGGAATGGAACTGCATTAAAAATTGGCTCGGTCATCATAGGATCGAATCTGCAAATAATTGCCTAAACACCAAGCTGATTCAAAGCGTAAGTGGATTCAAATCAACAGAGAAATGGCGAGCATATTGCAAGTTTCTATTTGCGAATTTAATATACAAGATCCGAGTGATTGGCCACTGTATGTTCAGAGGATAAAAAACTACTTTATACTAAACAGTATTACGGAGAATACTGTAAAAGTAGCCTCATTACTTTGCTTTGCAGGTGAGAGAGTAATCAAAATAGCGAACAAACTATGTGGAAATTTGCCGGAGACACAGAAATATGATGAGCTCGTAACACAGCTAAATGAATATTTTAATCCCCAGCCATCCAAGTTTATTGCTCGATTGCACTTTAGAAGCAGAAGGCAAAGAAAGAACGAAAAAATAAAAGAATATGACATTGGTTTAAGAGAGATGGCAAAGCCATGCATATACGGTAAATATTTAGAAGAAGCCCTCTTAGAACAATTATTATTCGGAATAATTGATGACCAGTTTAGACAGATCTTACTGGCAATAAAAGATGTAACCTACAAAGAAGCTATCAGACATGCAACAGCTTATGAATTGCAGCTTGACTAAGTGAGAGAGTTCAGAAGCTTAACGAGAACAGAACCACTTCGAACCACAATATTTAAAACGTTTGGAGTTAAACCCAAAACTGATAAACAAATTAAATGTTTTCAATGTAGAAAAATCGGTCACAAAGCCTGTGATTGCAGTTTACCAGAAACTGAAAGTTATCGGAAAATAACCGAGTATTCCGAAAGATGGCACCACCATATAAAGCCGAACAGAGAACTTACGTGTGAAGTGATGGAAAGTAGCTACCTAAAAAGTGCTACTGTAGACGAATCTGATCAAATTATGATAAAAATAAAAAAAATCGACATAGAATCGCAAGTCAAAAATAATTACCCCAGCTTGTTCAAAAAAGAACCAGGAAAACAAAAAACCTCTTCTGTAGAAATAGAGTTAAGAGACAGAGGAAAACCTTTTGTAACAAAACCTCGGAAAGTACCTATAGCACAGAAAAAATTGGCGGATCGAAACCACCATCAACAAACCGTAAATTGGCGAAGCACAACAAAGACTGCCAGCAACCAGCAAGAACTAGAAACCCCTCATCTCATCTCAAGGACTATGTTAGGTGAAAAACCATACTTCTGGAGTGGGGGAGGAGTGCAGTATTCAAGGTCAAGGTATAAACATGTAATGTATAATGAATATGTAAATAATAATTGTATAAAAATAGCGAATATATAAGTAATAACTATAATGTATAATAAATATGTAAAATAACTGTATAGTAATTAAGAATATCGATTGTGTAAAATTACAATGTTATTAAATCATAGAAAGTTGTATAATAATAGAAAGCCCAGCTGACCTTATAGGGTCAGAAAACTATGTAAAATACCATATATAGTGAGAAACGTAAAATACTGTGTGTATGTGAAAACGTAAGTGAAAACACCATATATGGTTAGGAATGTAAAAGACTCCAGAAGTCTTGAGGGGTATATAAACCCCCATAAACTAAACTAATTGTTCTGAGGTTCTGAATATGTTCTGAGTTTTAATTATGAGTCAGAGACTCCTGCCTCTGTAAGTTGAAAGCAGGACTAGGGTATTTTATGCAGGTCACCACGACCTTTTATTATTTTATTACGCCTTATAATAGGCTATGTATATAGTTAAAATTATCCATATTAAACTATAATCTTACCATCTCAATTCTGCCTTTGTCCATTTATTTACTTGCGGATCATAAGACACTGCACAAACCAAGTTACCCAAATTGTACCATTTATATATATATATATATTCTTATTATTAGAGATTCTACTTGAGCTTTAAAAAGTAAATTAATTTTCTTATTATTATCATAAAATAACTCAGTCCAAATAATCTCTTTTATATATATATATTCAAATTCTTTTTATTCTCCATAACTTCTCTTTACTTTTCTAACTATCTCTTTTATTCATGAAACTATTTTCCTGTCCCATTATTTACTATATAATAACCAACTATATTCATAGTATATTACATATTTTACACAGGTAAACTGATATACAATCTTTGTTCCATTTTTATTGTCTTTGTCATTCATCCATCTTATTGGCTGTTGTTTACTTAAAGAGAAAATAAAAGCTATTTTGGCTGTCCATATTAATATCCACATATTGCAATCTTCCAAACATTTTAACTTGCTTTTTGTATTCTTCACATAAAAATTTGACCATCCCATTTCTGCTTGAATTATTTCATACTGGCCTTCAAAATATGTCTTATTACTTTCTTTTGAATTCTTTTTAAAATAACATCCTTTTATACTCAGCATATCATTCCCTTATGTTAATTATGATAGTGCAACTATCTTATAATTTCAATGTTATATCATACCTATTACACAATAATAACATTAATTTCTTTATGAACCCTTTTTTGTTTTCCTTGCATCATTTATCAATTTTACTTCTCACCCAAATATTTTTGATTATTCAAAATGATTCCCAAATAATTATGTCTACTTACAAGCATTGGCTCTTTTTTGCTAAATGTAATTCCATCTTTTTTTTTTTTTTTCAGTAGTTTCAAAAAAAAAAAAAAACTTATAGTGACATCTAGTTACCATAATAATGAAGAGATATAAATTTTGAATGAGAAAAATTGAAAAAGAAATTGATAATATAAAAATAGTTGTATAACAATAGTGAGAGATTTAATTACTGTATTGGGAAAGACATAACATAAATACAATTATAGGAGATTATGAGTTTATAAAAAAATGATGGAGTTGACAAAATAATGTTTTTGTAAAAAAGTTAGCTAGACACACATGTATTACACATTAAAAGTTCTAGATCAGCCATACCCAGCCTGTGGGCCACATGCGGTCTGTCAAGATTTTATGTGTGTTCCAGCAAAAGACTGATGGTTAACAGATGTGACAACACTCTTCTTAATTAACAAATAACCATATGCAACTGATTTTTTTATTGACCCACTAATAATGTTATCTGTCTTTTTTTTTTTTAATTTCACAGATCTGATGAACCTTCCAAGTCTACACCAGAAGTGCCCAAGTATCTTCATATATGGCTTGCACTCACTCTCAACTCACCATCTTTAGCATTATTTCACTGATTTTAGCACCTTCAGTATTTTTTTACAATTAAAAAATCAATAATATTTAAATTTAATGGTGTAACAATGACGCAAATTTGTCTTTTCAAGCTTCTGATTGGTTGGTCCCCTCCCCCCGCAAGAGAACATCAATCCATGACTTTGGCAGCTGTATTTCTACATTTTGAATTTGAAAATGAAAGCATAATTTGCTCAACTTTTTTTTTTACCCTCTTATTTGTTTTTCAGATTTTAGTCAAAAATATTTACTTTTACACTAAAACATATTGATAAGAAATTCGATGAATTATGTCTGGACTTTATAATTGGATGGTAAGTGTTTATTTTAATTTGACAGCGTTAGATTATTATCATCAATTATAAATAGAAATTTATTTTTAAAAAATCTTTTTGTAATTGGACAAATTATGAATTTGCATTTTAAATACTAAACTAAAGCAAATATAATTTTAAAAAGAGAAATATATTTACTGCCGATTGTATAATTGATCAATCAGAAGTTTGAAACTTTAAATCAATCTGCCAATAGTCCATGTTTTTGGAGACAAGGTGAAACATGTTAGTTTTATATGTGAATTAGTATACTCACAGATGCATAGTATTTTATATCAATCCAAAACAAAGCAAAACTCTCCATATAGTAGTGCCATCTTGTGCTAACAAGAGCAATCAATGGATGCCAGAAGGCTTGTGCATAAAATCCCTATCTATTGCCTACTCATCCAATATCCCCAGACTAGTTTCTGGCTTGTGGCCTTCATCAGTGAGGAGCCTTGAATCTGAGAGCACTGCACCTAGATCTTAGGATCTAATGCAACCCTCCAGCACCCACCTTTTAACTCTATTTAACTACAAAACTATGAGAATGAAATTGAAAACACTATTAATATTTTCAATCCAAGTGATTGTGTGATATTTTATATCAAACTATAATTTAAACACCATAATGATGTCTTCAAGCAACAAACAAAAATTATTGAATGAAAATAGAATATCTCAAGACAATTAGGAAGAGGAATATTTTGCTGTGTTAAATAACAAAGGTTCAGCAATATGTTTGATTTCTCAAGAAAGTGTCACATTAAAAAAATGTAACATTGATCGTCATTACACCATGAAACATAAATTGTTTAATGACACTTTTTCTCATGGGTCTTTAATAAGAAGTGAAAAATTAGCTTTCTTCAAGAAATCATTGCAACAACAACAAAATGTTCTGTCCCTGGCAATCTCACAAGAAGCAGCGGTGACATGAGCATCATATGAAATTTATTATATACTTGGCAAAAATATAAAACCATTTACAGATGATGAAGTTGTGAAAGAGTATCTCATAAATGCTTTAAATATATTATTTGATAAATTTAATAATAAAAGTCAAATATTATTACAAATTAAGAAATTACAACTGTCAGATTCTTTCTGCATTAGATGTACTGAAGACAGTAAAACGTATTTTTGATAATATAATAGAAGATTTGAAAAACTGAAAATGTTTTTGTTTTGCTGTTGATTCTAGTACTGACATTTCAGCAACATCACAATGTGCTATTTTCGTCAGATACTGTACTGAACAGAATTCAGTTTGTGAAGATTTTTTTTACTTTCTTCCTATGAAGGATTAAACTAGAGATAGTGATTTTCTCAATAGTATTTGTACTTTTCTGGAGAAGAAGAATATTGAAATAAAAAAAATTGTTTTCTGTGTGCACTGATGGATGTCCTTCAATGATTGGATCTGAAAAGAAATTTGTTTCCCTATTAAAAAAGAAATGTAATCTAACAAATCTCATCATTTCATTGTCTAATTTAGCAAGAAAACTTGGGACCGCATATATCCATTAAAGAAGTAGATGAAAATCGGCATAAACATTGTGAATTATATTCTAGCCCGAGAATTGAACCACAGAAAATTTTAAAATTTTTTGGAATAAATAAATAGTAATTATGGTGATGTACTTTTGCATACTTTGGTGCTATGACTAAGCAGAGATAAAGTTTTGGATCGCTTTTTTTTATTACATCATGAAATTATTTAATTTTTACAAGAAAATAATAAAATTTATAATGAGCTTGACAGTGATGGATGGTGGTTTCTTTTAGATTTTTTATGTGACATCACAGAAAAACTTTGTGATCTTAATATTAGTTTGCAAAAATAAAATATTTCACAAATGGCAAATAAAGTATTTGGGTTTGAAGAAAAACTAAATATTTATTACCAAGATATACAAAACCAAATACTACATCATGAAATATGCTAAGCAAAATTGTATTGACATTTCTTCAGAAACTTATGTAATTATTTCCAATTATTTAGCTATCTTATTGAAAGAATTTAAAAGTAGATTCCAAGATTTAAGAAATATTAAGAATTGTCTCTTACTTATAGAAAATCCCTGGCACTTAGAAATAGCAATTATTACACAATTAGCTGCATTTGGACATGATTATGTTAAACTATTTGACAAATTTAAAAATGACACAAATTTGAAAACCATTTTTAAAAAAAAAAGAGAGGGAAATGAGTAAGTATATGGAATTTTGGAAATTAGGCCTGAAAAATATACAATTGTCAAAAAGTGTACACAAATGTTACTCACATTGTTTGCATCAATATATCTATGTGAATCATCTTATTTGAAAATAAAATATGTGAAGAATATAGAAACAGACCTACTGATTCACACCTTGATGATATATTAAGAATAGCATGTAGCTCTTATAAACCAGATTTATCTAAAATTGTTAAAAGTTTATCGCAATATCAAAAATCACATTGATATTAAAATAAATGTTTATATCAAATAAAAGTATTTGTGTTTTATTAATATGTTAATTCTAAGATATAATCAAGTGATCCAAAACCTGTGGCATGTATGGATTGAGAAGTTAGACATTTTTTCATGTGACACCAATTGTTTGCCGATTGCTTATATATCATATTGTGGACCACTTGATGTAGCACACAAATATATGTGGCCCATGGGCATGGAACTGCATTGTGAGATTTGGTTTATATTTTGGAATTGATAAAGATAATTTTTGAAAGAATCAAAAGAACTGGTCAAGAAAGAAATGGGCTATTGATAAATGAGATCTTTGGGAGGAAACTTTCAGATACATTGTGTGATTTTTTGTAGTTGAATAGGAAGCAAAAGTATTGCTTCTTATTTATGTTTACTGTAATTAGACGGGATTTGAACTCGGACTTTCAAGTTTCTTATAGCTATCCACTCTATCTTATACAATTGATACATATGACCACATACATGTGAAAAAGACTTAATATGAAATGGATAGCTGTAGGAAGCTTGAAAGTCTGAGTTGAAAGCCCTTCTAATTACATTAAATTAGTATAGAGTCTAGACAATATATTTGTATTTAAATATTATTTGTTTATTGTATATATATATTATAAGTATTATTCGTCAAAACAACCCAAAAATATTATAATTGATGAATAATATTCAGTTTAATATAGTGTGATTGATATATTTATTTATGCTGGTAGATAAAGAAATGATAAAAAAAAATATTTGTATTAAAAATACATCTTTAGGAGAGATCATAAAAATTTAATTCTGTTAGCATGAATCCAAACGAGGAATTAATTAAAGAGTTGTTAAATAAATAATCAATTTCTTTTTTAAAAATCACTTTATACAGAAACTATACCGTGCTAGATTCCTTATAGTAAAATTCATAATTTTTCCAGCCCTGCAGTTATATTAGTTATAATAGAATGATTAAATTTTTGTCAGTTGCTTGAGAAATGTTTACTCGATGAGTTGATAGACGGCGCTTAAATGTTCTAATTCATATTTGAGTGTCTAATGAGGGATACTAATTTTTTAACTACGTGGGTTGTATTCATATCAAAAGAGCTGGGTTACATTTATATTTTTTTTTTTTGGGGGGGGGGGGAATTCTTAGATGAATTAATTTATAATAAATTGTATTATCTATTAAACTAAAGAAGGGAATGGATATATATTGAGAGAGATGAAAATAAAAATGCAATGTTGGAAATAGAAATGTAAAGGAAAATATGTTTATATTTAGATGCAAATAAAATAAAAGGAATATATAATGAATAGTGGTTGATATAAAGATGGAATTTTTTTTTGTTATAGATGACGCCTGGAAATAATTTTATAAAAATGAATATTTATAAGAAGAGCCAAGTGTGTTAATTTAAATATAAAACTTAGCTTTATAAATATGCTAAAGGGTAAAATTGTAGGAGAAAAATGAGATTTGTTTGCAGTAAGAAACATTTTCGAAAGATTCATCTTTCAGAAGAACTGTATCTTCAGAAGTGTGACTGAAGGGAGGGAAATAGATATGATGATGATAAGAAAGTAGAGATATATAGATTATTATTATTACATGAATATTATAGAAGGACATTTAAGACATGTAGATTAGCTGGAAATTGGATAAAGAGAAATAAAGATATGTCATATTATATTAATCTACTGGAAATGTGAAAGAATGGAATAAGATTATTTGAGAATGTTTGCATAGTGATGTAAATGGATTTATATTGATATTCGGAAATTGTTGAAATGGGTAATATGAATGATGCATCGTTAAAAAAAAAATGTGTAAGAAAATTGAATTTAAAATTTGAGTAAAAAATATAATGGTTATTTTATATGTGACCTAGAATTGATCTACGTTTTTGATTGGGTGTTGGTAGTTAAATAAAATATAAGAAAACAAAAGAGAATTAAAATGTTTGATGAAGAAAAAGAATATAATAGTTATCATATTTTTATGTTAATAGAAGTAAAGGTAACTGAAAAGCTAACTACTGAAACTTTATATAAAAAGATTAACAAAGATGTGGAAAATAAAGGATGAGATTAAATTGAGTAGATTAGTAATATCTTGGAAAGAATTATGCAATATAATGAATTTAAAATTTATGAAGAATTGACAGAATAATGAAAAAAGCTCTAAATAAGTGTTTATTTAAAAATAATAGGATTAATAAAAACAATTGGAGAAAAAAATATTCTAGAAAATATAAAAGAAAGAAAACATGCAAGTAGGGAATATGAAGAGGTTGTTGAATTATTCCACAGTAGGAGAAGAAGAGATATTAATGTTATAGCTAAAAAGAAAATAAGAGATAATTGAAATAGAATCAAATAAAAATGGGATGAACTTGATAAAAAATTGATTGGGGAAATTAACAATGTGGCAAGGGAGAGTTTTTGAAGATATAAGAATAGAAATAAAAAAGAAATGGTTATTATTAAATGCAGAGACAAGTGATGGTGAGGATGGCAATGAATAAGTGATAAAATCTTTTGAGAGAAGAGTAAATGAATATGATTCATTAGAAACCTTACTTCATAAGGAAATGAATAGATTGAAATAAGCAGAATTGAATAAACAATAAGTAAAAATAATGGGGGGGGGGGGTAAAAGGATCATATGTTTTTACAACTGAATTGTTAATAGATATAGCAAAGTGTGCAAATCTTGGTTTAAATGAAAATTTTACTAAAATTACAGTTGACATTAAAATTCTAGCTGAATGGGAAGTAAGAATTAGATTATTTAAAGGAAAGCCAGAAAAGTTTAATTATAGACTTACATAATTTATAAAGTATTCATGTATATCTTAATCAAAAGGATTAGGATTTGGATGAGTCTATTTATTCATTATATCTTAGTTGATTGCAATCTTCTATAAGGAAAATAAGCCATTATCTTTTGCATTGAAAAGTCTTATGATAGAACTAATAGAAATAGATTTTAGAGCACATTAATAATTTTTATTAGTCATTCATTAGACTAGACATTGTCCAATGAGTGTGGGCAGGAAGAAATATAGAAAATACAAAAAAAAAAAAAGTATGTAGATATTCATTGAGTGATTTATTATGGAGAAGCTATTCCAGAGGAAATGGAATAAATTAAAAGCAAATTTAAAATGTAAGTTTGAATATGTGAAAGATTATTAAAAAGTGTTTAATTGGATTATGAGGAGAGCACAACAAACTCATTAAGCAATGGAGGTTTTATAATATGCAAAGTTAATATATAGATAATATATTTCCATAAATTTATAAAAGAAATATAATAAATGTGTAGAAGTTGTATTATAGGTACATAATTATTAAGAATGAGAAGAGAATAGATAAACTAGATAAGTAAAGAATTATGGAAGAAATAGTAGAGTGTTATATGAGGATTAAAAAATATTATAAAACATTAAATGATATATAATAATGCTAAAGGAAGCTTATTATTAATTGATTAAAAATCAGGAGTTTTAGATATCACAGAAGGAAGGCAAAAAGTAGAATAAGGGTTTGGGATTATAGATGTGGTTTATATGGAGATGGTAAGGAGGGTATTGAATATTTGTTTTGGAAATGCATAATGTTGAAATGGAATCAAGATAATTTATATGAAGAGTATAAGAAATTTAAAGGTGTAGTGAATAAATGAGGAAATTGTATGATTTTTTTGTTTAGATGGAAGTGGGCAATCTGAAGATTGGATAGTAGAATTAACAAAATAGCTTTTATGAAAATAGGATAAGAGAAAAAAAAGAAATGATCAGAGTGGTAAGAATAGTTTGTTAATAAGAATATGATTTTATTGTGATATAAAAGTTTTTCAGAGCAAAGGAATGTTAAATTTGGTTAATAGGAATTTCTCTTCTGTTTGGTTTAGTGTAGTAAGTTTAGTGGTGGACCCAAGAGTTCAATATCCATAGATCACAGTTTAATTCTGTCACTTGGTTTTTAAACTTCATATGAACTCTAGAGCAACAAAATGTGATTATTATTTTTAACAGAATTTCTAGTCATATGCTTCTGATTTCATCTGAGAAGAAACTATTTTACTTCACATTAGTGTTAATGTGTGTATATATACATTCGCACACATACATTTGAGCAAAGCAGTTGCTGCTTTCTTTTATCAATTATGATTATTGATTATAATCAAATATTGCAATTGCAAAGAATAAATATTAAATGGAGAACTCTAAGAAATTGTTAAAAACCCAGTCTCAGATTCAGAAAGATTCCATTAATAATCATGGTAGAATTGCAAAAAGAATTTCTTTGTAGTTAATTTATATAAATATTGGTAGATTTTTGAGAATAATATATTTGATAAAAATTTAAAGAATAAGTAAACAATAAATTTAATATCAAAATGATACTTTCTTTTCATATTGACTTTTAATATATTTTGTGTAAAAGACAAAACATTTTATAAATAACCCTCTGTAAGTCAAGCATTGGTGGTCGAGAGATCAACAACAGCTGCTTTACAAGCAGTTGCCCCAGGTTAGCGGGTTCGCTTCCCAGGTGATGCTATGACACATGAGGAAAAAAAAAACTCTGTAAGACAAAGATCTCTGGGTTAGTTCTTCATAAAGAAGCTGTAAGGAAAAGATATAACTCACTGGATTTGTCACGTATTGTATGTTGAGAGTTTTAACCTTTTTTTTAATTTTCTAAGAACAGTTATATATCCATTTACCACTTAGCTGAGTCGTCTATTGAAAGAAAAATCGTAAACGTAATTACAAGCTGAAAAAACTTTTAAATTTTTATTCAGTTCGAATTCAAATCTGTGTAATATGTATAATTCTATAAATAATTAGAAGAGACTTGAACTCAGACTTTTAAGCTGCCTACAATTATACATTCTATCTTATACAATTGATACACATGACCACATACATGTGAAAAAGATAAATGATCTCCATTATCCGTATTTCGTGCTGAACCAACATTTATCAGTTGGTCCAGATATACAATCAGTGCTCAGTTTATATTAAGATAGCAATCTTCAAACTTTAATGAACAAGTTTTAATCTTCTTCACTCTCCAACTCTTCAGCCATCCATATCATTGAAAATCCTATATTATTTCCTTTATTATACGTATTATATCCGTTAACTTAATTATATTATATAATACTTGCTTAATTTCTAAAAATAGCATTTATAAATAATTTAAGCATGTCTTCGTTGACAAAGTGAGTCAGTCCGAGTTGCGCAAGTTTAATTTTGTTAGAAGCTAGTAAATGTCGCAAAATTTCATCTGCAAGATTGTGTTCGTTTATGTTTTTGTTTTTAACGAAAGTAAAGTTTCAGTGAGGAAACAAATATTGATTTGAATCTTTTGTAAAATGATGGTGGCAAACAAAATTATTTGTTTATTCTCGGAAAGCAAGTTCTTTTATAGTTTTGTTTCACGTAAGCTATTGTTTACTACGTAAAACAGGATCGTGAAATCCTATTTTCGTTCGAATATCGTGATTCTAATAGTTTCAGTTTATTAGTGAAAAATAGTTATAAAATATGTATAGAAAATGTTATTTTGTTTTGCTTTCCTGTAGATTTGTGTGCAGTATATATGTCACTTAAATATCACAATATTCATATGTAATTTTTGAATTGGAATCGTGGTCTGATTTTCTAACTTTAAAAACAGTTAACGGGAAGACTCGTAAAGAGCTAGACGCATAGTAAGACTAAATAGTTTATATCTTAACTTAATACTTGTGCTACTGTTTAGTTTATGGCTATTTTAATATATTAATTAAAACTTTGAAATAGTTAGCGTAACATGGTTTTAATTTTATAACAATCTACTCTTAAACGTGGGAATAATCCACAAAGGTAAGAATGAAATGTGTGTGTGTGCGTGCGCGCATTTGAGATTGACAAGGGACTTCGTGATAGAGAGATAGCGCATGTCTGCCATATCATCCGCCAGAGTTCGAATCCTAGTCGAATAAAACTTTTTTTTTGTTCAGATTCTAATCAGGATTGGATTTTTTCCCCAAATAACTGGAACCGCAGACAAACTAGCTAACTATTGTTAGCCAGTAGGATGGAAAACTGCCCAAATTCTCACCACTCGTCAATTGTTGTGCCTTCACTACTGTTAAAGGTTAGTTGAATACGCAGTGATACTTACAAAGATTAAAATATTTAGATTGCAGATTCAATACTCATAGTAGCCTTTTTAAATATATTCAAACAAACAAACAAAAAATTCTTGTATAATAAAAATAATAGTTGGGTGTGTATATAAACATGTATGTGAAGATTAAATGTTTATGCTTACGTCAAATTTATTTTTTTTGTAACCGCTTGAAAATGTTAGAAGAAATAAATATTTTTTATAATTTTAAATATGAATTTATATATATTGTACGATAATATTGATGAAAGTATAAACTTGGAATCGACTTTTAAATATTTATATTTTTAGTTCAGAATAACTTTATTTGTATTTACAGTGTAAGAGTGTCGATATTTCATTCTATTAATTTATTTGTCACTTTCTAAAAATGCAGGGGACAATTTTCTGCTGAATAAAATATCACTTTAAACAATTTAATGGATAACTGTTGGGTTTTAACTGCCACTTTGGTGCTCAAATGTCAGATGATCGATTTCTTGAGCAACTATTAGTCTAATTGCTTTTTTATATGCTTATCATGTTACTTGGAGATGGGCAGAGCAGAATTTCATTAAATTAAGTATGGTGAGGTTTTTTTTATTATTTATCAATCATATATACTGTTAGCTCTCTAATTCTTACTATTAGATTTATTATTTTTCTTTTAAGTGCCATACTTGGTAAAAAAAAAATATTATAAACAAGAGTAATTTTCTTATTTTCAACATCTTTTTATATAATGAAAAGATTATGAAATAATAAAATTAATATAATATTTTCCAATGAAAGAAAATCTTTGGATTAATTTTTATATTTTAAATTTACATAGTGTTTAATATTTCAATAATTCAGACAGTGGAAGAATATAACAAGAAATTATTTGTGTAATACATAATGTTTAATATGATTTTATATTACATGATATTATTTGGATGGTAGTATTTATCTGAATTTATAGATCTTAAGTTCACACTCAATTGAATTAGCTATACTCAAATATCGTTTTTGAATTCGTGATATCTGGGTAAGCATTAATATTTTTACTGATTCTTTTTAATGCTTGACTTGCCTTAATGTGTATAATGCACTGTTACAAAATGTCTTCCTAAATGATATACTTTAATTATTTTTGGGAATTTGCGATGACTAGATAATTTTAATAGTTATAGCAATATAGGAATAAGAATATACAATATTTATTTTTCCCCTTTATTTGTTTTTGTAATTCAAATTTGCATATGTTGCACATCTGTATAATGAAGTGGTTTCTTTCTTCATTATAATCTAAAGCTGAGTGCACTTTCGGGAAATTCACCATAATCAGATTAATTTCATTGAAAGTGCACTCAGCTTTAGATTATAATGAAGAAAGAAACCACTTTATTACACAGATGATCAAACACATGCAAATTTGAATAATAAAATATGTCAGTGACAAATCCTGTGATTTGCTAGATTTTTCCAAGGAGTATTTTTAGAATTATAAAAAGCTTTAATTTTTAATAATTAGGTAGGTTATTGCTTGATAACTCATCATATTTGTTTTAATTTGGCATTCAAAATTTACAAAATAATTAATTTGTCTAAAGGTAATTTGCTGATTAATATGGCGACTAAGCTGTCACAGGATCGGGTGGCTGGCTCCAGCTTCAATTATTTAACAATGAATATATTATTTTAATACAAAACAGCTTTATTTGGCAATGTCTTATTACCCTCTTCAATATAATACACATATATATGAACATTAATATGTGATATGATGCACTGTGACTTCTTATATGGAGTCAGGAATCTCTCAGCCACTCTGCCTATAGAAACCTGTTAACCACTTTAACTTCTCTTTTCATTTTCCACCCTAAATTTTCCCAAATTTTTCTCTATCCTGATCCATCCCATTTCCACAACATAATCTTTGTTAACTCCATAACCTTTATATCAAAATCCCCCTTATCTTTTCCCAAATCCAACATAAAAACCAATAACCTACTCTTTGTATAACCACTTGATTTATATTTATTCTTTCGCAACTTCATTATTTGTACCCTTTCTGCTTTCAGGCATTTACATTCAATTAACAGATGCCTAATATTTTCTATGCCTTCCTACACACTTGCAGATTAAATCACCCTCATTTTTCCATTTGTGTGTATATTTCTTCGTTGCTGAAGATCCTGTTCAAGCCTTAAACAATAAACTACTTTCCTTGCCATTATCATGAATTAACTTGCACCCAATATTCCGTTTACTTCTATATATATTTAAACTCTTTTTATTCTCCATAGTATTTCTCCAACTCCTTATTCTTTATTAATGTATCTATTCTTCTATTCCTTTCTTTGACACTATAACACTCAACAATCCTCCTAATACAATCATACTAACAAATTCTTTATCCAAATATTCTGCATACCATACTACCTTTCTCACCCATTCTGTTGCTTACCCTTTACTCATAACCCAATTAAATACTATTTTGGCTATTCTCTTATTATCCATAAACTGCAATCTACCAATCATTTTCATTTTGCTTTTTGCATCTCTCATATAAAAACTTGACCATCCCATTTCTCCTTGAATTCCCTCCTTTGCTGTCCACACACATCTGCATCTAATGCATGTCTTCCTACTTCTCTTTGTATTTTTTCTAAGTTATCTAATAACCCTTTAGTGACACATAACACATCATTATCATATGTTAACTCTGCTACTATCACTCCCTTCCATACAATTTTAGCTACATCATACTTGTTATATGAAAACCTTGTTGATTTCTTTATCAGTCCCTTTCTTCTCTTTGCTTCATTTATCAATTTTTTCTCCCATTCATCCAAGCAGTTTCTTGGATTACGTAAGATGATTTCCAAATAGTTAAACCTATTGACAACACTTAATTTTATATTCCCAATAAAAATTCTTTGTCTTCTCATTCCCCAGTATTAATCATCACTGCTTTTGATTTTTCTTCACTAAATTTAATCTCTATCTCTTTACCCATCTTTGTGCATGTCTTCAGCATAACTTAACTACTTTCTGTGCACAAAAGGCATCATCCATAAATAAAGGACCCAATATTTTATATACTCCTTTGTCACTTATTAATGGTATTTCTATCCCTCTTCCTAATTTTTCTATTGCTCTCTCCATTTCTCTCAAATACAACAAAAACAAAATAGGGTGACATAGGGCATCCTTGCCTTAGTCCCATTCCATTTTTAATTTTAACTGATTCTATATTCCCTAATTGATACATATAGTAATTATTTTCATACAATCTCTTAATAAGATCCACTAAAACTTCATCCATTCCCAAATTTACTAAACTTACTCATAATCTATTTCTATTTACTCTATCATATGCTTTCTGTATATCTATAAAAATCACATATAACTGTCTACCTGTAGTCCTACTCATATCTATTAGTTGTGTAAATACAAATAAACTACTTCATATATGCGTATCTGGTCAAAAATCTTCTCACTTTTCTCCCACTACATTTTCTTCCATTTTGCGACTCTTCCAGCCGCCATATATGAGAAAATTGTATACAACATTGACATTACCGCTATTGGTCTATAATTGCTTAACTTTCTATGATCCTTACTCTTTTCTTTAAATAGTAACCTTACTCTTGTATTACCCCAACTATCTGGAAAATCTCTTTTGTGCCATCTTATTAAAACATGATAAGAGGTTTAATTTTGCCCTATGTCCTAAATTCATTACCATCTATGCAGTACATCCATCTAAATCTCTTGCCTTTCCACTTTTCAATTTCTTCCCTGCCATATTTAGTTCATTTTCTGTAAACCTAATATTTCTATTATTATACGATTTTATGTTTGTTATCACTCTATCCTTCACATCTAAGGAGCTTTTCTATCTCTATTACATACTTATTTAAGATTGTCTCTAATTCTTCTCTAGTATAACAGTCGGAATGATCTGAGTCTTATCGTATCTGCCGCACAAAGGCATCATCAGGCCATTTGAACCTGGAAAATTTATATAGTAGGCAGTTACATAAGTTAAGATCCAAATTTTGTTTTATATTGACCATTAGCCCATGTCACTTGCTCAAGGAGACGCAGGGATTTAATATAAAACTTCTTAAAAACATATTTTTAATATTAAAAAAATAAAATAAGCCACTGCCAGTAATAACACACAAAAATTATTTATTAACGCACATAGATAAATATTTGAAATTGAGGAATAAAATTTATACTTTTCTATTAATTTTAAATTATTATTTTAGACAGTTTGCACAGATGGACAGTTTATAAAAGTTTGTTTTATAATGTTGAGTACAGATAAGCCACATAGATTACTCATTTAAAAACTTTTCAAAAAAAACAAACGTTAAACCTCAGACTAAAAGTTTGTAGCCAAACCAACGTTTGCTTTCTGATATACAGATGCAACCAATGCAATATGAAGATGCTAGATAAAACCACCCTGTCAGGAATGTGTGTCTGCAGTGTGATATTATTTGAAGGACCTGATCCTCGTCCAGTACAGGAATGTGCTTCTATCTGGCAAAGGAATCACGCATATAATATTTAAGAGAAATGCTATGTATGGGGAAAGCGGTCTATCTGCCGACTTATAGTCCCTGTCCATTGAGCTAAAGGAAGTCAATGTCACAGGAAATGTATCTGTGTACATTGCAATGCAATGACTATGCCTTTGGGTCATGCATTCAGTTGGGCTTTGCCTTGTATGCTAACACGCTTCACATTGCATTAATATAAACACCCATATATCTCTCTACTAGCATTGACCTAACTATGAGACAAATAGTCTGAAATTTAACCCTTTTAAAATAAACATAAATGATTAAAATATAAAGTTATTAATTGAAAATTGCTGAGGAAAATTTACAATAAAGTAAACCCAATGGCACTCATCATAAAGTGTGCCGCATTGACAACAATAACTTAAAAGATATTTGAATAAATGCGTTTGGACACTCAGCATGAGGTGTCATATTTATCGATATATCTATATTTCACGCATATGAAAATCAAAAAAAATAACTAAACGTTAATGAATCTATGCAGCTATCTACACTCAACTTAAATTTAATACATTTTAGTTAATGGATAAAAATAAATAATCTAGTTAATACAAAAATAAATAAATAAAAATGGAAATGATTGAAGTAGCAAACTTATATAAAAATAAATATTAATAATGATAAGCATCCATCCATTTATTTATATGACTTTTTTTTACGGATTGACTACTTATTGAAGATATATTTATTTAAAAGAAAGTTCAATTGGTAAAAGTTTATACTTCCCCTTTGATCTTGATGACTCCTCCAGATTTCATTCAGTTTATGGAAATTCTTTCTGATCCTACTGTTTGCTAATAGTTCTTTGGAGATTTAACCACTACAAGCCATTCATTTGATCAGGGACTGTCGTCGGGAAGCCTCGGCTGGTGCATGCAAAGGAAATTAAATCTATTGCAGACTCCTACATCGGGGAGTCTGCAATACAGCTACATTTCATATATAGATTAATAGTCAGACTGCTGCATAACAATTATTTTGCCTTTTATAATTTTATGGTCCTCTTATCAGAAATCCAAGGGATCAATCTAGTATGATGTCACTCATTCTAATGTTCCATTTATGGTCCGTGCTGTGGCTTCGTGCTTGCATTGGTCAATCTAATTTTTTTTATTTTCTCTTATCTGACCTTTTAATTATTTAAGTGCCCCAAGGGCTATCATTTCCATTTTCTAAGATTAAACATGATAGAAATCAACATTTATTTCTAATTTCAAAAATATCAATCTTTATATCTTTACTTTTTTTACAAAAAAAATATTTTCAAATACTTTTTTTTTTAAAATAGTTTTAAAGTTTTCCATCTGTGCAGTCTATATACGTTAAACACAACTTTTTTAATTTTGGCTTTTAGTTTTTAATAAAATCAATTTTTATTTACGATTGTTTTTATTTTAATTTTGAAATAATGTAATGGCATATGTATACCGTTACACTAGAGATACACTCCATTCCCTCATCTAGTAATACTAGTTCTCTCTTCCGTACATTCCTTCTTTTAATGTATTTCCCAATTTTTTTACTCCCATCTCTTCCACTTCTATTAATATCCTCCAACATTTTACTATTTAGTTTCATTCTTTATAATTATCTATTTTAGCCAACTTCCTTTTTTTAAAAAATACTTTTCACATTTAATGTCAACATCTTTTTCACTTTCTTCATTCTTAATAGCACACTTATATTCTCTGCATGCTTTTTTCCTCTCTTTTACACTTTTACTAACTCTCACTTTTCTATTACGTTTGTTGATCTGAATATTCTCACCAAAATCTCTATCTGTAACTTTTTTTACTTCACCACACCAGTTTTTATATTCATCCTCAACCAACTCTTCCAAGGTTTTTTCAACTTTTATTTTATATTCTTTCAACTTATTCTTATCATTCATCTTCCATCCATATCTTTCACTATCCTTTCTACTTTTAATTCTATTTTCCATCACATTACTAGCCATTTCTATTATAAAGAAATTATAATCATTATTACAAAGTGTCTCTTCATTATCAAACACTTAAATTTTTCATACTTTATTCATTCACTTTCTCTTCTAATACATAATCTATTGTGTGAAATATATTATTTCTAGACCATGTGTATTGTCCCTCATAAATATTTCTATTTCCAATGTTCAAATTCACTCTCTGACAAAAATTCTTCAAAAACTGTCCATTCTTGTTATCTACATCATCAATTTCTTCAATATGCCCATTAATATCCTCTAGAATCATTACTCTCTTCCCCTTTTTTTTAAATTCTGTATATCCTTAACTAGGCATTCATATATGCTACTGTTCCACTCTATTATAGTTTGACTATCTCCAGTGTCTATATACACTATCACCTCCATCCATTCTTGTCTTCCTAATCTTATGTCAAACCACAAATGTTCTTGACATTTAACAGTATTTAAATATTTTTTGACATAACTTCTATACCACCACCCCTTTTTTCTTTTATATTTACACCATGCCATACCAAGTCTTCCAATATAGATTATTATTCTTCTCTTAGATGGTTTTTTTAACTGCCTTGTTTAATTCCAGCCACTTTTCTGTTCTTTTACCATCTTGCATATTCAAATATTCAATTTTAACAATCTAACTCCTCTTTTATAAATTTTTTTGACTCTTTCTTCACCATTACATTTATAAATAACTTGCTTACCATTAATTTTACAGACCCATTCCCTCTCCACATCTACATTTATATCTAAATCAACTATTTTTGTTTATTTCTTGCATCACATCTATTCTTCTTTCTGATAACACTGCAATTTAAAACCCCATCCCCCTTTATAAGTTTCCCAAACTATATTCTTTGTAAAACTCCCTAAAACTTCACTTCCTTGTTTTGCTAAGTGCAATCCATCTTTACTATATAATTCCCTCTTACTAATAAAAAAATCCCACCCATCCACAAACATCATTTTTCTCACACATTTTTTTCAATCTCTCATTTATAAAACATGCCCTATCTAATACATAGCTATTGTCAAATCTTGGCAATAATCCAACTATTTTTTTTAATCTTACTCAAATTGCTAATCAATTCTATGTACTCATCCATTACTCTCTTGGTAATAATCCAACTATTTCTTTAATCTTACTCAAATTGCTAATCAGTTCTATGTATTTATCCATTACTCTCTTGGTAATAATCCAACTATTCCTTTAATCTTACTCAAAATGCTAATCAATTCTATATACTCATCCATTACTCTCTCCGATGGCTCTGATAAATTATTTGTCCCTACCATAACATACACTTCTCTACTCCCTTGTTTATTTACATTATCTGTAACATCCCTAATTCTAGTTCCAGGCAGATGCATTCTTATATATGTGTTTTTATTTTCCCTTGCAATTATATCTCCTTATTCTCTAATTACCAAATCTCCTATCAATACTGTTTCATTCAGTTCTAAGTCAAACCCGCCTTTAATGTAAAGATTTACCAGCTATGAATCACCAACATATAAATTTAAAGGTAAGTGAACTCTAGTTAACCTTTGAAGTATCTAAATGTATTTAGTCAATGCTGTAAAAAACACACTTCGAAAAAGATAAAATTAAACATGGTTACCTAAAATGATTAATTTCAATAATTTTATCTTTTATTTATTAAAAAGAAAAGAGAGACATTTTAAAATGAAACAAACAAGCAAATAATATTGCTTGGATTTATAAAATAAAATAAAAAAGCTGATTCTACAATTTAAATTTAAAAACACTGATAATTAATCAACAAGTATCTGTCAAAGAAAAATTGATGGTTGTGATCTGATTCTTCATGTCAGCCACGGGATGGTGCTATTTCTAGTTTAATTTCTAGAAATATGCCATTTCTGCGGCCGCACCCAAGCCTTTAAGCATTCTTTCTACAATAAATCCTAGAAAGATTGTTAATTTGGAGTTAAGTCTTCTTTCTACGCTAAAATGGAGAAAGAGTGTTAACTTGGAGTTAAGCCTTTTTTCTATGATAAAACCTAGAAAGAGTGTTAACTCGGCTTAAGCAGCTAATGCTGTGGCTTTTTCCTATGCTAAAAGCGGAGGAAAATACCGTAGTTGTTTGTGTTATGCACTACATCGTAATGCTGTATTATGTATTTTATGTAACAATATCGTACGAGGGTGTGTTAAGTTCATCGTGTCAAAATTATTTAAATTTTCATTGGGGCCTTTTTTTAAAAAATATTTATTGATGTACTGTTACCTTTTAACAATTTTAACAGTGTCATGATTATTCCTCATAAAACTGTAAGCCTCCTAAATTCTCTATTAGGGTGAGGTAGCTGAATTTTTTTGATGATCACGCTTTAAGCCTCGTTTTAGCGAGAAATTTTACGAGACCAAGAATATGGCTAATTCGAACACAGAAAACTTGAAAAGATGGGAATTGCCAGACACGGAAGCCAGCGCTGGAACATTTCTACAATAGAAAAACATCCTGGTGAAAGAAAATATATGATTGTGCGGCATATATATGCAGACTTGAGGTCCATAAACATCTTTTGACTTTCATTTGTAAGTCTCGTTGTTGCCGACGGAAATGTTCACTTCGTAAAGGGCAGCTTGTTTGAGGGATTCCAAATGGCCTTTGTCAAATGTAAAATAAAAATAACTTAAATTTTTATTTAAACATACATCCCTTCTTCTCCCAATAATTGTTGTCGGCAATCAAATGTAAAATAAAAGTAACGTAAATTATTATTTAATCATACAGAAAAAAAAACCCTCCCACTAATTGTTGTCGGCAATCAAATGTAAACCAATAAAAGTAAGATAAATTATTTTTTAAACATAACCCAAATTACTATTTGAACATACACCAAAAAAGACCCTTTTGTCAATAAAAATTAAAGAAACAACTATTATTGTCCCATTGTCAAAAATATTATTTGGGAAACCAAAATAATTTATAAACGAAAGAAAATCAAATCGGTTGTCAATCAAATGTAACCAATAAAAGTAACTTAAATTTTTATTTAAACATGCACAAAAAACCCCTTTCTCCCAATAATTGGTGTCAGCAATCAAATGTAAAATAAAAGTAACGTAAATTATTATTTAATCATAACCCAAAAACACCCTTCCCACTAATTATTGTCAATCAAATGTACACCACTAAAAGTAACGTAAACTATTATTTAAACATACACCCCTTCTCCCAATAATTGTTGTCGACAATCATACACAAAAATAAACACCCTCCCAATAATTATTGTCAATCAAATGTAAACCAATAAAAGTAAGGTAAATTATTTTTTAAACATAACCCAAATTACTATTTGAACATACACTAAAAACACCCTCTTGTCAATAAAAATTAAAACAACAACTATTATTGTCCCATTGCCAAAATTATTTATGGAACCAAAACCATAATTTATAAACGAAAGAAAGTCAAATTGGTTGTCAATCAAATGTAACCAATAAAAGTAACTTAAATTTTTATTTAAACATACACACACAAAAAAAAATACTTCTCCCAATAATTGTTGTCTGCAATCAAATGTAAAAATAAAAGTAAGGTAAAATATTATTTAATCATACACAAAAACACCTCTCCCACTAATTGTTGTCAGTCAAATGTAAACCAATAAAAGTAACAGATTATTATTTAAAGATACATCAAAAAAACCCGTTCTCTCTTTAATTTTGTCAATCAAATTTTAAAGAACAGTAATACTATTTAAAAAACACAAATTACTATTTGAACATACACCAAAAAAAACCCTCTTGTCAATAAAGATTAAAAAAACAACTATTATTATCCCATTGGCAAAAATATTATTTGGGAAAAATAATTTAGAAATGAAAGAAAGTAAAATTTGTAAACAAAAAAAAAAAGGCAATATTAATAGAGAATCGCTAGCCTGGTAACGTTATATTAATGTGTTTTTGGTTAGAAATAGCGTCATCCCACGGCTGAGACGAAGGATCAGATCACAACCAAATTGACTTTATTTGGTTTGAAAAGAAACCTAAATTATTATGATAGAATTTAATAATTGATTTTTTCTTTATTGATACACACGTATATATGTGAATTTTATATATATTCAAAATGGAAATAGTAATTATAAAAAAATATTTATTATATTCACAAAATAAATATGTGCTTATACATATATGAATTGAACATGCTTCTATATACATGATCTAAATATGTGTCCATATAATGTGTCTGTCTATATCTGAAATAAATATGTGCTTATAGATATATGAAGGCTGCAGAAAGGAGTTTGTTATTAACTGAAAGGAGGAGACCCTTTGATTCCTCTCGGAGGCCTTAAAGGAACTGAGCAGGGCAAATTCCTAAATGTCTACCCCATACGTTCTTGTCATTGCAGCTGTCATTACTATATGATTATTCATATAGTATACGAACATGAATGGGATGTTCACCAACATGCATTAGCCAGCATGGTGAGTTTATGGGCTTTTTATCTCTGAGTTTAAGATCAAGAAACACCATGGTCTTCTCAGGTGCTTTGATAAGGCAGAATGAATGTTTGTGTAAATGATAAATTTTTTCCAATACATATATACAATTATGACAGACAAAAATAAACCATGGCCCTTATTCCCAGGAGGCTGTTAAGTCACCAACCAAGACAGTGGAGAGGGTGTTAAGAATACCCTGATTACGAACCCAGGCTGCCATTTGTTGATGACTTTTTATTTAGGTACTTACAACTGCAGATCACTTTCAAGTGAAGAAAGATTGCAAGAATTAGAAGAACTGTCTTATATTAAATGGGACATTATTGGACTTTGTGAAGTTAGAAGAAAAGGTGAAGAGACAATTGATTTAAAAAGTGGATATGTACTCAATATTATAAAGGCACAAATATTGGAAATACAAGTGGAGTAGGATTCATTATAAATAAAAAGTGGAAGAACAACATTATGGAGATTGATGATGTATCGGACAGAGTGGCAAGATTAATTATACAACTTAATAGTAGATACCAAATGCAGATAATTCAGGTTTATGCCCCAACAAGTTCTCATAGTGATGAAGTAGTAGAAGATTTTTACATGGATGTACAAAAGGCTTTTGATCAGAGTAAACAACATTTTAAAATTGTTATGGGAGACTTTAATGCTAGAATTGGTAAACAAATGAAAGATGAAAGTGCTGTAGGTAATTTTGGTTATAGTAATAGAAATGAGAGAGGATATAGACTTGTGGAGTTTGCAGAAAAAGAAAAACTTTATATTATGAAATCTTTTTTTGAGAAAAATGTTAAAAATAAATGGACATGGAACCATCCAAATGAAGGTACAGCAGAATTGGATTATATTTTGACTAACAGAAAATACATATTTCAAGATTGTAATGTTCTTAATAAATTTAATACAGGAAGTGATCATCGATTACTAAGATGTAAGATACGTGTTAATGCAAAACTAGAGAGACAAAAATTATTAAGAAAAACAATATTTACAGTTGATATTCCTAATCTTCAGAAACATTCTAATGAATTTAAATTAGATCTTACAAATCGGTTTCAAGTATTAGTAGATTTTGAACATGATTCAGATTTGAATGTAATTAATATGAAAATAACTGATACACTTGTAAAAACTGTAACAAAGATAGCTGGTAGAAAAAAGCAGCAATTGACCAATAAAATTTCTACTGAGACTAGAGAATTTATGAAGAAAAGAAGGAATATGAAGATATACAAAAATGATGCATTTAAAAGAATTGAATATCTCGAATTTTATTGAGAAGGATGTAATTCAAGGTGACTCCATATCTCCAAAACTTTTTACAGCAGTGCTACAAGAAGTGTTTTGTGGATTAAAATGGGAAACTAAAGGAGTGAAAGTAAATGGAGATTATTTAAGTCATTTAGATTTTGCAGATGATGTAGTTGTTTTTGCAATTAATGCTTCAGCGCTGCAGGAAATGTTGCAGGAGTTATCAGAGGAAAGTAGGATTAAAGATAAATGTTAAAAAGACTAAAGTAATGTTTAATCGATTTGCTCAAAATATAAAAATAAAGATTGATTATGATGAATTAGAAGAAGTTAACAGTTACAAATACCTTGGTCAGAATATTAATACAGATGGAAACATAATGGATGAAATCAATCATAGAATTAAACTTAGTTGAAGTGTTTTTAGTAGAAATAACTTGATACTAAAAGGAAATCTGCCTATGTGTTTGAAAAGGAAGGTTTTTAACAAATGTGTTTT